>CM028356.1:17814517-18417374 GCA_016618105.1 Dendrobium huoshanense
TATCTAGGATAGAAGCGAGGAACTTCTAGTTCATGTTACTATTCACTTGTAAATAAGAGCAAGATATTTATAGTGCCTATAACAACTAACCTGTGAGCAAGAATAAGAAGTTTATATCGAACAAATCAATCCACTGACGAGGGAGAATAAGAGAATTTATAGAAAACAAGATAATTCTTCTATAAACACGATCTAGTAGTGGCGATTGAATAAACACCTTCTACGAGCTGTGCTAATTGAATCTTAGAAGAGTCAAAACAAACTAAATGCAATAAGTTAAATCTAAGACGCCACTGGATCCGCAACATGTGTACAAGCGGACAGAAGGCGTTCGTAGGCCCTTAAATGAAATTCCGGGCCATTTTTTTTATAAAATCATTTGCCTAAATGGATCATATTTAAATATTTTAAAACGCACCTTATGTATTAAATATGATCTTTTAAATTAATTAAATCCCTGCATGTGCTCCGGTCAACATGTTAAAAGTACTAACATCAATGACCGAGAATGCTGCGCAGGGTCAAATACTATAACCCGCATGTGCTCCGATCGTCGCATATAAATTTCAAATCCAACGATCTGAGAATGCTGCGCGGGTTAAATATTCAAATTTCATTCTCCTCCTCCAAAGGACCGGAGTTGACGTGACTTAAATTACAAAGTGTCTTCCAAAATCCTACAAAAATACACGTGACTTTGAAGTCACCTCGATGATGGCCGCATTGACAGAAAATCTCAACCGGAGGGGTCAAATTTGAAATCTAATAAAAGTCTAAATTCTTGAAATAAAATATATCACCTTAAAACTTAAAACTAAAAATCATTCACCTCTCGCAATCGTTTGTCGGGGGTGATAAATCTGAAATTAACCTCAGCTCACAAAGAGCGAATGCATGTCGGATGTATCACTTTGATTCATCCTCAAACAGTCTCTTGCCAATAGGGACGTGGCACGTGCCCTCTGATCGGGTGGTTTCGCCGCAAAATGGCACCATTATATTACGATCACGGCCAAAGCCCGTATGTTCCCTAAAGGCGTCAAACTCTTGAGCGATGGATCATAGGGTATATTCGATAGGCATAAAGCCCTCTGTTAACTAAGGTGGATTCAGATATATCCCCTTAGACAAACACCAACCCAGGTCTACAAGGTATTCTTGGACGAAGCAACCCATGGCTGCCGACAAGGTGCCTTCTGTCAGGTTGGGTCGACTACCTCCTCTGACTAAATAGACCAGGGATCATGACAGCCCGGGACGACGGAACCATGGGATCTTGATCGGGCTCGTCTTCATTCCCCCCACCATCAGTTTTAAATTTATGGTGATAAATTCTAAAATCTAAATTTCAAAATCCAAATCAATAAGATCAAATTTAAACCCTAAAATTATTGCTATTATACGATAGGTTCATAACCTATGTGACATCCTTAACGACTAGCCTTAATCGAAAGTTCTCTCTCGTTATCGGGAGAGGTAATTAACTATAGGGGCTTGCGCCTATAGGAAACCAGAACTCAGATCAAAAAGTCCTCACAAAATGAGGGCGAAATCTCTGGGTAGTGTCTTATCTAAAACCCAATCTGCCTTCTAAAAATTCCCCCGGAATCTAATCTCGTTAAAACTCTCTATCGTTGTCATCACACAAACACTTAAAAATAAATTGACGGATGGCGTGGAGAGGTCGGGATCACACATCTAAAAATGGAATTTTTCGGAGCCCACAGATTTCTGGCGACTCCGCTGGGGACGGTTTCTCTTTCCATCTTTGGCTAGTTATATATAAAACATAATAGCGATAAAATTATTAAGATTCTAATAAGTTCATTAAATTTAGGGTTAAAAAAATGTACAATCAAATATAATTTTCTGCATATATTTTTATTTCTGTCTAGTCTCTGCACTTTGAAAGTGTGGGGTGATGTATCAACTTCCGAATACTAACCCTTTCCTTTCAATTGTGCAGAATGGAACTACAGAATACGCCCTTCACCGTCCAATTGGGATGGGGTGCTAGCATTCAGCTAGCTAATGTTGTTATCAATACTGGAAACTCTGAAGCCACCATCCGATTTGGAAGCTTAGAGTTTTCTGCAGCTACTGCAAAGGCTGCTGCCGTACCTATTCACGGCATGACTGTTCGAGGCCATCCTGCGAAACTTAATTCTGCTGATACTTATGCACGACGTGCTTATTCCGTGCAACAACCAGGAGTTGGTAAAACTGCTACTGCAAAGGCAGTTCAACAAAACAAGATCTCGGTCTTCGAAAGGCTATCACAACCCATAGCCTCCGCCACTAAGAGGGTCGTAACTGAAGGAAGAATATCTATAATATCGAACAGGAATACCACACTACCAATCGGGTTATCTGCACCCGGAAAGGATGATGCTGAAGCCTCCTCATCTGGAGGAAGGCTTACAAGAAGGCAAAGGAGAAAGTTGAATGCAAAGCTACGAGCTCAACAATCACTACCTGTGCATCCATCAACACTCCCAGCCTTAGAACCAGAAGTTAATGTTCCCACTCATAATAAGTTTACAAATCTAAAATGGGTGAAGAGGAATAGTCCTACTGGTGAATTGAAGCAGTCTTTCTGGGAACAACAACGACAAACTCCTGTTCCTCAGAAAAAGAGATATGAAACTTTATCTGTCAGGGTGCATAGAGTTCTGAAAGTTGCAAAGGAGAATGGCTTAATGAAGAAGAAATATAATGGGCCATTTACAAACAAAACTACGAGAATCCCACAAAGAGAGTTACCATCTGCCATGTTAACTCAAGAGAAATCAAGATCAGCTCCACGTGGTGAACATTGGAGCGTGAAACCTAGACCTCGCATCCAGGAATCCGCTTTCAAAAGGTCCCAGTGGAAGGGTAAAGAAATTTGGAGACCGAGACCTCCTGAAAGAAGATTATTTGATAAGAAAGTCGATATAGGCGTGACATCTGATGCAGCCTCTCAGAGATCCGCCTTTCACAAGAATCTTCAACATTGGGTACCTAAGAAAAAGGTACATATTACTGATATTCACAATAGTCGACACCTTGAAGAATCTTCCAAGGAATCCTATTGCCAGCCAACTTCATCCTCTCAGAAGAAGGTCAACTTTGATCATACTCCTCCAATTGAAGAAGTTCATATACCACATGAAGAGCCAGAAATCTTTTGGAAACGTCGCTCTGAGATTTCTATACAAGAAAAGATGATGATGAAGACACCATGGAAGTTGAGGTAATTTACATGGTGGGGCACAATGATGAGCCACATCAAACACGTGGCTATAGACGACGCAACGAAGCATTGCCCACTTCTTCTAAAACAACCTCTCAAGAAGATCAAGCTCAGCATGAGCAGTTAGAAGAAGAAGAAGAAGTCCCTTCAGATGATGGACAAAATGATGATCAAGAAGAAGTGCTTACTGAAACACTTGCGCAAGCACAAAGGCGTTTGAAACTTCAAATGAAAGAGAAGGATAAGGAGATATTAGAGCTAAATAGCAAAATGATAGAAATGATGGCACAAATGACTGCAATGATGCAGTTAATGCAAAAGAACATTATTACTACTCCTGCCATTGCTCAACCAATTGATCATCAGATAACAAACCAGCCAGTTAATCAGCATGTATCAAGTAGTATTCCTACTAATATACCAACTAACTCAATACCCAAGGTGTCTGGAATACAAACCAGAAATGAAGAAGAAAATGAGGCTGATCAACCTGTTCATCTGCAAACTCATCAAAATATTGCAAGTGCATCTGAGCCGATGATGACTCCACAACTAGAATCGATCATCAACGAAAATATTAAAGCTGTCATTGCATCAGAACATGTTGAGAAGTTTGTGAGCAAGGGTCGCCCGTATCCAGCCGAGTACGATCAGGTGCCCTACCCTAAGGGTTATTCAGTGCCCAAATTCAATACTTTCAATGGTACTGGCAATCCTAAACAACACTTGGCCCAATTTAAAGCAACATGTGGAAATACTGGGGGCGTGGATGCTTTACTCTTCCGCCAATTCATTAGCAGTTTGACTGCGACTGCTTTTGAATGGTACACCGAGCTCCCTAATGATTCGATTAAGGCATTTGCAGAACTAGAAAATATGTTCGTGAAAAGGTTCGCCAGTGCTACCGAGAAGACTACTATTGCTGATCTTGCCTTAGAGAAGCGAAAAAGGGTGAGTCGGTGACAAAGTATATCACCCGCTGGCGCAACATAAGTATGAAATGCGAACAACAGTTGGAAGAGGAGCACGTCGTTCAACTACTGATGGGAAACATCGATGATAAGATGTTACCATTTTTATGCATGGCCTCCATCAGCACTTATCAAGAGCTACTGGACAGAGTAGCTAAATTTGAAAAGTTAAACTTGTCTAAGTCTGAATATCATTCAGATAGACCTCGAAAGAATAAAGATGCAGATAATAGAAGAGATGAAATATATTCTACATCATCCTTAAGGATTGACAAAGAAAAGCAATCTACTCCTAAAGATGATAAAGGAAAGTAGTATACCAAACCTCAACCAAAACTAATATTGGGAGGAAATGATAAGTCTCAGACTTTTCGTAATGGAGGAGAATATTCAAGACCAAGAACCGGTGATCGAATCACATCCCTTAAAGAGAAAATGAATAGAGAATATTCTTTTAAAAGGGAAAGTGTGGCAAAGCTATTCAAACAAGCACTTAATGCTGATCTTGAATTACCGGAGTGTAAAAGACCTGAAGAAGCTGATCAGAAAGATGATCCAAGTTATTGCCCGTATCACCGAGTTATCAGCCACCCTATTGAAGATTGTTATGTATTCAAAGACTGGCTGGAAAGAAAGTACAGAAATGGTGAATTCACGTTATCAAATAGCGTTTTAATTCATCCAAAGAAGGAGTCTGTGAAGGTGATTATGATTTCTCCAATACCTCAGATTAAGGAAGGAGATAAAATAAAGGAGAAAATAATGCCAGAAAAAGATGAATGGCAGACCGCGATCTCTAAGAAGACGAGGAAGATGATCAAACAACTAGAAAGAGTTCCCAGTATAAAATGGAAATCCTCTACGGAACCAGTGCTTGAATTAAAAGAAAATTCAACTTCAGGTGCATCCACTTCTAGATCATTAACTCGGAGGCGTACTAATACAAAGCGGTTTTATAAAACATCCTCCAAAAAGCCCAATAACTCAAATAAGCATATCAAGCAGAAGAAGAAGAGGTCTGTACTTCAAAAGATCATCAACAATTTGGAAGATTATCGCCAACCATTAAGGCGGCCTATAACACTTGCGGATTTTATGTCCAAGCTTCAAATAGACCAATCAGAAATGGAAGATGATGAACAAGAAGATGAAGATCAACTCCATGTAGAAACATGTCGAGTCATCTCAGTGATATCAAATATATGTCAAAGAGATTCAGTAAAAGGTCATGATAGGGATCAGATAGCAATATCTCCCACAAAAATGACTGATAAAATAACATCTGAATCATGTTTGATGGTACTACAAACAGATTATAACTCAGAAGAAGAGTTATGTTTTCCAAGTGATGATGAATCAGGTCAGCAAATAGCTTCACGAATGGAGCATGTGAAGCTAAATGACGACTCTGAACATTTAACAAAAACTTCATTAGATGATGCTGAATTGAATGAAGTGGGTCAAGTACAATTAAGAAGTGGTAAAGTGTTGCCACCACCACCACTAAAAAAGGGGTTATCAAATAAAGATAAGGGAAAAGATATAATTATCAACGAAGAAATCATCTCTAAAGATCATAAAAAGAAATATGATGCAAATAAAGGGATAGAGTATAATATCATTTCCCATTTGAGAAAAATCTCAGCACAGTTCAGCATCTATGAAGCTCTTCTAATGTCAAAAGAACTTCGAGAAACCTTAATACAGGCTCTCAAATATCCAGAGAGATATGAAGCATATTTCGCAGAAAGGTGTTTGAGCGAAGTTCTTCATGCCAGAAATGAACCTGTTGTTACATTCTCAGAAGAAGACCTCATGCTAGGGACTACAGAACATAATCGTCCTTTATATGTCACGGCAGAAAGTGATGGCATCATAATAAGGCGAATCATGATTGACCCTGGGTCTTCAATAAATCTTATGAGCTTGCGCACATTGAGAACATTATCCCTTGATATTCAACATCTCGGGTCAGATAAACTTATGGTGCACGGCTTCAATGAGAAAGGACAAAGAACTGTAGGGTCATTTGTTCTTCCCCTAAAATTTGGAGAGCTGTACACAGAGGCCAAATTTCATATCATCGATGCAGACACTTCATTCAAGGCACTCTTAGGTAGACCTTGGCTCCATGAGAATGATCTTATCCCATCAACTATGCACCAATGTATGAAATATCTAAAAGATGGAGAAGAATTTCGGATCTCTGGAGATATACAACCCTTCGCTGTCCATGAAGTAAAAATTTATGATGATGCAAAATACTTCATTCCAAATGAAGTAAAGCCGATGAAATCTTCTACAATTAAAGCATCAAGCTCAAGGAGTACAAAACAACCTAAAGAAATTGAAGAAAAGGATACAGGAAGAAAGAGCTTGATATTAAATCTTTCTAAAAGGGTTAATATGCCTCCTAAATCAAATAAAGTTGTACTTCATTTGGGAAGTGACACAGAGGAAGAAGATGATATCTCTGAAATCTACAAGCCTTTGATTAAAGAAAAGCCAAGGGAGAATACTTTTGTAGTTACACTGATCCCTCCACAACACTTCAGAGAAATCATATCCCGTGAGGTTCATAATATTGAAGAACTTAAAACATTTTATGTACCTCCCCTACGTGGAAGTAGTGGACCAGGAAGCTTATTCTACAAATTTGGTGAATATCAAGAAGATAATATCAATGAACTTGAGGATTTTGATGAAGATACAGAAATAATTCTTACAGAAATGCCCAGATATTGTCCCAAAAGAATTCAGCTAATGATACAAAAAACTGGAGTTCATAATATGGTCACTTGGCGACGAGCACGTTTCTTTCAAAGAATGTGGTGTCATGAATTATCTAAAATGGGTAATCGTGATACAAAAGGCTTAGGATTTATGGCAGCAGAACATACTGAGCAAAATGTATGTTATATGATAAATGACAAAAATCTGATAACTGAGAACATGGATATAAATGAAGAAAAAGATATGGAGGCTAAACCTGCACCAGAAGAACTAGAGGATGGTGGACAGACCACTACCATGGATGAACTGACAGAAATAAACTTGGGAACTGATGAGGACCCTCGCCCAACCTTCATTAGTGCTCTTCTCTCCAAGAATAAAGTTAAGAAGATGATAGCATTACTCAGTGAATTTAGGGATTGCTTTGCTTGGACATACGATGAAATGCCAGGCTTATCCCCTGATATAGCTGTTCACAAATTAGCAATCAAACCAGGTGCAATACCTGTTAAGCAAGCTCCAAGGCGAATGAGGTTGGAGATCGAAGAACAAGTGATTGCAGAAACCAAGAAGCTCATCGAAGCAGGTTTCATTCGAGAAGAAAAATATGCTGATTGGATAACTAACATCGTCCCAGTGAAAAAGAAGAATGGACAAATCCGGATATGCATTGACTATCGGGACCTGAATAAGGCGTGTCCAAAAGACGACTTCCCACTTCCAATATCAGAACTGTTGGTTGACAATATATCCAATTATGATATATTCTCATTTATGGACGGATCGTCGGGATATAACCAAATCAAAATGGCACCTGAAGATGAAAAACACACTTCTTTCAGAACTCCTATCGGCATATTTTGCTACACAGTCATGCCCTTTGGCTTGAAAAATGCTGGGGCTACATACCAAAGAGCTATGACGCATATATTTGATGAGCTTATCCACCAGAAAGTTGAATGCTATGTGGATGATCTTGTTGTCAAAAGTATAGAACGAAAAGATCATCTTGAAGATCTAAGAATTGTATTTAAAAGGATCAGGAAATGCAATCTCAAAATGAATCCACTCAAATGTGCCTTTGGAGTTTCTTCAGGAAAGTTTCTTGGATATGTTGTACGGCATAGAGGGATTGAGATTGATCCTAACAAAGTTAAGGCAATCATAGAAATGCCGCCTCCAAAAAGTCACCGTCAACTTCGTTCATTACAAGGACAACTTGCATTTATACGGCGGTTTATCTCAAATCTATCGGGCAGATGTCAACCATTTGCAAAACTGATGAAAAAAGATATACATTTTAAATGGGATAATGAATGTCAAGAAGCTTTTGATAGTATCAAGAGATATTTGTTAAGCCCGCCCATTCTTACAGCACCAATTCCAAGGAAGCCTCTTATCCTATACACCGCAGCATTGGAAGAGTCCCTTGGAGCATTGCTAGCTCAGCATAATGAAGAAGGCAAAGAAAATGCACTCTATTACATCAGTCGAAGATTGATCGGAGCAGAAATACGCTACTCTCCAATTGAGAAGCACTGTCTGGCGTTGATTTTTGCTGTCCAAAAGCTCTGTCACTATATGTTGTCTCATAAAATAACATTGATATCAAAGATCGATCCGCTGAAGTTCTTGATGACAAGACCAGCGTTGACAGGTCGCCTAGCCAGGTGGGCAGTGATACTTCTACAATTTGATATCACATATGTCCCCCAGAAAGCAGTGAAAGAGAAAGTTTTAGCAGATTTTCTTGCCGCACATCCCGTTTCCGTAGACTCACCGCTCAATGACGATCTGCCCGATGAACAAATTCTAGTTGTTCTGGAAGAAGAGAAATCACAGATGTGGGAAATGTATTTTGATGGTGCATCATCAATAAAACCTACCCAACCTCCAAACCTCCCCAAAGCTCGAGCTGGTATCGGTCTTATTTTCATAGCACCGAATGGAGGGATAATGAGATTTTCATTTGGTTTAACTGAACCTAGAACCAACAATGAAGCAGAATATGAAGCTTTAATAGCAGGTCTTGAGATCGCTATTTCGATGGAAATTCAAAATCTCAAAGTTTTTGGTGATTCTCAACTCATCATAAATCAAGTATTGGGTATTTATAAAATTGGCAGAATTGGATTGATTTACTATCATAGACGAGTTCTCGAGCTCCTGAAACAAATTACAAACGTTACGTTAATCCAAGTATCTCGAGCTCATAATAGTAAAGCAGATTCTTTAGCAAAACTTGCTAAAGAAATGACGAGCATGAATGACGAGCCAGTACTAATCAGTGTTAACACACGTCGAGTACTAGAGCCAGCAATTCTATATTCCCCGCAGGTAGAGGGGTCAACAAATCCAAGCCAGCGGGATATAACTTCAGTTGTTCCCCAATCTCCACAACAAATTATTCCTGAAAATCAACAAAATAAACCTCAGAAATTAACAGGAAGAAAATTTGGTAGAACCTCTGAGTCTTGAATGCCTAGATGTTGAAGAGAAAAATGATTGGAGGCAGCCTTTCATCGACTACTTCAGAGAAATTAAACTTCCTGCATATAAATCATTAGCTACACAGATCAAGAAGAGAGCATTATGATATGCGTTTGTCAACTATACGCTATATCGAAGGTCATTTAAACAAATGTGGCTACGATGCTTAGGAAAAGATGAAGCAGATAAAGTTATTTTTGAAGTTCATGAAGGACTATGCGGTGCACATCAATCAGGTCCTAAAATAGCCATTAAAATTAAAAGGATGGATTATTATTGGCCATCAATGGTAAACGATTGCACCAACCATGCAGATATATGTCAGGAATGTCAAATTCATGGCAATATTATACATCAACCTCCAAATCCTTTACATCCTACTATAGCATCCTGGCCATTTGAATGTTGGGGGACAGATGTCATAGGGCCCATTGATCCACCATCATTTGTTGGACATCGCTTTATATTAGCGGCAACAGACTATTTTTCTAAATGGGCTGAAGCAGTTCCATTCAAAGAAGTCACTGCGCATCATGTGATCAACTTCTTTACCCATAACATTGTCTACAGATTTGGTGTACCACGCCGCATCATCTCAGACAACGGTCCAGCTTTCAAAAATACCAAAATTTATAAGTTCATTGAACGACATAAAATTGATTGGCGATATTCATCGATCTATAATCCAAGGGCAAATGGATTGGCAGAAGCTTTCAATAAAATGCTCGTAAAGCTGCTCAAAAAAATCCTCACTAAAAATAAAAGAGAATGACATACTAAGATGACAGAAGCATTATGGGCATATCGTACTACTTATAAGACACCAACAAAAGCAACTCCTTATGCACTGGTGTTTGGAGCTGAAGCTGTGTTACCACTTGAAGTTGAACTACCATCACTTCGAATAGCTATTCAGTACGATCTCACAGAAGAACAAAATGCTCGCCTGCGAATGGAAGAACTTGATGCACTGGATGAAGTCCGACTCCAAGCTCAACAAAATTTAGAAATTTATCGAGCAAAAATGGTGAAATCTTTCGACCGTATGGTACGCCATCGAGCATTTCAAGAAGGTGAATTGGTACTGGTATTGAGAAGACCAATTATTCCACACCGAAGAATTGGTGGTAAATTCGAACCAAATTGGGAAGGCCCTTTTGTCATTGAGAAGGTGTACCAAGGAGGAGCATATCAACTCATCGATTTGGAAGGTCGACGACCTATGCCCCCGATTAATGGGAGATATCTGAAGAAGTATTATTCTTAGAAAAAGCAAGCTGAAGATCATTCCCTTGTAAAGAGAGATAATATTTCTAAAATATCTTAGAAATTCTCCCACAAGACAGGGGGCATTTTTAAATTTAAAAATGCCAAAAATATAATGACGAATGAAATTTCCCTTCAAGGCAGGGGGCATTTTAAATATTTATTTGGATCATCATTGAACCCCAAATAAATATTTAAAATTATTTATGAAGCTACAACTGCATAAATACAGGGCAGACGCTAGCACCTTCAAGCAAACAAATATACAATCATTACAAAGACTGAAGATTCTTCTTCAAATTTGCCAAAATTTTGAAGTTCAGATTGATGATATATTTTCCTCAACAAATCAAATTTGACAAATATGGATCGTTATAGTACAAGTCCTATGCTCAAACAAATATGATATCAGTCTCAACAAGCCTATATGCGGCCGAGTTACTGACAGCTTTATCTACTCAACAAGTCATGATAAGAGGCCGTAGTAGGAAAGCACATGTTTTGTTAGCCTGATGACAAATACTATCAAATTTGATATTTGTCAAATTTAACAAATTAAAATAGTTCAGATTATGAAGATTTCTTCAACTAACAAATAAATTGAGGTAAAATTCAGAAGAAGATTATCAATCAACTCAAAGGCATCAAGCCACAAGGAATATTGTCATCAAGTTAGAGTCATTATCCTTCAATAAGTCTGTAAAGCACAAAGCTAAGATCGAAGGAGCTTCTCTTCTTCAGCATGTCCGACAAAGCACAAAGCTTAGGACCGAAGAAGTTATCCCACAGTTCTTATAAAGTCATAGATTGAACTAAAGGGTCACTATTATCATCAAGATCCATCATGCATAAAGCTTTGGACAGATGACTATTTGCCACCTACCTAATATCATTCTAAAAGATTTAGGTCATCAATAAAGATTCTTCATCAAACCCATAAAAGCACAAAGCTAAGGTAGAAGAAATGTTAATTCATGACAAATCTGAAAGATAAATCATGAATTTCTAAAAGATCATCTATGTGACATCTAAAATTTAATTTTAGAGATCTGTAGAGTCAACTACCATACAACAAACATGATCTGCTATAAAATGCATATCATATTTGTTGGGGGGCATTTGTTGACCTATAACTGACAGTCGGCTCCAACTACCCAACCGACCAGAACCACCCCACGATTGGACACAACCGCTCATTCCCACGTTCACACTCCTCTCGGCAGAAACTGCCAACTCACGACTCAAAACAACAAAAAATCCCTCATTCGGTACTCTCACGATCTCAGACACGCAAAGAGAGGCTCTCAAAATCGCAAGCAAAAGAAGAAAGAAGGTTTGGAGAAACTAACAGTGCTCTCGCTCGACGATCGACCCTAGCCGCAAGACTCTTCCTCTTCCATCTCAGACCACGACATCCGGCCTTCTTCCTCCGCTCGGCTTCTTCCACCGATCATCTCCTAATCCCGTCGTCAAACTCGCCATCCCGACCCCGACCTCCCGTCGATCGAGTCCAACCTCTAGCCGACCTGCCTCCGTCGACGACCTGCACTCCGCCGCCGACCATCCGACGCCGCGTCCGACCCGAAGCCCTAGCCTCCCACGCGTGACTCTTGTCCGTCTCGGCTTCCTTTCTTCTTCCCGATCATTCTCTTCCCCTCTTTTATATTATTTATATATAATATAATATATATGTATTATATTATATATAGTATAATATCATATAACTTGATGTTATAATATAATATATATATATATATATATATATATATATATATTATATTATATTATATAGTATCATATATATGATATTATATACATGTTATATAATATAATATAATAATTTATTATTATTATATTTGTAATTATATAATATTATATATATAATAAAATAAAATAAGAGAAAGAGAGAGAGAGAGATAAAGAAAGAGAAATAGAGAGAAATAATTTGCAAACAAGTGGGAGTAATTTGAAGGAAGTCCCGGGGTTGATCCGGTCCCCTGAAGCCCTCGATCGTCGAGATTATCCGATCGAGGGAGCGCAAACACCGATGGGATCGATTCGCTCTCCCAAATCTCCTCGCCGTTGATTCGCTCCGGCCGAGTCGAGCCATTCTCTTACCTCCCGGCATCGGGGAGGGGACGCCGGAAGGCTGCCGGATTTTCAAGAAGACTGAAAATATTTTTAAAATTTAAATTAAATTGTTTAAATTAGCAGGTCGATCGCCCACATTAGAAGACTTGAAGACTCTTTTATGGGATAGATTTCTACCATATCTCCTCGCCGTCGATTTGATCCGGGCGAGTCGAGCCACTCCCTTACCTCCCGGCATCGGGGAGGGGACGCCGGGAGGCTGCCGAAATTTCTAGTGAAAGCAAAGAATTTAAAACTAGATGAAATTGGGCTTGATTGATCAAAAGACTTGAACTAAAATTTAAACAATTAAAAGACCCTTACATGATGTAAAAAATGAAACAGCGATGAAGAATGGTTTCTAAAATGATTGTGATTAAATGATATCCAAAAGCTATTTTAAAAGTCAAATTTAAATCATACAATCACCAAATCAAATAATCATTTGGTATATGTTAAATACAATTATGTTATTAAATCCAACATATATTGTATTGGGCTAAACTAATAAAATAAGGGTTAAGTTCATAATTCAATGTTCGAATCAGACTTCTTGAGCATCTTCTTTGGTTTATAATATTGAGATCCTTCCATATATAACCAAAATTGTCAAAAGATGATTAACCTTTCAATTGACAAAATTCTTTGGAAAACTTTCACTATTTGGAGATCGACAAGATCTTTGTATAGAAGCCAAAGAATTTGTAGTATTCTATATGTTATGTTACAGGCATACGAGAAGCTCTTACAAAATAAACTAGTATATCTAGGATAGAAGCGAGGAACTTCTAGTTCATGTTACTATTCACTTGTAAATAAGAGCAAGATATTTATAGTGCCTATAACAACTAACCTGTGAGCAAGAATAAGAAGTTTATATCGAACAAATCAATCCACTGACGAGGGAGAATAAGAGAATTTATAGAAAACAAGATAATTCTTCTATAAACACGATCTAGTAGTGGCGATTGAATAAACACCTTCTACGAGCTGTGCTAATTGAATCTTAGAAGAGTCAAAACAAACTAAATGCAATAAGTTAAATCTAAGACGCCACTGGATCCGCAACATGTGTACAAGCGGACAGAAGGCGTTCGTAGGCCCTTAAATGAAATTCCGGACCATTTTTTTTATAAAATCATTTGCCTAAATGGATCATATTTAAATATTTTAAAACGCACCTTATGTATTAAATATGATCTTTTAAATTAATTAAATCCCTGCATGTGCTCCGGTCAACATGTTAAAAGTACTAACATCAATGACCGAGAATGCTGCGCAGGGTCAAATACTATAACCCGCATGTGCTCCGATCGTCGCATATAAATTTCAAATCCAACGATCTGAGAATGCTGCGCGGGTTAAATATTCAAATTTCATCCTCCTCCTCCAAAGGACCGGAGTTGACGTGACTTAAATTACAAAGTGTCTTCTAAAATCCTACAAAAATACACGTGACTTTGAAGTCACCTCGATGATGGCCGCGTTGACAGAAAATCTCAACCGGAGGGGTCAAATTTGAAATCTAATAAAAGTCTAAATTCTTGAAATAAAATATATCACCTTAAAACTTAAAACTAAAAATCATTCACCTCTCGCAATCGTTTGTCGGGGGTGATAAATCTGAAATTAACCTCAGCTCACAAAGAGCGAATGCATGTCGGATGTATCACTTTGATTCATCCTCAAACAGTCTCTTGCCAATAGGGACGTGGCACGTGCCCTCTGATCGGGTGGTTTCGCCGCAAAATGGCACCATTATATTACGATCACGGCCAAAGCCCGTATGTTCCCTAAAGGCGTCAAACCCTTGAGCGATGGATCATAGGGTATATTCGATAGGCATAAAGCCCTCTGTTAACTAAGGTGGATTCAGATATATCCCCTTAGACAAACACCAACCCAGGTCTACAAGGTATTCTTGGACGAAGCAACCCATGGCTGCCGACAAGGTGCCTTCTGTCAGGTTGGGTCGACTACCTCCTCTGACTAAATAGACCAGGGATCATGACAGCCCGGGACGACGGAACCATGGGATCTTGATCGGGCTCGTCTTCATTCCCCCCACCATCAGTTTTAAATTTATGGTGATAAATTCTAAAATCTAAATTTCAAAATCCAAATCAATAAGATCAAATTTAAACCCTAAAATTATTGCTATTATACGATAGGTTCATAACCTATGTGACATCCTTAACGACTAGCCTTAATCGAAAGTTCTCTCTCGTTATCGGGAGAGGTAATTAACTATAGGGGCTTGCGCCTATAGGAAACCAGAACTCAGATCAAAAAGTCCTCACAAAATGAGGGCGAAATCTCTGGGTAGTGTCTTATCTAAAACCCAATCTGCCTTCTAAAAATTCCCCGGAATCTAATCTCGTTAAAACTCTCTATCGTCGTCATCACACAAACACTTAAAAATAAATTGACGGATGGCGTGGAGAGGCCGGGATCACACATCTAAAAATGGAATTTTTCGGAGCCCACAAGAATGTCATCCGGAGATTAACCAGAATGCGCCACATAAGCGGCACCGAGTAGTACAGAGCCGCAGTACCGAGCAAAGGGATGACGTGGCACATTTGCATTGGACTCCGGAAGGCGTTCAGCGTCGGCACAGAATAATTAATCTGCATTGTCAGGGTCAAATTTTCTTCTTAGGATGCTTGCTTATATACATGCGTGCTTATGTTTTATATTGTTGGAGAAATTATTACCTGCAAATTCCGCACATACAGACAACCAATTAAGAGTTTGTACACAGCTATGCACAATTATTCACGCCAAAGTCCTAATTGTCTGTCCACATATGTCCGCACCTTCTTATCTGCATGAAATTTATCTCCCATTACCGAGTGTTATATTCAGCTTCTGTCTTGCAGGGAAGTTTTAGCAGCAGTTGCTGCATACTTGAGGGGACTACTGAGCATCCTGGCTGGAAAGATTTGGAACGGTGATTGCAAGAAAAGGTCAAGATGGTCCAGGTGTAAAGAAACCAATAGCCATTTAGTCGCACAGAACAAGAGAATCCCCTACAGTGATACTGCCATCTGCTAAATTGCTTAGAATCTTGCTGAAAAAATGAAAAAGATCACTTCAATGCAGGAAGCTGAGACATTCGCACCGCATGGAACTATTGAATTGTGTGTTCCAGTGCCTTTGCAGGAGAAATTATTCTGTGCGGACACCGGACCGTCTAGAGGCGAATAAAAATGCGTCATGTCACCTGGTACATAACTGCGGTATACATCAAAGAGGTGGTGTGGCACGCTCTAATTCGCCTCCGAACAACATCTGTATATCCGCATAAAATAATTTCACCTTTTGCAGGTAGAGCCGAGGATCTTGTAGACCTTTGTGATTAACAAATGCCAATATGACCGTTATCTTTTTAAGTTAGTACATAAATGTAGTTTAATATATTGGCATTGATGTAATTTGAACCTTAGATTGACCAGTTCTTATTTTGGCTCTCTTGGTCTCATATAATTTATATCTGAATGGGATTGAATCAGAATTGCAACTCAAATTATTTCTTTTTAGGCTCTAAATCATTAGATATAGTTGACTCTTAATAGAATACAAAAGAGAAAAAAATAATTCATACAGGGATACAGGCTTGATGTTATTTTTATTGTTGTTTGTAAATATATTTTTCATAAAAATATTCAATAAGAGCTCTCTTCAAAAAAACTTTGGATGAAAAATTTCAAACTCTGCCACTATTATTATCATCTCACATTATTTATAATAAAAAAAATATATGAAACATATATAATAAATAGAAGCGATTTGTTCCCTTCTAACGGACATATTTAATAGGGGTTAATTTAAAAATAATTAGAAAAAAATCACGCATTACTTTTTTTTTTTGCATGAATTGGAATAGCGTCCTTCGTTGGAATTTTTATTAGGTCCGGACACCTGACGTAGCTCTACATCTGGATGTCAATAAAATATCGCTACGTGCTCTTACTCTTTACTATGCGGCCCGATGACCTGACCTGGAACGGAAACTCGGTATTGCTATGTTCGTGTATTGCAATGTATTGCTCGGTATTGCTAGGTATTGCTTGGCAATAATGATAAATACCGCTCTGTCAAGACCAATACCGAGCAATACCGAGCAATGCCTAGCAAATACCAAGCAATACTGAGCAATACCTAGCAAAATTGGGGTATTGCTCGGTATTGCTCGCTATTGCTAGGTATTGGTTTTGACATAATGATATTTCTCATTACCAAGCAAAACCTAGCAATACTCTGGTCTGTATAAATCAGCTAATACATAGCAATATTGGGTTCCGGTCCGGATCTGGTCTTCGGGCCGCGCGATAAAGAGTAAGAGCACATGGCGATATTTTATTGGCGTCCGGATGTATAGCTACGTCAGGTGTTCGGACCTAATAAAAATTCCCTTCGTTGAGGCAAGTTGTGCGGTTATTTAACGCCTTTTTTATTCATTTATATATATATATAAAAATATTTATTACTATTATTTTTATTAATTATGAATGATTTAGAGTAGCTGTTAGGCTACTAGAAGTCTTTGGTCCAACCAGCCAAAAATGTCAGACCAACAAATTGGTCATTCAGTCAGCTTAATCGCGTGTCTGTTAGCTAAGATTAGACCTTGGAACAATTAAAACTAGACAAGAGGATAAAATTATTATAAGAAATTAATTTTAAGAAACTTTCTAGAAGGAATTTCTCAATAGAAACCTGTGAAGAATATCAATTTTTTATTGAAATGGATGCATCTACTCTCATTACAACCAACCCAAGAAGTTATTTGGGTTGGGTTCACCCAATTTTAGGTTAAATTGATATCATAGTTAGGTATCCTTATTAGTTTCATCATTTTTGAAACTATGATTTTATTTGAGACCATTTTTTTATTGTTTATTTTTTCATATCTTATTCATATTTTTTATTTGACAACTTTTTTTTTTTTAATTTTATACTAGAAAGTTGTTTTCTACATCAGCTTTAGGCTTCGTTTAGGAAGGCTTTCCTACTACTTCTTAAAGCAACTTTCTAGTACAAAATTTTTTAATTTTTGTACTAAAATCTATTTTAAGAAGTAATAAAAAAGTCGTTTCAAATCGAAGCCTTAAAATGCTACTTATCCACAACAGCTTTACGAATTAGTAAAAATGATGTCCTAAACGAAGCCTATATTTGACTGGAGTTAGGTTAGAATTGAATGAGGTGGAATTGATTAATTGGTTTGATTATCGGGTTAAAATTTAGATTGTATGTTTCTTTGCTTATATCAAATACATGTCAAAGATGATGAATATAAACATAAGTACAAATTAGAACACCTCATTATAAAATCTATATTATAGACATCATTATAAAAATGTATATTTAACTATTTATTCTAGAATAAAAATTAAATAGAAATAGTTATATCATCCATTTCATAATTGAGAAAAAATAATTTAGACTATCCATTCATATTAAGAGACAAAATAATAACAAGCAACTACTACTTTCTACTTTATTTGGCCAAATATTTACATTAACACAAATAATGGTAAAATATAATCATTATCTCCTTCATTTTGCCAATTGGCCTTGTTGCATTAGTGCATTTTAAATTTTTATGTTGGATTTAATTGTTTTCATATTTCTCTACTATTAGTACTAATTAAGAACCAACCTATCAAATCAATTCTAAGCATCATGACCTATGATCGAGCTAAATTGATCGGTTTGATTCTTTAAGTGTTTGAATATTTTTGTGTTGCCCCTTATCCCAATGGCATTCAATAATACAAAAGTATTATCAAGTGGAGTTTGAGCGCGTTAACTCTGACTCAAAATTATTTAATTTTTTTTAAATAATAATTAAAATTATATATATATATATATACATATATACTCCTCGAAAATCGAAGTCTTAATCATATTGTTTTTCCTATATAAAAATCATGACTTCGAAGAAGTCTTTTTAAAGCAGCTTTTAAGTACAAATTTTTTTTATATAAAAAACTGTTATAAAAAAGAGTAACAAAGCTATCCCAAATAAAGCCTACATTAGATTAGGCTTGATATATCATAAAAAATCTATCTTTATCGGGTAACAATATCGAGGTTAAATTGAGTTGAAAACTTCCGAAATTAAATCTGGGACCATCTGAACTCTGATTTAAGCAAACATATAATCAAACTGAATGTCTCGAAAAGACAAACCCAACAACACCAAAATTAGACTCAATCTGAGCCCAAATGTTGACAAATCGAAGATTCGAAGTGCATTTTGAAGATTCAAACTATAAATTGGATGACCAAAAGGTTTCCAAATGTGACATGCTTATAGTCTAATTGAGCGACTCAACGAGACAAAATCCAACGAGCCCAAGATCATTGAATTCTGATATCATTAAGACATTCAAATGCCTAGTAAACAGTTCATAATCAAGGGGATCAATATCAACCGTTCATTCAAACTACTCACAACGTATCTTTTATCTCCCTCCTATTTACTGATCATGTCACTAAAAGAAATTATAAATAGACCCTTCATTTCTCATGAAAGGGGACTCAAGCAAGGAAAATAGAGAAGCTAGAGTTCTTTTCCTAATAAACTCCTCGACCACCATCAGACCCTCAACCGTCATCTGATTGAAGCCGGACTTCTGCCCGGCCATTAATTGACAACAAATATTTTTCTAGCTACCGACTAACGCCGCACTTTTGCCCATACACCAACTGTCGTCTGACTTACTCCCGACCATCGATTATCGTCTAACTTCTCCCCGACAACTGACACTAGAATATAATCATTCTGACCTCTAACGTCGTCCGACTACAGTACTTCCAACCTCCATCATCATACAATGATCTTTCTGACCTCAGTCGCCAGATTATAGTTATTCTTACCTTCGTTGCCAAACAACAACCTTTTTTATCACTATCGCCCGTCAACTACAGTCCTTCCGACCTCCGTCGCCAGATTACTATCCTTTCGATCCCCATTACTAGACAACAGACTTTCTGACCACAATCGCCTGCCGATTATGCTACTTCCAACCTCCGTCGCCAGATTACAATCCTTTGACCTTCGTCGTCAGACAATGCTCTTTCCGACTTCCGTCACCGTCTGAATATGGTCGACCACTATCGCCTGCCGATTATGCTACTTCCAACCTCCGTCGCCAGACTACAATCCTTATGACCTTCGTCGTCAGACAATGCTCTTTCCGACTTCCGTCACCGTCTGAATATGGTCCTTTCGACCACTGTCACCCGGCTATGATCTTTCCAACTTTTGTCACCTGTAGACTATGGACCTGCGACCAAACGAATATGTCAATACTGATTCTTTTAATTCCCACCATGTAATGCACTCGATATGATGCATATTTGCTACATCAAGCCAATGTCTTCCACCCAATGAAGGGCCTTATTTGTAATCGACTGCAAACACTAGTGGATTCATTCAAGCTGAGCCAGGCCTTGTAGTTTTCTCACTTTTTAGGGATTTTCACGTAAAAATTCTGGTTCCTCTTATGAACGCTCCACCGTCTCTTTTATCTAATTGTGTGTTGGATCTTTATACAAAGCTAAGACATTAAACTTAATATTTCTCTATCGCCGCAAATATTCCAGGACACAACAAGACTTATAGTTCATCTTTCACATATCATTTTAGCAACCTTAGTGATTATAAGTTCTTTGTAAAAAGCAAATCAATTTAAATTATTCTTATTTAATTTAATCTGATTTGCTCTATTATAATTTAAAGAGACGATGGTACGTGGGGGTGATCATAATTTATTTGAAAAAAATAAAAAAAATACAATTCTTCACTTGCACACGTATGTGCAATGAATTTTTTAATCTTTAATGATTGCAATTAGGTCCACCAAGTCATCAAACTCCTATAACACAACTCCCCTGCATTGGATCCTCCTGCATAGGTGGCCCAACCAACCATCAGTCATTAATCTTTGGTAAGTCATTTCATTATGGGATTTCTCTAATCTTTTCATCTTTTTTCCTAATAACCATTAATTAGCAGCAGAGCCAATGGAAAATCATTCATTAATTTCAAACATCTCAAAATTATGCCAAAGGGAAATTGGCTTATGCTGTTAAAGCTCTACCTACAATATCTTATTCCACCTAAGTTTGAAGTTCCCTTAAACAAGTTAAATTTCCCTTTCAACAACAGGATATTATTGTTATGTGAGCTAATCTTTTGTACATTTAATAATTATTTCACTCAATGCTATCTTATATTATTACTAATTCAATATTATTTATTAGCAATACAAATTAATACACAGTATGATAAAATCTCAAGACTTGGGCCTTCTTTTATTGTTTCTTAAAGCAATTTTATCATACATAAATTTTAATTATTGTACTAAAAAGTTGCTTTAAGAAGCAGTAAAAATGCCTTCCCAAAAGCTTTATTTGAAAAGCAGTACATAAATTTTTTTACTGCTTTAATAAATTTTATTGTTTTCGTTTGAAATAGCTTGCTAAAAAGCTATTTTAGAAAGCAATAAAAAAGTTATCCCAAACGAAGCCTTATTCTTACCTAATAGTCTTCATTTAGCGAGAGGGCAACAATGTGAATGTGTTTGGGTATTTAAAAAAAATCTCTCAAAAGGTTAAATATTTTATCTAGAAGGGTAATGACTTAGTTACAAGTCTAGAAGATAAATTCATATTTATATTTTTATCTTTCTAGAGAACAGATTCAATGTACTTAACACATCATATTCTGATTTAATTTTTTACTGGTGAAATTGATTGATAATTAATTATATTATATTCAATGTATTTCTATATCCTTTTTTCAATTTATATCTACTATTATTATTATTTTTTATTTTGTCAATATTATTTGTTTTTAATTATATTAGTAAAATTCTTTTCAATTGCAGGCTTTGGTTTAGATAGTCTTAGCCATTACTTTTTTTGCTGTTAAAATTTTTTTACTAATAACTGTTTTTTAAAGCAATAAAAATTATCCTAAACAAAGTCATAATGTCATCTACAAAGACATATAGTCCTTAATGAAACATCACCTCTCTAAAAATACAATATTTAAAGTGAAACCTATGAGCTAATGATTCAATCTATTACAAGATAAGAAAAAACAATAAAAGTAACAAAACAAGCAATCCAAAAGGATAAAAAAAAAAAAGAAAAGAGACCAAAGGCCCTCAAGAGCTAGACCACAAAGGAATGCAAGAGTAACAAAACAACATCAATCTTCTCTAGCCAGCAAAGATAGCATAAAGCCACAACAATATGACAATATCAACCTGCACAAGAGAAATACATGAAGAAAAAAGACTGCAAAAATAAAAGGGAAACCAATATAGTAGCCGATAGCCAACACTACATGCAAAAGAGCTGCAACAACCAGTAAAGGATCTAGCAGCCGTCATACAAACCTCAAACATGCCAAGAGACAAAACCAACAGGCCAACAGTCCCCACCAGACAAATCTGACCAACCACATAAAAAAAGGGACAAACATCATAATAGTCCCACCACAACCAATCCAAAAAAAGGGGGAAAACAATACATCAAAAAAGGAAGAGCCAAAAAGGAAAAAAAATATTCTTTTTGGAAGAAACAACCCAAAACTCCTCAGCTGAAACCCAAACACCCAATTGATCTCAACCCAACAAAAGACCCAGCTACCAATCGAAGCAACATCAACCCAAAACAAGAAACGACAGAGGAGGCCAACAACAACATATTGAAACAAGAAACAAAATAAATTACTTTAATTTAGATATTCTCCTACATGTTTTCCACCCCCACAAGAAAAAGCTTTTTCAACGATGCAACCAACATTCAGACTATATATCCCATGAAACTCATCCACCATGTCATTCACTTCTTCCCCAATACCCCTGTAGGGCTAGGAAACAAGCTGATCCTGCCAATCAGAATGATCCAAACAGGTATCATTCATGTTTAATGATAATTGAGCTTTCAAAGCATCATTGAAATCAGAGAAATCAGAACATCTATAAAAGGAACATGTTCATTTGGCATCACAATATTAGGTGACAAAGACGATTCTGAAGAAGGCAAGGGGGAATCATCATTTGATCTATTAGAAGATCCATTCAACACCACCGTATTAACATGGCAAAAATCCTTCTGAATAACACCAGGTGAAGCAGTTGGTTGATATTCATCTCTAGGAATTAAAGCTAATTTGTTTGCCACCTCATTAATGATTCCCTCATCATCCTTTTGAACTGATCAAGCCAAATCCACTAAAGGAAAGGCATGCTGATTATCATAATTTAGCACAATAAGATCAATTGAATATATACCCATGGTATTAATATTAATACTATGATCCTTCTTCAATGAAAAACCAATAACAGAAAGAATGATAGGGTCTTCAAAGCCAAAATTGATCGGCTCAGCTGAATGCCCCACATTAGCAACAATCAAAGGATGAAGCATAATCTTATTTTCCAAATGACTGACAATACCAACATCCACATTATCATGTAATGATAAGTCAACACAAACATTGCCTTGGACATTATTATGTGCATCATTAGAAAGCATATTACCCACATTAACGAGAGGGTTAAGCAAGTGAGAACCCAACATACCACCAGCATTGTTCACATTATCCTTAGGCATAGTGTCATCCTTAACTAAATGAGGATAAGGCAAACACATTCTTTTTTTTTAAATGACCTAATGATTTACAATGATCACAAAAGGATGAAAACTCTTCCATCAAAGCACTTTGATTATAACCAAAATTTTCAGGGCCTATCCAAACAGTATTCGGATACCATTTTGTGATGTCGAGCACCACCAACACTCTAGCAACCGACAGGCCCATCGCGCTGGCAGTGTCAGCATGGAAAGGATGGAAAAAATGTATGGAACCAAAACCGTATATAATATGGGGTACAAAAAAAGTGTGGGCAGAGGTTTAGAAATGAAACCCAAACTAGAACAACGGGGTATCTTCAAAAATATCCAAAAATGGTGACCACTTAGTCAATTTCATGAAGCAGTTACTAACAAAGTATGAGTGATGAGAAAAAACTCTGCAACAATCCATATCACTACGTAATTTTATCAAAACATGTCGGGAATCTAGTAAGGTGATGGAGAACTCACCGGACAATTTCAAGTTAAAAAAGAACTTCTTAATCACATTCAAAGAAGGCCTGCGATTAGGGAAATAACCGACAAGAAAAAAGGCAAAAGGGGCATCAAGAGATAACACTTCTTCCTCCGAAATTCAAAGAGAAGGCAACCCTTGAAAAGAAGAGGTTTTAAGGTCCGCAAATGAAACTGATGACAAAGCCCCCAATAGGGCATCAAGAAAAGATTGACAGTTGGCTTTGCCGTTCAAAAAATAGGGCAACCTTTCTTGATTAACTATCATTCCCCGAGGTGAAGGCAAAATGATTAAGAAAACAAGAACAACAATGCTAAGAAAATCGAAACCACCAGGAGAGAAGAAAAAAAAAACAACCATAAAGGGAGGAGAGAAACTTCCTTGAGTGGGAGAGAAGGTTGGCGAGCAAGAAACCAGCCCCTGGCGGGGAAGGCTGCTGAGGCGAAAACCCTAGCAGAGCGAGAAAAGAAGTAACATAAAGTTAGATGATTATTTTTATTTATTTATTTATTTATTTTTAGTGAATTAATCTCATCTTCAATGTCAGTGTAGCGTTAATTATTTTGCAATGTTTTGAAGCTAGCTGGGAAATTGAAAATAAAGATCAGGGAAGAATGAGCAAAGCTATTGCTTACTGAAATAGATAACCCTGCTTTGCTGAGAAGGGATTTATTCATTAAGCTTTATTACAAGAGAAATGACTCTGTGCATCTTTTCTAATTCAAATTTTAATCTTCAAAAGGCTGAGAAAACTAAGTTTAATTAGTGATGCTAATAACTTTCTTAATTGACCTGTCATGTTAATTTGGTGTGCGCTTAATGAGCACTATTACATCTTGATGCCAAATCAATGGCAGTTTTTTAAACTTACTTCAAATTTCGTAATCAAAGGATATAATGTCAGTCTATTTAAGGGTACTTACCAATATGAAGTTTCAAAACTACATTCTTTTTCAAAAAACAACTCAATTTTGATGTCTTATTTGTTTGTTTGTTCTTCTGGCTAATTTAATGTACTTTTTTAATGTAAAAGTAATGCTTCACTATAAGAAAATATTCACTTTAAAATGATATATATTTTATTTTATTTTAGTGTAATTTTTGGCATTTTATAAGGGTTTGGTAGACATGATCTGATCAAAAGTTTGAAGTCAATCATCAAGACTTCAGAGAAGGTAAAAATTGATATTTGGTACTCCTATCATCTATGATAAAATACTCTGATGTCATCAATGAGAGCAAGTTGCAATTTTCCAGACAGTTAAGAGTATAATAATAGTGATTAATTGCTTGGTTGTTTGAAATACAATTTACCAAGAAATTTGAATTTAGGTGAACAACTCACAATCCTTTTGAGGAACAATTACGTGTCTGCTCGCGTAAAAATTCAGACGACGCTACAGTAATTATAAGGAAGAAAAAAATAAACAGAGTGATAGAGATATCCCTTCATTCTATGCTGTAGTACTTAAGGCTTGAAAATAATTAATGCTCAACAATTTGGACATCAAGGAGGAAGAAAATAATGGATTTAAACTCAGAATTGCATTAAAAAGAAAGATAACTCCAAAAAAAAAAAAAAAAACTAATGGATATGTCTAACGTTCTAAGATCCAGAAGATGGACAATCTTGATCAAGAAGAATGCAGATGGAGATCAATCTAGTTGTCTTGCGAATGCCCGAGCAATAAACGTTCCAGGTGTAAAGCTGATAATGTTTGGATTGGTTCAGAAGTTGTTATCATGTTTGTAAGGCCAAATTTCTCTCACTTCCCTGAAAAATTTCTGATCATAATAAATATGAATAGTATCAGAAAGTGAGAGAGCATTCAAAGTAGAATTCCCTTTGCTCGACATACCTGTACTCAACCCCAGTATACCTGATATATTATGTCCCTAACGGTTTGAATGCTCGTTTTCTTTCTATTTTGGGGGTTACTTGTATTGAGCATTCGGGTTGGCTTGAAGGGTCTCCCTCATCACCGGGTGAGGTGAGTGACGATGTTGGTGATGTGCAGGATGATTCTTGACAGGATTGTATGGTTTAGATGTTTGTCAAGTTGTTGAGAAAGTTCTCTTGTGTGACAGTAAACATCGTCAAAGGAAGTCTAGAAAGTAACTCTGCTATTTTGTTGAGTGGGTTTTGTTAGCCATCGTACACGTGGCAGTCCCTGCTTAATTATATTCCGTACCTTTACAATTCTTGTACACTAGTATAATCTCTATATAAGTAGTTCTGTACCTAAAGAAAGAAATAAGAAAAGTTAATTTTCCTGTTACTATCATTCCTCTCGTCCCTTTCATTGAAAGCTTCCAGTCCGTCTTTTTCTACATGGTATCAGACGATCAGGTCACTCTCTAATCTTCTCATCAGTAACTCCACAATGCAATCTACAACAACCGGATCCTCATCGCCTCCGGCGGAGATCTCTACCGCCGAGACCATCTTCTCCTCTCCCCAAATTCCCTCTTCCCTGAAATTCTTGATGAGCAACATCAAGAATGTCATCGCCAATCAGCTAACGGCCGACAATCACGCACTCTGGAGATCTCAGGTCACCAAGCTCTTTCGTGCAAACAACTTCGAAGGATTCTTGACAGGTGCTATCTCCTGTCCGTCTCTCACGATCCAAGACAGCAGCGGTCACACTGTCCATAACACCGCTCATAATACCTGGACTCTGCTTGATCAAAACCTCGCCGCGGCCTTATACTCGGTAATCTCCCCCTCCATCCTACCTTACGTCCTCACCGCCGATCACTGCTGCGATGTATGGAAAATTCTTGACAGTCGACTCCAATCTTCAACACGATCTCGCATCTCCCAGCTCAAGAACGAGCTTCACTACCTATCTATGAAAGACAAATCCATGACTCATTACCTTCTTGACGTCAAATCCAAAGTCGACGCTCTCGCAGCAGCAGGAGCTCCCGTCGAAGTAGAGGATGTAATCCATTACACCCTCAACGGATTACCCACGACATACCAGGCATTTAAAACCGCCATCCGCACGAATCTTCGCTCTGTGAGTCTTGATGAGCTATACACGCTGTTATGCAGCGAGGAGCTTAATCTCCTCCACGAAACAACCAAAGAACTTCACAACCTAAGCATAACAGGACCACAAACCGCCCTCACAGCTAATCGCGGACGCGGTCGAGGGAGGTCATGAAATTACTAAACGACAAGAGGGGGGGTGAATTGTAAAAGTCTTTCGATTAATAAAATTAACCCTACACAAGAGTTCTAATTTTTTTTGTTGTTTTTGAAATATTAAAACAAAGATTTATGCAAATTTGCTTTCACAAAAAAAATCACATGCAATAGATATGACAAGATTAAAGTGCAAGCAAAAAGTAAGCAATGATAAAGAAAGAACACACCAAGAATTTTATAGTGGTTCGGTCAAAATATGACCTACGTCCACTCCCCGGAGTCCTCCACTCCGGGATTTTCACTATCAAAATAGTTCTCCTTTTGCCCCCCTTGGCAAGGCGGAGAAGCCTGTACAAACCTCCCTTTCACCAACCGGCGTGGCGGAATACCAAACTCTATTTTCACCCTCTTGGCGACGGCAGAGAACCTTCTCGTTTTTCTCCCTCCTGGAGAAGGCAGAGAACCTCGAGGTAACGGATGTAGATGAGCCTTTCCCTTGGAGATCCTTCCTCAAATCCTTCTCGGGCCACAGGAGGAGCAAGATGCAGCAAGCTTGGAGCAACCGTGTGATCTCCCTCACACCTCTTCTCCCTCACAACGCTCACCTCCTCCTTCCTCTCAACCCTCTTGAATTTCTCTAGAATTTTCTCCCTTGGAATCCCTCTCTAACCACGTTCACCCCCTCTGTAATTGTTATCCAAAAAGACTTCATTGACACCTAAAAACGGGCTCCAAAAACCTCTGATTTCAAAATTAGCCGTTACTGTTCGTACAGTACGATTCAACATCGTACAGTACGATCTTCACAAACAGCCGTCGTCCTGGTACGAAGATGTACGATCAGTACAAAAATAAATCGTACTGTACGATATAATATCGTACGGTACGATCCAACAAGATACTACTCGTACAGGACGATGGTCTGGACGATCGGATGTCGTCTCTGTTCATCGTATGGTACGATTACTATCGTACAGTACGATGTTCAAATTTTCATTAGCCCTGGATTACATGCACTAATCACGGGTTAATTTTAAGTAAGTATTAAAAACAGATCGTACAGTACGAACTTGTTCGTACAGTACGAACGGCGCAAAATCACTTACTTAAACTATATCACGGCTAGGGTTTTGGATCTGAACATATCGTACAGTACGAAATACTTCGTACAGTACGATCTATTCACAGAATTGTCCACATAGCTTGGATCGTACAGTACGAAATAAAATCGTACAGTACGATCTACAGAGAAGAATTTTATTTATAATTTGCAGTTAAAAAAAAAACTCTCCCCCTGTGTGTGTGCATGGTTGCTCTTACTCTTACGCATTTTGTGGCCAGACTCAATAAAGTAAAAAGTGCAATAAATGAAAAATACAATATTTGACTCATACTCCTAATCTACCCGGTCTTGAGTCTTCCTTTCTTCCTGAGTCACTTGTGATCTTCCTGAAATGTTAGTGCTCAAGAAAAATAACAGATAAAATAATAATCAATGAAAAGCAGTTCCAAAACAGTCATTATTTGGCATCATCAAAATCTCAAACTCGGGGTCATGGGTTGCAACAGGTCATTCAACAACAGAGGAAGAACCAACAACCGACCTCAATCCAACTCAAACTACAACCGCCCCGGCAAACCAACTCGTCCGGCCATCCATTGCCAAATTTGCGGCAAATTCGGACACTCAGCCGTCAAATGTTGGCATCGTCACGACGATCAGTACATCACCGAACAACCGGCCGCCCTCTTCACTTCCCCCTCTACAACCAGTCCCTCCGACTGGTTTCTTGACAGCGGCGCCACGAGCCACCTCACTGCCGATCCAAACCAAGTTCAGCAATCGCAACCTTACCACGGGAACAGTCAGGTAACCCTTGGGAACGGCCAGACCATACCAATTCAAAATACGGGTAAAGGTCTGCTGCCGACTCCCACAGGTAATCTTCAACTACTACATCTCAATCTCGTTCCTAACTTATCCTTTAATCTGTTATCTGTTCATCGACTAACCGCCGACAACAATTGCTTTATAACGTTTTTTCCTCATGGCTATGAAATCAAGGATCGGAAGACCCACAGGCTTCTTCTTTCGGGTCCTTCTATTAACGGACTCTACCCCCTCAAGCTCAACAAAAATCCGGCAAGCAAGAACAACAATCTCGCACTCGTCTCCATTCAACAGGTCCCCGACTTGTGGCACAGAAGACTTGGCCACCCCTCACCGCAAACATTGGCCTCCATAGCCACACGGGACCCTACGGTTCATACGACATCCCATATAAATTCTTGCAATTCTTGTAAAATGGCCAAAAGCCATAGACTACACTTTCCTTCTTCTCAAACTGTAACCGAATCACTTCTCTCTCTTATTCATTCGGACGTATGGGGTCCTTTATCCATTGCCTCAACTTCTGGTTTTCGCTATTACATTTCCTTTATTGACGATTTCTCTAAATTCACGTGGATCTACCCCATGACAAATAAATCCGAAGCTTTCTCTAAGTTTCTTGAATTTCAAAACTCGGTCGAACGTCAATTCAATATGAAAATTAAAATCATACGAACAGATAACGGAGGCGAATACACAAACCACAAATTCAAGGCTTACTGCACCTCCACCGGCATCCAACACCAATCTACGTGCCCGCACTCACCTTCTCAGAACGGCGTCGCGGAACGTAAGCATCGGCACCTAATAGAAACAACCCGCGCTCTCCTCATTCAATCCTCTCTACCCATGTCCCTATGGGTCGACGTACTCCTTACCGCTAATTACTTAATCAATCGCATGCCTTCACCTAACACCCAACACAAGTCTCCATTTGAACTTCTACACGGCCAGCCACCTCACTACGACCACCTCAAAGTCCTCGGTTGTCTTTGCTACCCGTGGCTCAAACCGTACACTGCGCACAAATTATCACCCACCTCTCACCCTTGCGTTTTCATCGGATACGCACACTCACAAAAGGGCTATAAGTGTTTGGACATCAACAACAATAAAATCTACACCTCCTGCAACGTCATTTTTAACGAAAATGATTTCCCCTACTCACATAACTCACCTCATCATCACTACACCACACACTCCCCATCAAGCATACCACCACTGCTCCTTGTTCCCAATTCCAGCATTTCTTCATCCCGGCAATCTGAGACATACCGTCCTCAACCAACATCCATCTCTCCCACACAACCAACCTCTCCCAACTCCCCTCAACAATCTAATACTGAAACTCATACCTCAGCATCCACTACCACACCACGACATTCCCACTCTAACTCTCATGAAAATCTGACCCTTCAGCAGGCTTCCGACACCTCTCGGACGAAACCAACACATCCTATGGCCACTCGTCTCAAAACCGGGATATCCAAACCCAAGAAAATTTTCGATCTTGCTCATGTCACTCAGCCAACAGAACCCAATACATATAACCAAGCCGTTAAATCCGAGCACTGGCGCACCGCCATGTCTCAAGAATTTCAAGCTCTTCAAGAGCAGGGTACGTGGGAACTCGTCCAACCCGATCCTTCAATGAATATTCTTGGCTCAAAATGGACCTTTCGTATCAAGTATAACTCCGACGGTTCCATCGCTCGGCACAAAGCAAGGCTGGTCGCTAAGGGCTTCAACCAAGAGCAAGGCATCGACTACACCGAAACGTTCAGCCCAGTCGCCAAAATGCCGACCATACGCGTTCTCATCCTCATCGCTCTCCATCACAACTGAACCATCCACCAACTCGACATTTCTAACGCTTTTCTCCACGGCACTCTTAACGACACCGTCTACATGGCTCAACCTCAAGGATTCCAAGACTCACTGCACCCCGGACACGTCTGCAAGCTAAAGAAAGCCCTATACGGCCTCAAACAATCCCCGAGGGAGTGGTATGCCACCCTATCAAACCATCTGCTCAAATACGGCTTCAAGATCAGCTCTTCCGACCCCTCGCTCCTCACCTACATCTCCGGCACAATCCGCATATACATCCTTATCTACGTTGACGACATCCTACTAACAGGTAACTCTCCCTCAGCTATCAACACATTATTAACAAATCTTCATTCCAATTTTCAGATGAGAAACCTTGGCTCGTTGTCTCAATTTTTGGGTATTCACACGGTCAAAACCGAGTCTGGGATCATTCTACACCAGCAAGCCTACGCCAAAAACATTATACATCGGGCTGGCATGGATCAATCCAAACCTGTCATCACCCCGCAATCAAGCCGACCACCCAGCCATACAGCGTCCGGAACCATCTTCGAACAACCTCAACTATACAGACAACTCATTGGCGCACTACAATACTTAACTATCACTCGACCGGACATTCAGTTTGCTGTCCAACAATTATGCCAACACATGCAAACTCCTCTCCTCACCCATTACGAATCACTCAAGCGTCTCCTTCGCTACATCCATGGCTCATCCGGCACAGGTATTCCACTAAACAAGACCAATTTAATTCTCACAGGATACGCAGATGCCGATTGGGCTAGCAACAATCAAGACCGAAAATCAATATCCGGCTACTGCAACTTCCTCGGAAACTCCATTATATCTTGGCAAGTCAAAAAGCAAACAACAATTGCAAGGTCATCAACCGAAGCCGAGTACCGAGCATTAGCTACCGAAGCTGCCGAAATCATTTGGCTGCGGCAACTACTGGCCGACTTTCATACACCTCAAACCGACCCTACAACGGTCTTCTGCGACAACACCTCGGCTATTGCTCTCGCTAACAACCCAGTCTTCCATGCTCGTACAAAACATATCGAAATTGACTGTCACTTCATCCGGGACTGCATTAAGAAGAAGCACATTTCGGTTCATCACATTTGTACCGACGATCAGCTAGCCGATCTCTTCACAAAAGCTCTACCCAACTTCAGATTCAAAAATCTCGCAAGCAAACTCACAGCCGCTACGCACCCATAAGTTTGTAGGGGGCTGTTAGCCATCGTACACGTGGCAGTCCCTGCTTAATTATATTCCGTACCTTTACAATTCTTGTACACTAGTATAATCTCTATATAAGTAGTTCTGTACCTAAAGAAAGAAATAAGAAAAGTTAATTTTCCTGTTACTATCATTCCTCTCGTCCCTTTCATTGAAAGCTTCCAGTCCGTCTTTTTCTACAGGTTTTTCTTAGCTTTTTGTTATTTGATGTTGGTTGTTTTTTGACCGGTTATTTGTGTTGGGTTGATTTTGGGTCTGGGGGAAATGATTTTCTCCTTCTTCTCTATTTTGCTTTGTATGTTTTGTAGGTTTTCTACTCCTTATCTGGTGGTTCTGGGTCGTTCGATTGCTCTTGGTTGCCGTTTTTGAGGTGCTAACTTGGATGCTTACTTATGTTGGTGGCTTTCTCTTTGGATTTTGTTGTTTTTCTTATATGCTTTGCTTTGCTTTTCTTTTCTTGTAATAGATAGGATCTCAAGCTCTTATGTTTTATTTCAAATATTGTTCTTTTATTGAGCTTCTGATCCTTAAAAAACGTGTAATTTTTATCAGTATTAACGCGTAGGCCCCGCCGTGTGTTTTCTCAACAAAAAAGAAAAAAAAAAAAACTGGACTGTCCTGTTTTTGGATTTAGGTAACTGCATTCTACTTTTTTTTTCTTTCTTTCTTTCTTGCTATCTTGTTTATTCATGGCAAATATATAATAATTTCATAACTTTGTCTTCATGAGCCAGATTAGATTTCAAAACCATCAATATGAAATTAGAAATTTGCCAATTTTGAAGTCAAGTGAGTTTGTGATTAGACATATAGGGTCAATAGGATCAGGTCTGCTTGTCTTTGTAGTTATTGAAGACTATTGTGGTCCAGCTTCCTCCAGGTGGTAGCAAAATTGAAGAAGTAATTCTTTACTAACCTGTTTAAAACTTGCAAGGATTGCTAATACTGAATTCTACCTACTCATGAGATAAGCTGAAAAGACTGAAGGGACAAAAAAGACAATAGGTTTCAGGAACAGAAGGTTTTATTCCTTCTGCCATGACAATTGCAATTTGACTTGTGATCATCTTTGTATCTCCATGTCTCCTAATGCTTAGAAGTAGACATTTTTAAATTAAGTTTTAGCTCAATACTTTTATCTCTAACAGCTTATATAGTCCTATTGCTTTACAGGTCTCAACAGAACATAAAGTGGTTGTACCCTATTTAATTAGTAATAATTATGTGTTAGTTTTTTTTATAACTAATTTTATTTTAATTAAGTTATAATGCAGTTTTTATAACTTATCATATTTTTAATAAATTTAAAATATAATCAAAACTGTTGATAAGCATCATCTTCTTTTTTTTTAATTTTGAAAAATTACTTTCAATATAACTTGCATATATAAATCAGAAAATTTCTTATAATATTCTCATTTTTTGTTTTGGCAAAATATTTATGATATTAATATGAAAAGGAAGATACAAAGCAAGGCCAAAAGGAGACATAATCAATAAAGAAAACATAGTATATATCATTATAAAAAGTGAGAAAATAAATCAGTCCAGAAATAAAATGAAAAGTATAGACTTGAAGGCTTTCGGACTCAGAACCACCACCAGTTGCCAGGAGAAGACCATTCTTGGAGGAAGAGAAAGCAACAACCAGAAGACCGTCTCCTGTAATAGCTTATGAATTTAGGCATTATATGATTCCTTTTTCTCTCATGTTTAATTTGTGTGGATTTAGGCCTCGTTTGAGACAGCTTTTTTATTACTTTCTGAAGCAACATTTTAGTAAAAAGTTCTAGTTCAATAAATTTTTATACTGAAAAATTATTTTAGAAAACAGTAAGAAAGTTATCCGAAATAAAATTGTAAATTTGAATGGAAAAAAAAAAGTTAACAAATCTATGTTTTGCTTGTACAACTTATCTATGACTTATTGAGCATATAGACTGACTTATGAGATAACTAATATTTCAATTGAGATATGATTAGTTTATTTTATGTAACAAAGAAAAAGTAAAGCATTAACATAAATGTAACAACCTAAGCCTTAGTTTTCTAACATAAAAAAAAGTCATTGCATAGGAAAATTGATAGCTTTAACACTGCAAGAAACCATCCTTGTGGCCTCCAACTGGTGATGGGGATATCCTATGATTAAAGTGCTACATATGGGAAGTTTGCACACAAAGATAAAGAGGAGATTCTGCACTGAAGAAAATACTAATTAGATTTAATGATATAAATAATTAACACGATCTAATAATTTATTAAGCACAATTACTCATAATATGGTAGACATGCTAAAAAAAACTTCTTGATGATTTAAAATTGGCCTTCAATATTTAGATTTAAGGAAGTGGAAGTAAACCACTCACCCTAACAAACAAAAAAACAAAAAAAAATTAATGTGGAAAAATTCGAAATCGGGAAAAATATCACGGAGTCATACTACATCGAGAAATTCACTTTGAAAATTGGAGAAATTTGTACATATCTCTCCTCTCCTACCTCACTTTGCTTCTCTTCACTCTTCCACCATTCTCACTCACAAAACAAAAGAGAAAGTCAAGTAAATTAAGTAACTCAAAGGGACGCCACCCTAAGAAAAATGAGAAAAAAATTGTCCAGTACACCTTGAAGCGATGTGGCACTCAAGTAATAACGCGAATTTTTGAAAATTTTTTTAATGAAAGATCTAAATTTTAGTGTTATGCCTTGCCAAAGAAGGAAGAGAAAGAGAGAGGAGAGAGAATGTTGTTCAGAGCAATTTTCATCCGTTGATTCTATTAGGAAATTTGCTCGTCTCGCTGTAAGAAATCATTTTCCTTTTTTTATTTCAATAATTTTATGTTTTTTTTTAAATTTCTCTGATTGCTTAATTAAGAAGATAAAATAGAAAATTCTTTCAAATTTAATTATGGGGCATTACTGCTCAAACCTCTATCATCAATCCATCTAACAGTGTTACATCATTGAATTTAGAGCGTAGCGGTGCTAAGTTCTTTGTCGTTTTTTTTAGCAAACTTTGCAGCACTTGGGTGCTTGGGTACACAACGCTGAGACTCTCGGGTACACAAATAAATTTTTTTGAAGCAGATGTGATTGCCACATACAATTCTGAAATTGAAGAAACATAAATCGACTGAAAAATTTTATAGTTTGATAGCACTTTCTAATGAACTTTTATAAAAAAAAAAAAATTACAAGATACATTCAAAATCACCATCAGCTGCACGCTTAATAAATTATAAAGCAGAATTTATCGAAGGATCCCTAAATACATTACAATATATCTCACAAGACATCCCAAACTATATCAAAAGCTGAATTTATACTAAAAATTAGATAGCATACCGCTTGAGCTAAAGATATTTCATATTTAAATTGTTGAAATCTAACACCTGGATTCAAAAATTGGTCAATTTTTTTTTTTTTGGGACTTTTGAGTCAATTAAGTTAAACTCACACACACATCACATTCGTCAGCTTCAAAACTAAAATCTTTTAGGCTTTGTTTGGGACAACTTTCTTACTACTTTATAAAGTAGATTCTATTACAAAATTTTTTTGAATTTGAAATTTTTGTACTAAAAAGTCATTTTAGAAAGCAATAAAAAAACTGTCTCAAATGAAGCCTTAGTTGATAGCCAAAACTCCTAACCAAAAAATCAAAGTTAGCTGCATACCGAATAAAAGATTAAAGCATTTTTTTTCTTTCTATATTTACACATGACAATAAAAATAGTTCGGATCACACAATTCAATTTGGCTTGTTGGTTGAGAGCTTAAACTTCCTACTAAGATGTCTTGGATTCGAGTCTTTGTGTATGAGCTGTGTGTGTGAGTTTACCTTAAATGGCCTATAAAAAAATAAAAATAAAAAACAGTTCAGATCAAAGTTGACATTGTAGCACATCAAGGTAGGTGACTTTGTTAATCAAAACTCCTCATTTGTCAGGTTGGAATATTCCTTAATTATTTGTGCAATATTTGAATATATCACCTATGATATTAGTTATAAATATCATTTAGGGCATCTCCAACCGAACTCCAAATGCATGAATGGCGTCGCTCGCAAGCTCTGGCCGAACGGCAAAACTTCAGGTATTTGGTTGCGGGTGAACAGTGAGACGCCAATATTGGCATTGTGCTATTCACATGCGTTATTTTTCTGTCTCTACCGGATTTGCCGAAGAAATGTGCGAAAAAGGAGAAAGATGGTTACCTTTTGCGAAGGGTGCAAAATGAGGTTCGATTGGAGATTAATCACGCTAGTTTTTAGTTTCACTGTATTTTGGAGTGAAAAATACCCTTAGAGAACGAGAAACAATATATAATAATTATTGAAAGATTAGACTTAACATAATCTTGCTTGGATACCTGTTGATAAAGACCCATCGATAGCTATTGAAGTTGAAATGCATATTGAGTTTGTACTCAAGCTCATTGTGGGCCCACACTTCTCTTGGAAAATACAAGCAACAATAAAAAATATATTAATATCATGAGTGACTAATTATTTAGGAAGATTTTCATTACAATTTTCTTTGGACCTTTTGCAATAGTTTTTATTTTTATCATATAATTATTATTTTATAATAATAATAATAACAATAATAATAATGATAATAATAAAGTAGAATAATGTGCATCAAGATAGAAGTGTTCTAAATAAAACCTAAATTTAAATGATAAATGATCAGTTGTGATAGGAGGAAAGAGGAGTGCTCAGATAAAAAAATGAAAGTACTTAAGAAAAATGATCATGGCTTAACTTATAAGCTTTAGCAAGCACTTTAATCTATTTTTTAATTTGGAGGAAAAAAAAAAAAGAAACAAAAAGTGATATCAAATGAGCTTTTAATTAACTTGTTAAATATGAGATTAGTGGTAAGCAAATAATATTATATGGCATGATATTTGTTGTAAAGTTCATGATAAAAAGCACAATTTATGTAAATAATATGCGAAATCAAATTATAAGAAAGTAGAATCTAATTAAGGCTTTCTTTGTGACAACTTTATTGCTGCTTTTTAAAACAGTTTTTTAGTACAAAAATTTCTTGAATTAGAAACTTTTATACTAGAAAATTGTTTTAGGAAGCAGTATGAAAGTTGTCCCAAATGAAGCCTAAATTAAGCTTTTGTGAGGGTGCAAAGAACAAAACATGATAAAATTTAATTTAAAACATGTTAAAAGGGAAGTTGTTGATATTAGTCATCATAACATAAAGTGTGATAGAAATAATAAGAAAATGAATAACTCAAGAGATGAAACTATTTTGATTAAGATTTTGTTTGGGACAGCTTTCTTATCATTTTTTAAAGTAAACTTTCTAGTATAAAAAATTTTAGACTAAAATGCTGTTTTAGAAAACAGTAAAAAAATCGTTCCAAGCAAAACATAAGTTGTTCTTTTCATAGTTAAAATGAAACTATTTTAATGTTTTCTATTTTGATCACTTTTTCGATGCTCAATACTTCAAAAATTCAATTCAATATCACGACTTTTGGTAATATTTCTTTCTTAATAAGAAAATAATTCATTAAATAAAAGGATAATTTTATTTTATGTAAGACGTTAAAAATATAATATCAACCTAATTGTATTGCATCAAACTTTTATAATGACAAAATATGTTTTTTTACAAAATTTACATATAATTAATAATAATAAGAGCAAAACTAAGAATTAAGAAAAAATAAAAAAGTGTACAAACGTGATGATCTCAAAGTACAATTTTTGCTTAGCAGAATTTTTCTGACTTTATGCATTGATTTCAGGGAAAAAAATTGCAGGCTGGTCATTAGAAAATTAATGTCAAATCGCACGTTTGTAACGTTGATAAATATAACTAAAATAACTCTTTTAAGGCTCGTTGAGTGAAGTTATTATGTATCTTTTAATGCCTTTCATTTTTAACATTCAGGTACAGATGCAATATGTTCTATACTTCTATAGATGAAGTATTTGGAGTACAAAAGTCATGTTGTTGTGAGAAAAACATAAATATGATATATAATAAATTAAGGTTTGGGTAGTTTCTAATCACTATTTTTTTTGTGTGTAGATTTTAATAAATTTCTGTACTGAAAAGTTATTTTAAAAAGTAATAAGAAAACTATCACAAATGAGACTTAATTTACAAAAATAAGTAAGAAAATTAAACTGTTCAAAATGAAGTCTTAGATTATATATATATATATATATATATATATATATATATATATATATATATATATGATATAAAAGTAATGATTAGTTGTAATGGTTGATATGTTATGAGAAAAGTGATCTAGTCAATATAAATTTTGGTGTAGATTTCAAATTTCAATAGAAGAACATGAATATTTAAATTAGGAATTTTTGTAATTGATTCTATTTTTAACAAATCTATAATCAAAATGAGTGTTTCAATGAATAAGTTCAACAATATAAAAATTCACTTTGAACTTAATAATATTTTGCATCACACCATATTCAAATGTGATTGAACAAGATGATCTATTTAGTCCCTAATCAAGATGAGATGAATAAAATGATAGTCGCCTCATAAATCATTGAGAAGCATTGTGAATCATGCTAAATCATTTGGTTTATCTCATGTGAGCATGAAACTCCTATTAATGAGCTTAACAAAATCCTTTCTTGGGTTCAACAATATGTAAGATTGTGCTCATAAAAAATTCTCACATTCCTTATTGGCACATCTCTCAATGGGTAGGGGTTTATCAGATAATTGGAGACTTCATTAGTGCATGTAAGAAGAATGATTCTTGGTGAGATAATCTTTGATTCAAGAGATTATTTTGAGTTTTTCTTTTCCATTCATGTGCATTTTCACTAAAAAAATCATTAATAAAAACTACCAAATGATCTTGATACCTACACCACAACAATGACTTTTATTTTTTAATCCATCAAATCCTCGCTCACAGCAGACAGAAAGTGGGAATCATAGACGAATGAGCAAGAATGGGTCAGTTAGGGCTAGGTAGATGAAATATGTTTGCTTCTAGTAGTAGTAAAAAAATCATTTTTCTATATCTATCTATACCAGCAGTTTACTAACCGTCACTATTAAATGCTTCAAAAAATAGTGTTTCCATATCATCATTTTGTGCTTGTTATATAACATTTATAATGTAAACTTTGTGATAATGAACAAAAAAATCTCCTTTTTTTCATTCAATGACTCAAATGTTTTGCAGCATTGTTAGCCATTTGCTATTTTATGAATTATGCTCCTTGTAAACTTCAATTAAATTAGCAACCAAAATAAGGACGTCAGGCACACCATAAGCCTAAACCGGCCACGCTAGCCAGCTAGCTTCCGTATCAAAGTAAAATACAAACTAATTCTTGGTTAATGTATGTTCCTGGGATTCGGAAGTGCAACTAATGAAGTCAAAGTCCTTATCTTCTCCTTACTTCTTACATTATATTTGGTGGAAAATTACTCTTCCTTTTTGTTTCACTTTAACAAAGGTCAAATACCAGCTAACTAATCATAGAAAATATTTGGTGATGCTCTTCTATTCAACTTTGACCTGGATTTTTCTCTTCAGGCTTGCCCTTTTTTTTCCCCCCTAAATAAGGCTTCAGGGGAAAATTATTCTGTGCGATCACCAGACAATCTAGAGACGAATTAGGATGTGTCACATCACTCGGTACACTGCAAAAAATGATGTGGCGCATCCTGATTCGTATTTGGATGCCGTCTGGTGATCACACATAATAATTTCTCTCATTAGGGATAGCTATCTTATTGCATTTCTTTTCAAATCACAATCATAATTTTGATTTGATTACTGTTTTCTTGTTGTTTTTCAAAAAGATTTGTACTAGAAAACTACTTTTGATAGCAGCTTTCAAAAAAGTTATTTTTTTCATAACAATTATATAATCACCTTTACAAAATGCTGCAGCCGTACCAAAAGAACCCTAAATCACATTCATTTGCTAACACGATTAATTAATCACATTGGTTCGAGATTCTGTACGCTTCTCTTAAGCTTCTTCTTCTTTAAGGTTTGAAGGTGGTACAAGTCTTTCTAATTACATACGTTTGCTCCATTCGGCGGCAGCATTACGCTTTTTAGAATACAAAAATTTTGAAATAACCACCTCATTAATTGGCTGTTAATGTGTATCTGCTAATTGGGAAAATTAATAATAATTATGTATTTTAATTTATAGGGGTGTCAATTTCGGGTTACGGGTCGGGTTCGGGTCGAACCTGGAACTGACCCGAGTTCAAACGGGTCGACCCTAACCCGACCCGGGTAGACAAACGGGTCGGAAATCCGAACCCGGACCCGACCCGGATTTTGGGTTCTGCCGGCGGCCAGCAGGCGCGAGGGGGCGGACGGCGGACGGACGACATGCTAGGGGGCGGAAGCGAGGGCTTGCGCGGGCGGGGCGGGGGCAGCGCGTGGCCGCATGCGGGCGGACGGCGTGCGAGAACCAGCGCGTGGCCGCATGCGGGCGCGGGCGTGGCCGCGTGGCGCCGTGGGCACAGCGGGCAGCGGGCGGGAAAGCAGTGCGCCAGGGAGTGGGGCAGCGAGCAGCGGGCGGGAATCCAAATTTTTTAAATTAAACGGGTTTTCGGGTCGACCCGGCAACCCGCCGGTTCAACCCGAACCCGACCCGTTTTGAAGTCGGGTCAGGTACAACTCAGATTTTCCGGGTCGGATTTCGTGTCGTGTCAAATATTGACAGCCCTAATTTTTAATTAGATCTCCGCATTCTGTTGTCCTATGCAGCCTTTATAACACCCATCATCATATAAAGGAATGATTGTCATTTTTTTGAGATATTGAGAAAATTTAGGATAAGGGGATGGCCACAGATTCTTATGTAGTTGATTGTAAAATTGCTGCCGGAAAATAACTTAAGTACTCTTCGTTAAAGAAATCATTTTTTCACAATAAAAATTCCTGAAGAACAGTGAGAAAAGTACAAAAAAGCAGTAGCCATTGCGGAAACTATTTAAAAGACAAAATATTTAGAAAATTATTTCAAACAGACTCTTTAAGTGCTAATGCACCCATTCAAATATATTAGACCTCGAACTAATAAGGTAGATTGAATATGCTTGATTGTCATTGATTTTGTTTAGGAGCAACTAAAAGTCGATTGATATTGTTAGCGAAAGACCCTAATTGACTCTTTCAGAGTTTTCTTATAAGGTGCAGAGTAAGTTCTATTTCAAATGTTTTGATCAACTTCTAAAGAGTTTTTTTTTTTTTTTTTTAATTTTTTTAAATTTATAAAGGTGTGGAGGTTAGGGGTAGGGGTGTCAATTTCGGGTCACGGGTCGGGTTTGGGTCAAACCCGGAACTGACCCGGGTTCAAACGGGTCGACCCTAACCCGACCCGGGTAAACAAACGGGTCGGAAAACCTAACATGGACCCGACCTGGCGGGTTGCCGGGTTGACCCGACCCGACCCGGTTTGGGTTGCCGGCGGCGGACGGCGGGGGACGCGAGCTCGGCAGGCGGACGCGAGCGGGGACAGTGCGGGCGCGGTTGGGCGGACGCGAGCTGGGACAGCGCGGGCGCGGGGGCAGGGCAGGCGGGCGCGCGGCGGACAGCACGGGCAGGCGCGCGGCGGGCAGGTAGAGGCGGGATTCGAAATTTTTCGAATTAAACGGGTTGATCCGGCAACCCGCTGGGTCAACCCGAACCCGACCCATTTTTTAAACGGGTCGATTTCTGGAACCCGAACCCGACCAGTTTTGAAATCGGGTCGGGTTCAACCCGGATTTTCCGGGTCGGGTTTTCGTGTCGTGTCAAATATTGACACCCCTAGTTAAGGGTATGAGTCTAGCAGATTCATGAGCCAGCTCTACTCGATAAATTACGACTCATGAGTCGAGCTCGATGAGCTAACGAGCCAAGCTTGAGCCAACACCAACTCGACTTGTTAGCTTGCGAGTTGTCTTATTTAATTAAATAATATTAATATATAATGTATAAAACTGTTGAAAATATTTGAAAATTATATTGATTTCTTTATATTATGTGATTTTTTTTTAATTTTAAAATATTTTTTATTCTTTTTTATTATTTATTATAATAATTATTTAAGTCATAATCATTTTCTCTTTTTCAAAATAAATGTGCCGGCTAATTTGTTGAATAAAGCTTGAGCTCGAGTTCGAGCTTGAGCTCGATTAATAAACCAAACTCAAACTTGTCGTGGCTCGAGCTCGATTTGACTTGTTATGATGGTTATTTATTATGGGCAAATTATATGAAATTGATTTTAATACTTGGAATTTTATGAGAATTATAAATTTATCATATGTTAATTTATCTCAAGTCCTTATCAAGTTAACGTACACACAAGTACAACAATAGCACTAGCACTGATTTGAGACATGTCTGTATGAATATATGATCATGAGCATAGGCAAGTGGCTAACCAAGGGCAGATTGTGCTTTTCTTCCAATTTTATCTATTTCTAATAACCATGAAGACAATGTATGAATCTACTATGCAACTTGGAGTGAGCTCAAAAGTAGAAGTGAATATGTCAAACTCCAAAGGCAAATTAGCTTAGTGTGGGAGTTATTGTAAGAAGTTATTATACTATAATTGACTAAAATTGATTACAAAAATTCAATACTTATTTTTGAACTTACAAAATTTATCTTATATTCTAAAAACTATTAAACATACCATTTGATGAAATTATTAACATACCATTTTATGAAATTATTATCTTTATAGGATTATTTTATCTATTATCCATAGGTCATAATAATTATGTATACCTTCCAAAGGATGATCATCTTAATTTCTCTTAGTTGCCTTCGTGGCATTTTTATATCAACTCATTTTGTATATTTCAACCTTATTAGTTATACCTTCAGAAAGAGGACTTCATGACTTTCTCTAGTAACCACTAGGATCTACATGCATTATTTCACAAGTTGTATTCAAGATGTGCTATCTCTACCTCCAATATGCCAGACCCCCTCAATCTTCCCATGCTACCTCATTTATTTATCTAAAGGATGTACTACATTCATTTGTAACACGATGAGCATCTCAATCATCATCAATAGCCTCCCCGATCTTTCAATATTTCTAAAAAGTTATATTACCTTTACCCCTAGGAAAAGGCCGGACTAATTGGCCACACTTGTTGGCCCCCTATGACCCTTTTTTTTCTCTTGATCTACTATATAAAAGTTGTGCAACCTTCACTCCTTAGGGAGAGAACTAATTTATTAATCCCTTGTGAATTCAAGGGCAATTTTATTCTACCTATTATGACACCTAAAGGCCATTCCACCTTCACCTTTATTAAAAAGACATTTGATAAATCCTAATAGTCTCAAACGAGCTTCCTACATTGCATTATTCTTTTTTAAGGGCTTAATGCCTTCACCTTGAGGAGAATGACTATTCTAAGCACCAATAATCTTCACAACCTTCTAAAACTGTATCATTCACTACCCCCAGGTCATTATTACTTTACCTCTAGGAGTATAGTCTTAGAAACAATTAGTGATTTTAATGGCCTTTTATCATGAAAATTTTGTTGTTGTTGCCTTTTAACTCATGTTATCTAGGCCTCACAAAGGACAACTATATTGATACTTGACCTTACCACATCGATAATATCATTGATATTAGTCACAGCCTACGTACTTTTATTTGTTATATTTTTGAAGGATAACTCTTTTTAATTCATATCTAAAAATACAAAAACTTTATTAATTAGGTTAAACACTTTTTTCTTTTTTAGATTTTTCAAATTAAACATCTTATGCTCTATGTTTGCTTTATTACATCTCTAATTTTATGTGTATTGATTATTATTTGTAATCAAGGATATTAAAATTAAATCTGGCCTTTTCTCTTTAATAACATGACTTTTAACACACAAATAACCTTTATGATCATAATGAAAATAACATAGTAGTCTATTCAAATAAATTACTCTTATATATTTTTAAAAAATATGTGGAATATCATATAATCAATTAAAATAATAATTATGATGAAATCATATCAATTTTCTTTCATGTTATTATTAAAATCTAAATAATTAGATTATTATTGATAACTAATATTATATGTCATAAGATATTTCTAAGAGTTTTGAATTACCTTTGCTTAGAAAATTCAAATACACTAAGTTAAGCAAAATATATTTTTTTCTAATTCGGGCTAATTCAGACCTATCTCCTACATAAAAGGGAGAATACATTATAAAAATTTTCCTATAAACTAGGGATTTGTTACATATGATAATAACAATTCTGATTACAAATGCATATGTAAACCTTTGCTTTAAAATATTATAATCATCTTAAATAAGTGAGATTCTTCATTATAAACAAGGACATGGTCTTTATTGACATATTGTAATTTATTGCATTATGGATCCGACCAACTTGATTCTTCTCTCAATATGGAGGTGAGTTGATGAGTTTTATAGTTCTGCAACATGAATATTAAGGAGGCTTTAGTCATTATAAAAAGTGATAAATTCATGTTGAGTTTTCTCTTATAATATCATGATCAAGCTTAATCATCATCAAGTTAAATAGTGATTCCTCCTAGTCATTCAAATACTCATTGCTTGGCAAATTGTGAGAAGCTTGACTGCAAGACCCACCCATCAAGAAGGGACAAAAGTCGACCTTAGCAGATCTATCTACACAATGAGCATTGTAGTGGAATCTTAATGCATTGGTCAATAATCTAATTATATGCATTATTCATGAATGACTTCTCGCTCTCATACTAAACCATTTTTTTCTCTTTTTTTTTCAATTTTGAATTTCAATCTTAGTATTTTTATGAATCTTGTTGTTAATTTGTGTATCAGTCCAGATCTCAGTATTCTTTATAAAACAAAGATGAAGAATTCTATGATGAAAATATTTTCTATCTTGATAATTCATAAGAAATGAGCAGAAGAAGGCAAACAAAATATTATTGATTGGATCCAAAGTGATTGGTACAACTTATCTCTCAAAGGGGATTATTTTGAGATGAATAGCTTACAACAAGGTGGGACATCATAAGCCCTTCACCTAGAAAAAAAATGATTTGGATCAATTGCATGTTACTTAGCATATATTTGCATAATCGGAGTCAACTTACCGCTCATTACATAATGATTATATTTGTGAATGTCTAATAAATTAATTATTCTGTATGTTTATTTGTCTAATAATTTAATTAAATTATTAAATCTTAGTAGCAGTATATATTCATTTTGCTTGGTATAGGCATCTTCAGTGAACACCAAAATAACTTGGATATAGTACTTCCAAGCATTACAGTAATTATCCACCAAGGTCTAGGGTGGTTGGTAGGCGAGCACGATTGGGAACCCTCCATCCCAGGTTCGAATCCACTCTACTAAGGCTTCACCTCTTTAGTGGGGCAAAGTAAGTACAGGAAAATCTCTTCTTTCCGACGGATTTTCCGGCAGAATATTTGGTAGTTTCCGGCGGATTTTAAAAGTTTCCGACGGATTTCCGGCGAAATTTTGTTCGCCGGAAAATCGAGCGTCGGAAACTTATTCCGTCATAATAAATCTGCCGGAATTTTTATCCCGGCGGGAAAAAACCCGCCAGAAAAAAAAATTTAAAAAAAATAAGCATTCTACGGGGAAAAATCCACGCCCGTCCCTGCTTTGCCTGCGAGCGAACCCTGCCGCCCATCGCGGTCAAACCAGCAGGTGCCCCGCCTGCGCGCGCATGCAACCAGCGCACGAACCCTGCTCTGGTCGCTGCCCCGCCTGCATCCACACCAGCGCGCAAGCCCCACTCGATCTGCTTGTGCGCGAACCATCGCACGAACCCGCTGTGGGAGCTCCCGTGATTCGAACCCGCGCCCGTCCCCCCTCTGCCTGTGCGCGAACACGCGGTGGAACAACCAATTTGATGAGGAGTAAAATATGTCTTTAATCAAACTATTTTAGATTTATATATAAAATAAAAACTTAATTTAATTATTTAAAAATAAAAAAATTAAAATATTTCAGTTAACTATTAAATAAATAATTAAAATAAGTTATTAATTTTATAATAAATTAATTATTAATTTAGTAATTTTTTATATTATTTTAAAACACTTTAAAATAAATTATTGAAGTTATTAGTAAATTATTTATTATATTAAAATTTATTATAATAATTTATCAAATTATTTATTTCCATAAAATTTTAAATCCGCCGAAAATTCCGCCGGAAAATCCGTTGGAAGTTCTGTCGAAAAAATCAATTGGAAAAATTTAATCTTTATGCGCCGGAAAGACCGCCGGAAACAATTCCGTCGGAAATCCGTCGGTAATGAGCAGTTTTCCTGTAGTCTAGTGTGGGCCCAATGTCTGTAAGTGGCCTCGCTAGATTCCGCATAGGAATTACTAATTATGCCAACAAACACTCCCTTTGAAGTGACAGTCGGGTAGATACCCCTGCTAAAAAAAAGTATTACAGTAATTTACAAAGAGAAAAATCGGTCGGGCCTTCCAATCAAATCCCAACCGTTAACGTTTCTTATGCTAAAATCAACACGTTTCCCATTTCTCACTAGCCCTATTATATATTATGAAATACATCGCTATCTTCTTCCGTGTATTGTCACGGCACATCCTGGACGTTCATCCACTAATAAACTCTCACAACTCTTTAAATTTGATACACATAACACGTATCTTAATTATGCTAAATAATACAGTTAATCAACTATTAACAACCCTGTTAACTTCTAAATATCAGTCCTAAACTATGTAGTTAAGACATCTCTTTTCGAAAACCAACTGCTTTTATCAATTAATCCGAATTTTTTCTTCTATTATTGGCGGATTATATACAAATACAATTATTTTAGTCGGGATTAAGACAAACCTCAGCCGGCTAATTAAATTAATTAATTAATGGAACGTGAAATTAGAGGCTTGCTTGCTGTCTCCAAAAACCCGGTAGACCTATGACTTCCTGCCACGTGGAGGGTGGTAACCTAACTCTTCTTTTTTGCTTACGTGGCATCTCATACCAGCTAATCATATTGATGGTTTGAGGAATTAGCTTACAGTGCAAGGGACATCAAAAGCAATATAAACGGACAAATGTTCTTAGGGTGGACTTTAAAAAAACGTGGGCCTATGTTGATTTTTTTTTTAGCTAATTAAAAAAAAAAGCAAAAAAAAAAAAAGACTTCTTTAGATAGATTTATTTTTACAAATATATAAATTTTAGCAAAATTAATATAATATTTATGTATATATTAACAAAATTAAAATAATTTCAATTAATATAAGAATGACTTGCATTCTTCAAAATTGATATTAATTAAATCTCGAGAGCTAATATTTAGGGTTTGTTTGAGATAGCGTTGTTATTTTGAACATATAGTTATAAGATTATTATAGATAAAATAATTATTTTGAAAATTACTTTCTATCATGAAACTTCTTAAAAATTACAAAAAAGTAGTAGAAAAATAAAGCTGTGATTGAAGTCTGAAAAAATAAAGCAGCAAGAAAATTGTCTCAAAAAATTGTTCGCAACTCTCGAAAACAAAATAAAATATCTAATTGAGTTAAAAAAGTTTCAAATATGTTACATGTTAACCCCTTATACCTCTAAAGCTTGGTTGTCAATGTTATTCTTTAAATTTAGAGCAAAAATTAGATTGAAATATTCTGCTTAGTTTTAAATTATCATAAGTCTCTAAATCATTAAATTTATTTTAAAATTAGTGTAATAAAGAATTTAATTGATTATTTAATATTGAATTAATCCTAAATAAATTTAGTAATTATGAGGCTCGTCCTCATATAAATTGGATCTGAATATTTTTATTTGAAAATAAATCTCAATATTTATGTGGAGATTTATTTTTTACATTTTCACAAATATCAATAAAAGAAAATTATATATCCACAAATTGTTGTATGCGACTGTGCGTCTTCCCTGTTAACTACAAAGTTTCTAAAAGTGGTAGATTTTTGTCCCATCAGCATAACTAAATTTATTCAAATTTCTGTTAACTTTATATATATTCACTTAGCTTGTTAGGAAAAATAAAAGCAGTCTATGATTTGACTACTGTTAATAATACAATAAGTCACGGAAAGACCAAAATATTTGCATGCAATCAGTATCAATGTACTACGTCACAAATGAAAAATATTTAGCATTTTCTATATTCAAATGTGCCTAACAATTAAACAAAGATGGAACTAAAGAGGAGCATATAAGTACGCCATTATCTCTCTATAAAACCCACATCGTTCTCTTCTTCCTCACTGGAACTGCACTCTTTGCTTCCATTCTCCAACATCTTAAGGTAAGAATCGCGAAGCGCTCTGTGGCTTGAAGAGCATATACTTAAATGAGGATAGATTTCTAAAGAATTTTTTGTTGATGTTATATATATATGCAGGTGAGATATTGATTAATAACAATGGGGAGATATCCTTGCTGTGATGAAGTGGGAGTGAAGAAGGGGCCATGGACGCCTGAAGAGGACCAGAAGCTTGTGGAGTATATAAAGAAGAATGGGCATGGAAGCTGGAGGCATCTGCCGAAGAGTGCTGGGCTTAATCGGTGTGGTAAGAGCTGTAGGCTTCGATGGACTAACTATCTCCGTCCTGATATTAAGAGGGGAAAGTTCGAGGAGGAGGAGGAACGCCTCATTATTCATCTTCACTCCGTTCTTGGCAACAAGTAATTATTCCTCTGAATTTTTTTTTTTTTTTTTTGAGAAATTGAGAATTTTATTAAGAATTTTCTATATAAATTAACTATTATTGGTGGTAGGTTTGGAAAGATTCTTAGGGCCCATTTTATTGCTTGTAATTTCAAAACATCTTTTTTTTTTTTTTTTCTTTTTTTAAATATATGAGCTGTCAGAATTATCATTTGATTTGATTGGATGTATTTAGAAATTAAAATATATATTTTAGTTTAAAGAACTCTTTCAAAATGATATTTTGTTATTGGCATATGAGAATAATTATATATATATATATATATATATATATATATATATATATATATATATATATATATATATATATATATATATATATATATATATATATAAGCAAACAAATAATTTCTTGGGTAAGTGCATGCACTTCTTATGAAAAATTATTAATTATATTTATTATGTTTGTATAATATGCTATTTTTATTCAGTATTATTTTGATATCAGTATAGAACAATTCAAAGAAAAATGAAGATCTTATCCATAAGACTTTTTAATTAATACTAACGTAATAATTAAGCACTTTTGGTTGCAGAACGTCAAAAGTAAAGAGATTATCATATTAGCTCAGTTGTTCGATCATTTGACAATGATTTCGGTGGATATTATATATGCAGTATTGATACTAATACAAAATCAATGATCAATATTCATCACAATAAATACCCCCACAACTTGTCAAAATTTAATCACAGGAGGGTGGCATGAATTTAATATTTATTTTAATATATATATATATATATATATATATATATATATATATATATATATATATATATATATATATATATATATATATATATATATATATATATATATATATATATATATATATATATATAATTGTATCAGGATATTATAATTTAATTTTTAGTAATATTAGGTGTGATCGTGGTCGATAAGAAAAATATCTGAAATCATAATAGAGAGCATGTCACCTACTTATGCACTTTAAATATGAGTGCTGCTTAATCAACGTGCCAATGATATTGAAATAGTATATATACTGTAATGGGGCACATGTGCACTTCAATATAATTAAACAAGTCTATCATGAAGCATCAGCTAACATTTTTCTTATTATTTTATTGAATACTTGTATGAAGACAGTAAAATTCTCTAAGCTTGTCCTAACAATAATAATAATTTATGCTAGATGGTCATCAATCGCAACTCGGTTGCCCGGTCGTACAGATAATGAGATCAAGAACTACTGGAACACTCACCTGAAGAAAAAGCTTCTCCTCATGGGCATCGATCCAATCACCCACCGGCCGATAACCAACCTTGATCTCATTGCAAACCTGCCCAATCTCCTCTCCCACACCAACATCAAAAACTTATCAATATCATGTGATCAATCTCTTCATCAACTTCACACTGATGCAGCTCAATTTGCCAGAATCCAAATCATACAGAGCCTTCTAAATGTCCTATCTTCTCCTCATCCAACTTACCCAGCAGATATTCTCCTACAACTGATGAACAATAAGCTCGAGGGAATTAGCCAATTGGTTTCAGCACAAGCCGGTTTGATACCAAACGATATTGAAGGTTTAAAGCAATCAAGCAACGTATTTGATGATCAGGAGATTGCATCAAAGATTATGGATGATGTTAGCAAACAAAGAGATCAATTGTTTTCAGCTAATGCTGATGGTGCTGTTGTTGCTGCAGCTAATTATTCATTCCCTTCTTTGGTTTCATCCTCACCTGAAAATGCATCGTCAGTTGATCAGAAGCAATTAGAGCAGATTATAAGCTCGAATGCGAGCTCAGCTGCGGCCTGTTCTTCGAGTTCGACGCCTTTTGATGCTTGGGATGGTCTTCATTTTAGTGATCAGGACGCAGCCGAGCTTGGCTGGAAGGATATTTTAGAGTAAGTGTATAAATATATGTATATATTCAACAATTTTGTTATTGCAGTGATGGAATCTGCTGGTTTCAGAAATATTAATCACATTAATAATGTTTTACTGTAGACAAATATCGTGGTAGAGCTAATGCAGAAAGAAGTAGCTGATCATTATTCGATCGAGGATGTAGAAGAAGATTGCGTTCATAAAGAGAGATTCCATTTGGTCAGAATTCGCTGGATGATTGCTATCCAAGGCTTTGATTTCAATGGATAGAGGCCAGTAAATACAGCAATTGTTTTTTTTTTTTTTTGGTGTAAAAAACAGTGATAAGATGAAATGGATCACAAAGGTCTTGTATCTATGAAGATTTGTTTGTTTTAAATGTTGTATATTTTTTGGGTTATCTAAAAGCTCTCATTTATCGAATCTAATTACTTTGATTGTGTTGGATGACCTATCTTCGTTTGAGTATTAGTTGGATTTGGGAAAGATGGCTCTCGTGGCAAAGTTTTTTTTTTTTTTTTTTAATAATTTTTTGGTGAGCTTCGCATTATGTTGGCTGATATTAAGTTGACTTGAAGCGAGTTTTACTGAACTAAACAATAAAAATTCTGATTTGTCTGCAAATTTGACTGAATTTTTTTTTTTTTTTAAGTTCAGTTGGGTGGAATAATTTAAAGCCGAATGAAAGTTGAAATTTATGAACCAGGTTTATATAGGATTTGAGTAGGGGTGACAATGAATTGACCTTGACAATCGTGAACCCAACTAAAAAAATTTGAACTAGGATGATCCTATTAATTTTTCTGGGTTGGTTTGAAATGAAAATCTTGATCGTGTTAATTTTCGAGTTGGCTTTGGATTGACCCGAAAGCTTAAAATTAAACAAACATATCCCAATTATCATTCGAGTTTAGCTTAAACACGTAGGTAGAGGTTAAATAAGTTAGTTTTGAATTAAATGAGTTGTATTTAGATTAAATGGGTCGTGTTCATCTAAAAAAAATGAGTCAAATGAGTTAGATTCGGGTCAAATGCAGTTGTCATATGATAAACGATTTCCGTTCAGATCAAGTTTAATTTATTTGATCAGGTCAATTTCGATTAGACTCTAACTTGACCCACCAATTAATACAAATTGACACCCCTAAGTTTGATTACAACCCAATACTCACGAGTCACAAACTTTTAAAATATGAGTTTAGTTTAATTTTAACATTACTAATGACTCACAACAAGCTTAAACTGGTCCTAATATAAATTTAACAATAACTGATTTTAGTCATTGGATTTACTCTTAAATATTGCACTCATCACAACATAAATTTAATAATTATAAAATTCATCATCGTCAAATTTGAGCTAGGATGAAATTGGCTCAAAGATAAATAAGCTAGCTCAAAGTAAACTTGTCGATCAAATTGATCAATTTGATTTCGAACTTGCTTTAATAATTTTTTTATTTTTTAAATATTTATATTTTGAGCTGATCTTGAGCATATTTTATCTAATTTTTTACTCAAAATCAATTTGAATACCATATAGATAAAGATCTTGCCCTTTATTAGGAAAAATTATTCTATGCGGAGACCGGACCCAAAACACCGTCCAAAAATCGGACGCAGAACGCCGTCCGAAGACCAACCAGAATGCGCCCTGTCAGCGGTACCAAGCCGCGGTACTGAGCACATGGGTGATATGGCGCATTCTGGTTGGTCACATAAAAATATTTTTTTTCAAAACCGCCGGAAAACAAGTAGTAATCACCGGTCCAGACCGCCAGTAATGAGTGATTTTCCTGTAGTGCTCGACGTCCGCACATGATAATTAATCCTTTACTAGACTCCATTCAAGATCGATCTGAGTCAAAAATTAACTCAATCTTCGAGCTAAATTCCCATCCGCCTGAATAAGCATGATACATATTTAAAGTATGAGCTTTTCTTTTGTTTATTTTGCATGAGCAGGAAGTCTTGGACTTTACAACTTAGCATAAGTTATTATAGTAATTAGAGCTAGTCAATACCATTAGTCATATATTATAAATAGCCTTATTTCATATGTATCTTTCATGGCATCCCTCACTTTTGAAACCAAAGTCATACCATTAGTTACTAGTTAGGTATATGACTTGTTTCTTGAGCTTCAAGAAATTGACTGATGCTCCACAATTACCAAGAATATAACTATATTTGAGCTATCCCAATCTTTCTTCATTTCTACAAGCAAACTTTTACAAATCCAGTTGAGTGCTAGCTTCAGTCATTGATATATTTAAACTCCTAAAATCATACTTAATTTAATCAAAAGTATATCAGTCCAAACTTTGAACAGCTTTCTTTTGCATCAAGCAATTAAGCGGTTCTAAACTTTCACAAGTGCAGGTCACTAAGAACTGAGACAAATTCTTAATTATATTCTTTACTTAATGAAGTAGTGTTAGTGTTAAACTGAGATCACATATTGCAATTAACAAGTCTGAAAAGCCACCCGAGCAGTTGGAAATTTACCGGAGCAGTACTACGCTGTATATAACATTAAGCAAGTCACCAGGCAAGCAGCAGCTGGTTCATTTTGAGAACGTAATTAGCACTAATCCATCAGTTCTGTATAATTAAGTACTAATAATTATATACTAAGGTATTCTCTTCCTCATCCCCTGGCCTCCTTAGTCCTTACCTCCTGATAGCTCTATGGTTGGGCTAATCTTTCAGAAAAATTGGGTCAAGATATCATAGCTTTGATCATGAGTTACGAATTTTTGTAGCCATTTAATTTGCTGTACTTAAGATAAAAAAAAAAACATAAATGATCAAACAATTATAATTAAAATTCATCTTAGGATTCGTTTGGGACAACTTTTTTAATGCTTTCTAAAACAATATTTTAGTTTATAATTTTCTTGAATAATAATTTTTTGTAGTAAAAAATTGTTTTAGAAAGCTTTTTCAAGCAATGAAAAAACTATCCCAAACGAAGCTTTAGTGATCAAATTTATTAATTAAGAATATCTTTATCTAATTTTTTTTAAGAAGAGTTGGTCTCTTGAACTTGACTTTTTGAATCTCTATCTACTCTTATCCGATGATCAGTTCCATTTAAGAATTTAATTAATAATCTTCTCTACATCTGTATTGAATCCTTCCCTTCTTTCTGACCTAAGATCTCCTGATCTGTTATAACGTCCTTCACCAAATTTTTCAAGCTGGAAAAAGAAAAGTAATAATACTTATGTCACTGTAAGAAATTTGGCCCATATATATCATATCACAGTGCCATAAAAAATGTTATTAATATCAATCCTTCATTGTATTCTTTCCGAAAGTGTGAATAAATTATAAATTTAATCCTTCAGTAACATTTCTTAACCACACGCTTTGAGCAAATGATTAAAGCAAAGTTAAATAAACTATTTTTCCTTAAATTATTCACATAAAAACTAAAGTTCATTGCTCCAAAAGCCTTTTTGACTCTAAAGCTAGCATAGGAGAGGTTGAATCCTTTCAAGCATATTTAGGCTTCGTTTGGGACGACTTCTTGCTCCTTTTTAAAGTAAATTTTTAGTACAAAAATTAAAAAATTTGTACTAAAAAGCTGCTTTAAAAAACAGTAAGAAAACTATCTCAAATAAAACCTCAGTCATCAAACACTTGTAAGGCATAAATAAACAACATTCAAATTAACTTGAACTTCTCTTCTTATTCATTTTCATGATAGAAAAGATCAGAAGATAAGCTGATTGATACTATCTACAAATTTCTAGAATTTCAAGCCTAGCTAGCCTACATTGTCTCTCTGAATTATAAGCAACAAATTGAGTAGGTAAGGCATTACCAACCCTCAAAGAATATAAGAAGTTGCCTTCTAACCTTAAACTATAATAGCTTTTTACATATTCAATGCCTGAATAAATCTCGATTCTATTACAGTTTCAATAACCAAACATAACCAACCAAAAAGCCCTACCAATGAGAGATCATAACTGAAAGGTGAACAAAGACGACACGCTAGCTTTCAGTTTATCATAAAGCCACAAACTAACCCTATCCGCTTGATACCAAACATCTAACCGAAATGGTTGCTCCAACATATAGAGGTGACCTTTTCATTTTTTATATATTTTGTTTTTTTGTTAGTAATAATAGAATACTAACAAATTAATGAAATAATATATTATAAATATATTATTTTTAATTATTTTTGTTTGCTAGAATATATATGATTATTGAGAGTGATTTATCATATTAATGTTGTACAAAGATCTCACACAATCAAATAAATTAGAAGAAACACATATGATGAACAAAAGGTTGTCCTAGTTGAAATAACTTTATTAGTTGTAGTTAATCTATATTAACAAAAGGTTATAATTCCCCATAGATAAATTATGTATGATTAATATACTATAGAAGAACTAATATCACTATAGGAAAATGGGCCATCACAAGGGGGTGTCAAAATCAGGTTTCGGGTCGGGTTCCGATCGAACCTGGAACTGACCCGGGTTCAATCGGGTTGACCCTAATCGGATCCGGGTAGGTAAACGGGTCAGAAACTTGGACCCGGACCCTACCTGTCGAGTTGCCGGATTGACCAGACCCGACACGGGCGCGCAGGCAGGACGCAGGCGCTCTAACATGCAAATATGGGTAGTGCAGGCACGAGCGGGTAGCGTGGGCATCCGCAAATGCGATGGAACCTGCGTGGCGCGGGCAGCCTTGGCATCCACGCGGACAAGGCGCGGGCAGCTGCGCTAGTAGCCGGGGCAGGTAGCCTCGGGCAGCTCATTCTAAACGGGTTTCTGGGTTTACTCGGCAACCCATCGGGTCAACTCGAAACGACCCGTTTTTCAAACGGGTCAAATCCGGGAACCAGAACCCGACCCATTTTTCAAATGGGTTGGGTCCAACCCGAAATTTTTGGGTCAGGTTTTTGTGTCGTGTCTTTCGTGTCATGTCAAATATTGACACCTTTAGCCATCACTGACAAATTTTTCTGCCCAAACTCGTCAAATTTCTGGCAGTTATGAGGTTTTCTAGTAGCTTTCTAGCAAATTTTCTTCTGCCGATATAAATCGCATAGGAAACAAAAACCAGTAGTTTATTTCCGGTGGTTTTCTTACAGTCATAGTAGCCGGAAATTATAAAAATTTTATTTAAAAAACGAAGCTGTCCGACTGCATGTATCCCGACATTATAAATTTCCAAAAATTAGAGTTTATATAAATCTTCTAATATTTTTTTTTGAAAAAGTTAATACAATTTTGATTGCTTTGAGATTCACTATTCTTGTGATGAAATTCAAGTATGGAATTCTTAAAATCATGTCACTTATAAAAAAAATTTATAATATGAGGGTTCGTAAAAATATATCTCATTAACCCAAACAAATATAAAAACTTAGTTCTCATGAAATGAATATCTATAAATATTGCAAATATCAATGTAAACTATTTTATTGCCACTCATTTGAGGAACTAAGATTCAGACACCTACAAAGATTAGAGAGAGAGAGAGAGAGAGAGAGAGAGAGAGAGAGAGAGAGAGAGAGAGAGAGAGAGAGAGAGAGAGAGAGAGAGAGTTTTCCCTTTAATAAGGAGAATCATTATTCTCCTCACATTTAATTTTATATATTATATTCTTCAAATGCAAGATCAAAATCTTTCATTTCAAATAGGGGTTAAGAATCTACTAAGAAAAGCCTTAAACTTAACATCTCAATCTTAAGAAAAATTTTTTTATTACCATTTTGACATTATAGTTGATGCATATTATTCAATACTTTATTTGATTAATATAGTTTAGACTTTAGTATAGCAAATATGTAAATACAGTGGAGTCTACTAGAATTTAACTTATTTGTTAGTGTATTCATTATTTTAATAAGAAAGCCTAATATTGATTATCTTAATACTCTAAGAGTCCAAGTACTACTATTAATGATGATAATAATATATAATGCATTAGAAATTACGTAGACATCAGTCTATATAAATTTATAGTCTATCTTAAATTAAGAGAAAAGATTTCATTGTATTATTCAAAAGATTAGAAAAATTTCAAAGAGACTACTTAAAAAAATGGACAATCTTTTGACTATGAATTCCGTCAAAAAATAATAAAAATAAAAAAAAAATTTCACAAATTTAATACTAATACATCTCTAAAACAATTGCTTAATTGACACGAATCTCAAGGTGATATGTGAATTCAAAACTTCTGGAATCATATTCATGTCTAACTGAACTTTGACTTACGAAAACTTATAGTTAAATTAAAATCTTGATTAGACGACCCCATTGGCTCCACAAATGATTCGATACAATCATAAATTAATCAGCCCAAATCAAGTACTTGAAATATATTTAAAAAATTACGAGTATTAGTTGAATAACATCCAAACGATTTTCAAATCTTATTTGCTTATAGTCAAATGATGCAGCTTGTTGAGATGAATGTAGCAAGACTATGATTATTTGATTTTAATATCATAAAGGCAATTATGCTTTATAAATTAGCTATGATCAAGAGTATTAATATGCAAATGTACCAAAGAGTGTTTTAGATTATAATCAAATTTATCAAAACACCCTTATCAAAAAGTTTATAAATAGGACATTATCTATACAAGGAACCATACAAGGGAGAGGTTCGAGAGCTCAGCAAGTCAAAGAACTCTATAGCATTAATTTTCCAATGATCACCATCGACCTCCATCATTAGCAATCACCAGACTTAACTTATCCAACTATTGTCATCTGACTTTTAACATATAATCATATTATTAGATTTTACAAGTTCGATTGTGAACACTTAATTTCCATTATTATTATTATTTAATTAAGTTTCAATAATTCTTACATGAGGAATCTTTCCATTGTTCTCATCCGCCTTGCACTGCGGTGGTTATTATATGCGGATTCTAAATCCACTAAGTTCTTATGATTTGTAATATGTCTATCATTCTGTTTACGATTTATATAGAAGCATATAGTCTTTTGCAATGTAATAGTGCTCTTTTGGTGATTTTTGGGGGTTTCACTGTCTGTTTTGAAAGTTGGGTTTTCTTAGTCTAATGATAGCCACTGTAAAGGAAAAATAATAATAATAATAATGCAATTATTCTCAAGTCTAAATAATCTCAGCTCTTTCATTTGTGATGATGAGAGAATTTCTCAATCCTTTTGTGAACTTTTATTCTTCCAACAGCTATTGGACTCTCCCACCTAATACGCCTCTTATTTTAAGAAATGAGATTTCTGGTATCAATATTGGTGAGAATTTGGTGGTGTTTTGGGAAGGCTGTGACAATCCGTCTTTCTCTAGCTTTTATTCCAGCTATTTCTATAACTTTGAAGAAATTACTTGGCATAAATACATTTGGCATAAAAGAAAATCCTTACGTTTTACTTGATATACCTGGATGGCGCTGTTGGGCAAGCTTAAAATGGCTGATTTACTTATTTCGAGAGGGATTAATGTTCTTCCCAATTGTGTTTTTTGTTCGGATGGTTGCGAAAATCATTCTCACATGTTTTTTACGTGTGACTACTCTTATTCTGTGTTAGTTTCCCTTCTTCCATGCCTGGACGTCTTCCTTCTGCGGCCTAACTTGTTACAAGCATTTGAATTTATTGATGATTCACAATGTTTCAATAGTTGGGAGAAGAATTTTTGCTATTTGACTATTTGCAGTTCTATTTACTACCTATGGAAAGAAAGGAATACAAGAAAATTTGAAAAGGTTTGGAGCAGCCCCTCCCAGCTTTGCTGCATCATTCGAAGAGCTGTTTTTGCAAAGGTTAAATCATGGAAACAATTTGATGAGCTTAATGGTCGTTTTGGCATTGCTGGCTAATTCTTTTTATCTTCCCCCCTCCTTTGTGGAATTTGTTGCCTGCTTTGTTTTTGGGGCATTAATGCTTTGTTATATCTGCTTGCTGGATTGGGAAGTTATTTTGAAGGATGAATTTGGGTTCCTTTTGCTGAGGAGAATTATCTGCTTGCTGGATTGGGATGTTATTTTGAAGGATGAATATGGGTTCCATTTGCTGAGGAGATTTCTCAGCTGTGATACATCGTGCCCCTCCGTCCATTCGATCTTCCTGCTTAACCAGAACTGGACGATGATGATGCTCCCTTTAGCAGGGCCCTTGGACGGTCTCCGGGCAACCAGGGTTTCAATTTTTACGTCCCTTTTCTTATTCTGAGTCCAGTTCTTTTGGGCTTGGGAGATGGTTAGTTTTTCTTCGCTGCGGCCGTTCGATCTTATCCTGGTGCCGGTTGGGGCTTCTTCAGCTGATTTTCCTTTTGATCTTTTCCTCCTGCCACAGTTTTGGATTATTTCTTTTCTCAAATTTTGTAATTGGTGGTATAGTTGGGGTTTTATTTCATTTTGGCCCTTTTGTTGTTTTTTGGCTATCAAGGGCTTTTTACTTGTAATTCCTTATTCTTGTAACTTTCCTTCTTATTAATATATGGGCTTATGCCCCAAATTTTTCCCAAAAAAAAAAAGAGAATTTCTCAATCTTCTATTATATAATGAACAAGGCTTAGGCTCTCGTTGCCATAACGAATCCTACGATTCAAATAAATTAAGAGATTTTTCTTTGAATTGTTTTGTTTTCAAGCATGCCACAATGAAATTATTAAAAAAGTTATTTAAGAAAAATATTACAAAGAATAATAAACTTACTGTTCCTGATATTAGTTAGATAGTACGTATATGGTTTTTATTGAGACTTTCAGTGTCCTCATATTGATGGTTTAAATCGTAATTTATTTTCTATTTTATTGAATAAGGCTTCGTTTTGGATGACTTTTTTGTTATTTTGTAAAGCTGTTTTTAGTCAAACATTTATTGAAATCGGAGAAAAAATAATGGTTTCTTAAATATTAAGATAATTATAAGGCTTTGTTTGGGAAAACTTTCTTATTACTTTTTAAAGCAACTTTTTTGCATTGACATATCATCAGAAATTAATCTTGATCGTGGATGAATCTCGAGAAAAGTTTGAGCTAAAAACTTCTGAAATAAAATCTGGAATCATCTGAACTATGATATCCAAACTTATAGTCGAACTAAACATCTCGAAAAGACGAACCCAACGACACCAAATTCGACCCAATCTGAGCCCAAATAGATCCAAATCGAAGGTACAAAATCCATTTGGAATGTTCAAAACATAAATTGGATGACCAAACAATTTTCAAACATGACATGCTTATAGTTGAATCGAGCGGCTCAACGAGAGGAATCAAATGAGCCCAAGATCGCTGAATCATGGTATTTATCATTAAGACACTCAAATACTTAATAAATGATTCATGATAAAAGGAGTCGATATTGGTCATCCATTCAAAATACTCCAACATGCCTTTGATCTTCTCCCTATTTACTGGTCATGTCAATCCAAAAAAAAACTATAAATAGACTCCTCATTTTTCACTAGAGAGATCAAGCAAGAAAGAGAAGAAGAAAGAGAAATCGGAATTCTCTTGCTACCAGACTCCTCTTTGACCACCAACCGACCACCGACCATCGTCAGACTTCCGCCGGTCATCAACTGTCATCAAACTTCCGCCCGGCCACCAACTAACACTAGACTTCCATCCAATTCATGTTCGTCGCTAGATTTCAACCCGATGGGTTACTATTGTAATCTGATCATCCTCAAGTTTAAGGATGAATCAATCATTTACTAGTGCATTCATTTGAACCAGGCTTGACCCCATGATTTTTCCCTTAAAAGTTTTCCACGTAAGCTTTTTTTTGTTTTTCAACATTCTTTGTTTATGAGCTGGATACTCGTGTAACACTAAGTAACCAAATTTAATACTTTATTGGCGTGAATATTCTAGCCCACAACAAGTAAGAAAATTTCTAGTTAAAAAAATTGTAATATTAAAAAGTTGATTTAAAAATTAATTGAAAATTGTCCCAAACGAAGTTTAAGGCTTCATTTGGGACAGCTTTAAATCTCTACTTTTTCCTTATTTTTAAGAGGGTTTTAACTAAAAAGTGGCTTTACAAAACCATAAAAAAGTTGTCCCAAACGAAGCAAAAAATTTTATTTTAGACAACTTTTGATCATTGTTTTTTTAATTAATTTCATAAATAATTGTACTAAAAAGTTGTTATAAAAATCAATAAGAAAGTTATCATAATCGAAGCTAAGGCTTTAATTGGAATGGCTTTTTTAATAATTCTTAAAGCTAGTGGTGTCAAAAATTGATATGACCCGAAACCCGACCCGGATCTGACCCAAAAAATCCGAGTTCGGGTCAACCCTTTTGTGAAATGGGTCGGGTCCTGGTTTAGATTTCTGATCTGTTTGAAAAATGGGTTTAGTTCGAGTTGACCCGACAACCCGCGGGTCAACCCGTTTAACCCGGATCCTACATTTTTCGGGCATTCGCCGTCCGCCAACTCCACCTCACTCGACTCCGCCGACTCCGCTGTCCGTCATCCGCTGACTCTGTCGTCCGTGACTTAGCAATTGTTCTCGTGGGTTTACAGGTCGGGTTTGGGTTAGAAATCCTTACTTATTTAGCTAAACGGGTCGGGTTTGGGTCAACCCGTTTATGCCCGGGTCAAGTCGGGTTTGACCCAAACCCGACCCGAATTGACATCAACTTAAAGCAGCTTTATATTACCAAAATTAAATTTTTGTACTAAAAAATTACTTTACAAACACTATAAAATTCATCCCAAACGAAGTTAAGTAGCTATTATCCTTCATTATGATGATAAAAATGATTGTGTTATTAAATATTTTATTTGTAGTATATTTGCTTCACATTTAAAAGAGCAATTAGAGCATTTTTCTTTTCAAATCATATTTAAAATAATATTACTATGCAGTCGAAATTATTATGGGCCAACAATATGCACGCTGAGTTCAACCGACTGAGAATTTTAATTATGAAAATTAATAATTCAACTTATTATTTATACTATTTTGTTATTGCATATAAAAAGTTGTATTCAAATTGATTGACTTTTCAAAAACAATCTCTAATTTAATAAATGTTATAGTAATTTTGAGATGTCACAAAAAAAAAAATATTGATCAAGCAAGAATCTAGAGGCATATTCAAGTTTTCATCTTCCAAATTTAAATATGTGCCCATCCGAACTCAAATTTAAGCAAACTTATAGTCAAATTGAAAGTTTTAGTAAGACAAACACAACATCTCCAAAATTGGTGTAATCCGAGGCCAAATTAATGGGCTCAAATCAAGGGCTTAAAATGTATTGGGAAGCTTTAGAATAATAGTTGGATGACCAAATGACATCCAAATATAGCATGCTTATAGCTGAATTGAGCGGCTCGAAGGGATGAATCCAACGAGCCTAAGATTACTTAATTATGACATAATTAAGGTAATTAAATGTTGAATTAACGCTCTATGCTCCAAAATTATCATGGATCTCCTTAATATTTATGGAGTTTGTCACTCTAAAAATCTATAAATTTACCCACACTTTCTACATAATTGGCAGAAGCTCATCCGCTAGAAATGCTTTATTTCGTTTCGTTCTCGTTTTGAATTTCCTGATTATCGAATTCATGGGGGATTTGTCATATTTAGAATCTTTCTGCAGTCTGTCCTATTTACAATTCTTTCGAACTATCTTCTCTTTACCACGCGAGGGGGGCCTTTGGGGCTTGGACCTTCGGAGGCTCAGACTTTAGGCTAGAGGCTCAAGAGATCTACGAGGCTTGAAAATCCCATACTCCATCTTGGCACCACCATCAGCAAACCCTCGCCACCAGGCCACCTCTATCTATCCCTCCGACAACAATCGCCCGCCAACTACGTTTGCTCCGACCATCATAGCCCACCAACTACTGTCGCTCTGACTACCGTCTCCTATCAACTCCCTCTGACTACCATCACCCGCCGACTATGGTCCCTCTAACCATAGTCACCCACCGACTATGGTCCCTCCAACCACTGTCGCCCGCTGACTACGGCTCCTAAGACCACCATCACTCACTGACTATGGTTCATATGATCACCATCACCCGCTGACTACGATCCCTCCAACCTCTGTTACCCGTCAACTACAATCCCCTTAAACATTTTTTCCCATCAACTACGGTCCCACTGAACACAGTCGTCGTCGACTTAGGTCCCTCTAAACATCTTCGCCTATTAACTACGGTTCCTTCGAATGCTATCGCCAGTCAACTATGGTCCCTCCGACCTCTATCACCCGACAACAGTCTCATCTACCTTAGTCTTCCAACTACGACAACTCCAGCTCCATCTCACAACTACCATCCAACCAACTGAATGGACATGCCAACATTCTCTTATCACTAGATTCTTCTAACTCTCACTATGTAATGTGTTTTATATAATGTATATTTTCTCTATTGAGCCAATGTCTTCCCCCGATGAAGGGCATTATTTGTAATCGACTACAAACACTAGTATCATTATTTTAACTGAGCAAGACCCCGAGATTTTTCCCCTATCAGGATTTTCCATGTAAAAATTTGTGTCTCTTATGACTCTTACACCCATCTCTTTCTTATCTATATGTTTTGAATCTTGGTACAAAGTTTGAAGGCTAAATTTTAGATCTCTCTAGTGCCATAAATGTTTCAGGACCCAACAAATTTAATAAATGTTATTGCGAGTTCATGCGAAAGAAAGAGAAATAAAAGTGGTGCAAATTTGCAGGTTTGAATTAAAAATTTGAGATAAACGTTGGAGTTCACAATATGACTTCCTCATTGATTTGATTATTATTTTTGGAATTATAACTAATATTCTTGAGATAATTGTCCAAGTTAGCTCAATCAGTACTAAGCAGATAGGAGAAATACATGCTTTGTTTCACTATATAAAATGTTTTAAATTTGTTTCTCAAGTTTCACTAAATCAAGATTATATTATGAATCACAAATTATTTATCTAAAATCTCATAACAAAAATGATCAAAATATTATAAATACCATAATTTTGGGAGCGAATTCAACCTCTCTTTTCAGGGTAGATAAAATAAGATTGTGATTGCATAATGTTTTATATAAAATTAAAAAAATATATATATATATTTTTTTTCTTAGAAGATGCACAACCGCTTTTATTAAACGTGGATAAAATAGTTAAAATATTTATTTTTTATGCGGCTGAAAAAATAATTAAATCATTTCAAATAAAAATGATATTATCATTCCAAATAAAAATGAGGATTTAGATAAAAGCATGCGCAACCAACAACAAAATTCACAGCATTATGAGATTGTAGACATAAATATAGAGCTACTTACATGTTTCGAATGCTTGAATCCATTTAACTCTTAACTTTTGACGAGTAAACATTGAATTAAGATTTCGTTTGGAACAATTTACTACTGTTTTTTTATATAAGACATGAGGACATTTTTTAAATTTTTGTGATACTAAAATTATTGTTTTATTATTGAAATGGTATGAGATATTATTTTAATTGCTCTATCTTTTGAGGAATTTAAGTAGCTATAACAGTTTGTTTTCTGATATGTTACTACATGGAGTTTTAAGTGCCTAAATTCTTCTATCTATTTTTGTTTGAAGGCATAAAGGTCTAGGATAAATCTATTTAATTTTGTCATAATATATGACGTGCTTGTTTATTTATATCTTATATAAAGCTCATTTACTCTAAGTTATGTGCCAATACTACTATGTTCAGTACAATAATGTGTTACTAACTACTTCTAATTTAGTTAAATTAATGTTGGGTTAAGTATTAAAAAATTAGATTGATATGTGTGACTTATTGAGCGGTATTGGCTCACATCTATTTTACATTCTGTTTCAAGTTAGGGTAAGGATAAGGAACTAGTTGAGTAAGCTGAGGTTGCAACATTTAATAGTCTAAGCCTATACTGTTTTGCATATTTATAACTATTTTTTGTTCTATCTTATTTCTGTTGGTAGTCATTTACTGTAGCGTAGAGAATTTTTTGTTGTATATATATATATATATATTTTGAAAAAATGAACAAAATGACAACTATGAAGGAATGTTTTCTATTTATTCGAAATTAATTTGTCGCTCTAGTGTTTGTTAAAAATTAAAGAGATATAAAAAGTTCTCCAAATTAGATCTTACGTCTGAATTGCCAACATACAAAACACAGTATAAAATGTTATGTCTATGAGTTATATTGGATTGGATTGTGACAATGTATTTGTATCAATATATACTCATCAAACCATAGATAAAGAGAATTATTTTGCGTTATATGTCACTTTTACTATTGGCATATATTACTCAATCTCTCCTCTACTCTCTATACTCACATGTTTTCTATTCATGTTTTCTTTCTCTACCTAGCTGAACTTTTTAGTAGAGTCAAATGTCACCCTTATAAATTAACTTGGATCAATTATCCTCTAAGGATAACCATGGATTGATGCTAATGACCATAAAATAAGCATTATGAGAAAAGCAACAAAACCAAGACTTCGTTTGGAACAGTTTTCATATTACTTTTTAAAATAGCTGTTTAGTACAAAATTTGCAAATTAAAAAAATTTAATAAAAATTTTATATTAAAAATCTGTTTAAGAGTCATCAATTATCATGTTGAATCAAAATTTCACGAATCCTTGTATCAAATTATAATAGTGATGTGATTTTAAATTTAATGATCATCAAAGGCTAATTCCATAATAACACCTAAGCTCTTATAAGCTTATAGAACACTTTAATATCTAAATTACATCAAAGCATATGCATGAAAATGTATATTATACTTAAATAATTTAATATTAGTGATATTTTTAATGTCATTTAGAATTTGTTTGTTCTACTTAAAAAAGGAATGTAATGTTAACTAAATATAATATATTAAAAATACGTTTGAGGTTTTAGATTCACTATACTATAAAAGAATGAGTTTAATATTTTTATTTGGTATGAAATAAAGAAATATTGAGTCATAGCTTGGCACTGGATGGCCAATCGCGATTGCTAATGACAGGTGGCATCGATTGCTGGTATCTGCTAGTGGTAGCGACAATCGATGATGAGCTGGCGACAGGAAAAATTATTATGTGCAGTACCGGACGGCGTCTGAAGGCAAATCAGCGCGCTACGTCATTTTTTTGTTGTACCGAGTGACATGATGCATTCTGATTTGTCTTCGGACGATTCGATGAACGCACAGAATAATTTCTCCTACGACAGATGATAAGAGAAGCACTTCATCCTAAAAGACAGTTTTTGTTTCAGATCTGAGGTAGCTTCATTCTCCCATTCTCATGCATGCACATCATATCTATACAGCTCCTTTGTTTTTCAAACATCTTTTCATGTGTTTCTTCTCTCTCTCTCTCTCTCTCTCTCTCTCTCTCTCTCTCTCTCTCTCTCTCTCTCTCTCTCTGATTTTACAGTACTTGTCTCAATTAATATAATGATTGGGGGCATAGGGTAATTTGGGTTTGGGGAAACAAGGGTGGTGGATGTGCAAGATGACATGCATATAATTGCGCTTTACCAGCTTTTGTCGAACTGCTTTCACAATTTTTTGTCCTTCAGAGGCCATAAGACCATTTGAAAACACAAAATTAAAACTGCTTCTACAAAAAGCAGTACCAAATAAAGCTTTTCCATGAAGATCTTGCTATCTTTTGTGCTGCATTATCCAGCTATCCATTGCCATGCAATAGAACTTGGAACTATATGACAAAAGGCATGTGAAGAGTTGAGATTAAATGAATAATAAGTTATTTTAAACTAGTTTAATAATTAAAGCAGTGATTAACACTGGAAGTTATATAGACAAATTATAGAGAGTGGACATTCCACTAAGAAGTCAATCTCTTAGATCAGCCAATATTTTCTTGCCAAAGAGCTTAACCTAATTTTTCTTGGCAATATGTTAAGGAATTCTATAAAGGCATGCCTATATGTTCTTGGTCTTCTATGATTTGGCACAAGCATTTCGTTTTGAGATACTCTTTTTATGTCTGGCTTTCTTTAGTTAATGGTCTCAAAACGGCGGATGCATTGCTTAAAAGAAACATTCAGATTGATCCACTGTGCCAATATATGCTACTTTTCTAACGAAAGCATCTCACACCTATTCTTAGAATGCAACTATACTTCCTCTATTTTATCCAAACTTCTGCCCGGCTCTTCTACTTCTTCTTCGACCTATTGTCCTACAACTGTTAGAATGGATAAATGATCAAAAGTATATTGAGGTTTTGTTAAAAAAAATTATTTTCTCATCTCTTGTTGCACTATTTATCATATATGAAAGGAAAGAAACGATAGACGTTTTGAGTCAAGCTACTCTTAGTTCGCTGAGTCTATATGGATCCTCAGCTTCCTTTAACTTCTTGTACTGTTTTCTTAGGTTTACCTCATTTTTTTGCTCTCATGAGCTGACTCTTTTTTTATGTGAAGCCCTTTTTTCTTTTGGGTTCTTACCCATTTCTTGTATTTTGGTGGTTAATTAATATACGGGCTATGCCCAAATTTCCGCCAAAAAAAAAATTTATAGATCTGACTATAGGAAATTGCTTCTCATTACAAAAATTTCAGAAAATAGCAAGAAATTTAAGAAAAAGATATCCAAACGAATCCTAAGAGTCTGTTTGTGCTATTACATTCACTAAAGCTGGTGCCAGACAAGATAAATATTTTTTTTTCTGTAAGAAAATTGCTTTCAAAAGCAATTTGTAGGCTTTGTTTGCAAAAACCTTTTCAATGTTTTTTTGTGGTAGGGAAAATATAACATAAAAAAGCAGTGTTTGCTCAGATAAAAAAACTATACAACTGCATTTCCCAAGGTCTGCTTTAAAAATGCTGATTTTGGTATAACAAAATAGAAATAGTGCTCGAAAAAAATAATTTTTAAAAAGTTCAAGCAGAAAAGGCTAAAAACACAAATCACCACAAAGAAAACTTAAAACTTTTGCTTTATATAAAGCAAGTAAGAAAAGATACCCAAACACATCATTAAAATACTAACCACTTTTTCTTGAAGAAAACCCCAAGTTAACACAACTTAATAAAACTAAAATTAAATTCCTAATTACTACGTTCATGTTAAAATGATCAAATGGCTTAGTCTAGGAAGCATAGATATTAAATGCATCTCATCTTTACATACATGAAGTGTTTCTTTCAATTAGTATATAAAATATTCGTGACTTAGGCTTCGTTTGGGACGACTTTTTAATGCTTCTTAAAGCAACTTATTAGTATAAAAATTAAATTTTTTATACTAGGAAGTTGTTTTAAAAAGCAGAAAGAAAGCCTTCCAAACGAAACCTTAATGTTCATTTATCGGTGTTCACAGAAAGTGATATCATTGAAGCCAAACTGAGAGAAGGAAAACTATGATTGATAAAAGTGTTGAAAACTCTCAAGTCACACATTCATCAAATTGAAATGGAAAATCTTATAGAAAAATCAATCAAGGAAACTTCGAATCGAATCCCCAGTGATGCGCCAAAGACATAAATGACCCAATTATATGACGAATCGATCTCCTAATCCAAATGATTTGAGGTCAAATGCTACTATTCCAACACAACCCATCCAAGAAGTATATGTAGATGTAGTTGACCCAACCAATTAGCAGCAAAGATGAAATAGGGATTAACACCGGAGTGTTAATGCAATGTATTGTTTTTGTTTGTTTAGCTGAACTGTCCTTAAACTACTAATAATTCATGTATCCCCGCTACAGGCAGTAGTTTACCCATTTCTTTCCCTGTAGCATAAACAAGGCTATATAAGCCATAGCTGTAAAGGCGGGACGGTAGAATTTTTGAATTGAGTAATTCTTGAACTCCATTACGGTGTTTTTCCTGTATCCTGTATATTTTGCAGGTGGTGGCACGCATTCCGGCGGGAAGACGGCGATCTTCCGAAGAGTGGAAGCTGAGTTCCCTTCTGCTCTGTTTTCCGATCCTCGTTTGTTTACTCGGCCGGTGTCAGGGATACTTGTGAAACAGATATTGACCCAACTGTAATCCAAGTGGTTAGGGCCATATCCCTCGTTGATATATCATCATACGCATCAACATTAACTATAGTAAGCCTTAGTATTTAGTTATGAATTATAAAGGACTCACAAATCTAATCGAGCGCATCGCTGGACTCTACATAATGTCAAATTCACTCAAAGATTCCAATCAAAGGAGTTTCTCCTAACGGCATCTTACTATCATTGCTTCTTTTAATGAATTCATAAGGCAATTTGTCACTTCATCAATTGAAAAGTTCCCACAATCAAACTTTCAACTCAAGATGGCCAATTCAATAAGTGCTAGATTCTTTCATCGTTTGAGTATCTTGGTTCTTTATTATTGCTAAACCACCCACTATACCATGGTTAATACCATGGGAAAATAAATAGTTAAGTGGGTCAATTCTATCAAAAGGGGCATTCAATTAGAAAGCTGAGTAAATTATGCCTCTGCCACAAAGACAATCATCATTATACATACGATTATCAGCAGCTCAAAACCCTCATTGAGAAGCTTATTCAAACGGCATATTTAAAGGAGTTTAAGGTCTAGCAACGCCAGTAAAAAAAAAGCATCTCATGACTGATTCAATCAATCTAACAATAATAAATAGATTAGTGAATAATAGAGGCAATCACTGTAGAAGTAGAAGCTGCTTGCCAAAGAAGTCAGTACCACTTCAATACAATGAGGTAAACCGCACTATTTGTGCTAAGATTCAAGACAATTAAATAACATAATAGAAAGCATGTTGCTAAGATTAAAAAAGCAATCCATTCAAAAGTACACAAGTTGATATGAATTAGTGTCATTAATTAAGTGCCCAAGCTAGATTTTAATGTTGACTCAAAAGCCAGACATCTAATGTAGATTTTCTTGATGTATTATTGGACTATCATTAGATAAAGATGCATTCATTCAATGAGGAGAGACCCAACTTCATCATTGATGAAGTCGCATTTTACTACAAAGTGATAATGTTCAATTTAAAGAACGTCGATACCAACTATCAAAGGCTAATAGACATTCAAAGATCAACATCAAATCATCACTCGACCCCTCTCGCTCTAGCGGGGCGATCTCAAACCGACTTCCTATCTCACACCGACTCAATCTCCAGATGATAATCGGTACATCTCACCCACATCAACTCCTACAAGATTGCCACACCACTAGGCACAGCTAGTCGAGCTACATCAAAGACGGATAGTACAACTATTGTACACCATACACATTTTACAGTAACTCTCCAAGTCCTATGAATAGGAGGAGGTGGATACAAGCAAAAAGCGAGGAGAGAAGAACACAAAGAAGAGAGAAGAATGCAAGAGAGAGAAACAAGAGGGAGAAGGAACACAAGACAACTCAAGATGACTTAAGACGACTAAAGAAAACACCAAGGAAAGAGAGAGATGTTTTATTTTTCATAGTTTAGGTTAAGCTCTGCATAATAGAGCTCTCGCCCTCTTTCATTGTTGTATGTTTTGGCTGAGATAGTAAAGATCTTGTCCAAATCTAATCTTTGTCTTCCCCCCTTCCTATTCTTTCTTCATCGTCCTCGCACATAGGTCCCCAAGCTTATAGTTGGGTGTATAAAGTAAAGTCTAGCATCATCCACCAGACAAATCTAAATTAAATAACATCCTTATAAAATATATGAACTTAGTCGATCACCTTCAAGATCTCTCATTGAGATGTTCATCGCATTAAAAAATATATATTATATGAAGCTTAAACCACTAAATGCATATTCGATGTGAACATAAAAGGTTTTTGTGAGCTATGATAACTCCATACAAAATTAACCTGACTGAGTTTGAGAAATACATGAGATGACCTCAGCCGCTCAATAAAAGAGATTTAAAAGTTAACTGAAACGTTAACCCAGATGATAGTTTCATTTCTTAGTCAAGCTTCATATATCAACTTTTCAAAGTGCCAAGCAGTCAAAGTTAGTTTCAATTGGTCAAAGGGCTGTGAAAAATTCTTCTGAGAATTAGAGCAATCCTCGGCTTCTCCACCTTTACTGACTAGTCCTAACCCAAGAGAACCATTGATGATACTCTTTAAGTGTTAGTAACTTGGAATAGAATAATATTTTACTACTTTAAAAGGACTCTTAATAGAGCTAAACAGAAATACGTTGATATGGAAGCTTGCACTGGCCCACTTTATATGGAAGGTGATAACAAGATGACGGATATTATCAAAAAGATGGGTTTGACCATTTGAGTCCCTTGATGATATAGGAATATTAGAGATTGCAAATCTTTCTCTTGATGAACTAGGGTAGAAAGCAATGATATTTAATGATAATGATATTGAAAGCCAAAGACAAACCACTAAACCTAATCCTATTATACCTTTTAATGAGTAGTTGAAGCTTGTTGATGCACTAAATAGTTTTTGCTTGTATTTTTGTGGTTGTAGTAGATATTTTGTACTAAATATTTTACATTATAAGCTAGAAAAGTAATTATGATATTGATTTATTATTGTTTGTCATTTCTAATATGATGCTATATTAATTTCTATACACAACTTAAAAATTGTAATGTCGTGTCCCACGTCATACTCATGCCCTATAATTTCAATGACAAACGTGTCCTGTGTCTGTGTCATGTCTTGTCCGTGTCACCATGTCTATGTTGGTGCATCATAGGTTGGATCCAACTTCGAGGTTTATCTAACCACACTAAATCACTTGAATAAGCATTAGTTTGATCCTTCATATGCGTATCATCATCAAAATGAGTTCAACATACTTGTTGACACATAGTGTCAACAAAGGCAAATACTTTAAATGTCATTTCAAACATTATTTTCTTCGAATAGACTGAAATTAGGGAGACTATATGAAGGTAATTCACCTCCCTAAACTTGGTATTCAAATAAAAAACATGCGCATACCATATTGAGCAGCACTATCAAGGGCATAACAAATGGGCTAATTTTGAATAACCACCATAAGAAAATCCGCTCGGCCGAGATCAATTTAATAAAACCCACTCTCTAAATGATATAAAAGGGTAAGGAAATGCTTGTTAATATAATCTGCTTGGTCTAGAATACTGCAACAAGTCATTTGAATCACTAAGCATGCCTTTAGCAATAAAGAGACAATCTTAACTCTCCATCCATGATAAAGGGTAGTGTCAATCATAAGGGACATAATGATTCACCGCCCAACAATCCAGATTTCTTGTGGTCTTATAAAAAAAAGAAGGGAATGGTGATACTTCTTTCTTCCTCACACTTATTTTACCTGTTACCTTAAGTCACAACTAATGTCTTTGTTATGAAAAATATTGAAGCTTTACTCCAATCCTTATAGTGTACGTAGGTCAGCAGAATCATTATAATAAATTCTAGTTACTTGATCTTCTATGAAGGGTATTTCTAATTCTCCATCAACTCAACTCTCTCTTACACATCATTTTCCTCATTTATTCTATTTAGTATTATGAACACCGAACGACCATTACACACAAATCATTTCTATAAAATAATTGATAATTTATGGAATACAACAATGATGCACTTATATGTGTCTAGAATACAATATTGAGAAGAGTTGAATCACAAATCATTCAGCAAAGGCTCCTATCAAAATGTTAATTGATAATTTATGGAATTATCAATGCATATGTGTATCTGCACTTAGTTATCACGTGTCTAAGAATATCTGAATTTTGTCATTCTACATTGAGAAGAGGGTGATGAATCGATGTCCAAACATGTGAGCCAGAAGTAAGGATGGAACATTTTTCCATTTTTATTTTTTATTTTTCATTATGGATCAAGGGGAATTATGCTTCAGCAAAGGCTCCTATTGAGAAGGGAAAAGCTTCACTTTTAATGGTTTGATGTTAATCACCGCCGGCCCCATCCCCGGTCCCGGCCATTGCAATCCAACTCCACTTACAATTTTTATCATTTCCCAAATTTGGAAAGTTTTTCTACACCTCCTGAATATACCAATTTTATTTCCCCTCCCTCTTCCAAAATCTCTAAATCATCACTTAGAACTCAATATTTTTCCCTCCCACTTTACTTAAAACTTTTCTGGCTAACCCTAATTTCTCCCTAAGCATGCCGCCGGCCACCTTTTAATGAGCCCCTTTAATGGCTCATTAAATCCTCTCTTAACTCCATCCTAATTTGAATTCTCTTTTCAAATTTTCCCTCCAATCTTACTAAAATCTGAGAATTAACTTCAGATTTTAGTAAATTGCTTGCCACCTCACCCCACCTAACCTCTCTCACGCCTTGCACCCGCCTCCCCTCTCTTCCACCTTGGCCGAATCTCTCCCTCCTTGGAAATCCCGCCGGCCACTCCCCCCCCTTTCATTGAAGTCTAATGTTTTTAGTATTAGTATCAACGTCCTACGGTCGCCGTGCTTCGACGTAGGATTCGTGGAAGAGTACTTGGAGAGAGTCGTGCCAATCCTTCATCTCGACCTTTAAGACTTGGAGCATAACCTGTACCTCTCCGTCTCAAGAATTTTTGTCATGTGCTATCTTCTCCCGCTAAGCCGTGTTAATAAAAGTTATTAAATTACGGAGTTTAATATGCTACTAATCCGTCAATCTACGATACTTAATAACACGATTTCTTTAATGATTTTCTTGCTATCTCAATAAGATATTAATTGAAATTACGTTGTCATTCACTTTTAATTTTCTTAAGAAGCTCCTTGCATGTGGTTTCACATCATCATCCTTATTCAAGAAATTGATGAAAATGAATTTGGCAGGCATTAAGAGCGAATAAGAAGAAATTGGCGATGAATACCGTAAAAGAAACCAAAATAGAAAATACAATGAACTCAACCAAGGATCATGCAGTCTGAAAAAGAGTCGAGAATATTAAATGCTCTCAATTAGAAGAGTTAAGAGACTGATGAAAAAATTAAATAGATTTGGTAATGCATGTTGACCTCGTTTTTATCGCGCATTTCCCTTTGACTGTGTTTGATCGACTCAATTGAGCCATGACAAACTAAGTTCGAGCCGAATTGACGTCAATTAGAATTTGATTTCAAATTGACTTGGATCGAGTCAAATTTAATTCGACTATGCTCGATCGATTTCAATCAACACATGTCGACTGAGTCAGGTCGAAATTTGATTTTGATTAAATGTCGATTTTGGATTCAATTTTATACGATTAAATTTACTGAACTAGATCGAACCCAAACTAACTCAAGTTGAGTCAAATTTGGACTCAAGTCTACCCAGATTTAGCCAAATTTAATTCCACTAAAGTCCATCCGACTTTATTGACAATTCAAATTGATTTTCTAAATCCAGAAATGATTTCGACGGTTCCGATCTCTCCGAAATTCAAAACTGCCGCGGCTGCAGTACTTCAGTCGCGTGATCTTTTACTTCAATTCATTTTCAGGGTCTCGAATAAAGATTTGAGAGACACAGTGCCGTTTTGAGCTTTCTGAGCATAGCAGAACGTCGTAGAAGACCTTGACGAAGGCTTCTCAAGGATAGAGACTTTTGGGGCTCTCTGAGATGAGAAACGAATAGAGAGAGCTTTTCGATGATAGAGCTCGGCGGACTCAAGGATTCATATTCTACCTCCCTCACAATCCCTCTCGGTTCGCAGAAGCCATGCAACAAAAACCCTTCCCCCTCCGTCACATGGGAGTCATAAGAGATGATTAGGAGATCATTCTCATCTTTCACCTTGAGAACAAGATGCTTTTTTTTTTTTGGAGGAGGGGGGGGGAGCACCTTGTGGAGCATAAGGGAGTTAATATTCACTATGTAAGGAGAATCAAGAGAGAAATAATTAGAAAAGTTTATTTAGAGAAAGATGACTGATTTTGAATTTAGATTGGAGAGAAAAATAGGAAAGTTTTATTTAAGAAAAGATAGCTGATTTGAATTCCGATTTGGGAGAGAATTAGCAATGTTTTATTAAGGGAAAGAGGGCTAAGTTGAATTCAGAATTGAGAGAAAAATATGATGGTTTATTTAAATGTAATAAGGTTATTTTATTTTCAATATATGTGATTTATGTTTGTTGTAGTCTTCTTATGAGTTACGGTTTGTGAGAAAGGTGATCTACCTCTCAAATAGTATATCACTCATATCTTTTATTTCTTATTGAAGAGACAATCCAAAAATTCAGCCCCTATCTTCGTATTCTTACAGTTTCTACTTATTTCTTTTGTTGTTTTTTACTTCTAAGACGTATCAAAATACTACCCTCAAACTCAAAGAGTATAATAGTTTCCATAGAATTTGGATGAGCCATGATGTATTATTGCAGTTAATCTGATGCACAATACGATAATCGTAAAAAGAAACATGTCTACAAGCACTTGCAAGTAAAGCATTATATATGTTGCATATATTTTTGTTTATTATCCCCATGGACTGCATATGCAACTGCATCCTCGTGCATTTGAATATTGTTGAGCAGAGCCTTGCATTGGGTACCCATACCCACACCTACCCACATACCCATCCATAACCAATGGGTCTGGGTGGATATGGGTACGCCCATAGCCTCATGAGTGAGTATGGGTATGGATGAGTACTCAACATCAGGAGATAAACCGATTTATATTGCTAATCACCATATGTCATATATTACCACAATCCTCACTATGCAGTGAGAGGCACTGAATTGTGTTGTGACCACAGTAAATTCTAATATGCAGCTTGAAAGTTTGCAATCAGAGCAAAGGGAAACAAACCTCAAGGCCATCAGTCCTGTGACGAACTGCGTTTAAAAAGCATGAAAAGTGGGTGAGTATGGGTGGGTACAGCATCCTTAAAGTCACCATGGTTGGAGACATAGGTGGCGCGAAGCCCACCCGCGCAGAGCATGGGTATCCAATGGGTACCCAACTAGGATCCTATTTAAGGCTTTGTTGTTGAGTATAGTTTGTGTCGCAAAGTCATTACAACTAACGAAGTAGTTCTCCAAAACACACATCCACAAAAGGAAAATGATCGTAGTTCATTAAATTGGAATGAACAGCCTCAAATTCTGGATGAAATTTCATAAAAATTTGATCTATTTTGCTTTGTTTGAGAACCTCTTGAATAGCCAAAAGATATTCAAAAGGTACTTTGGTGTAAATTATATCAACTAATTTAGTTCATAAATTTTGGAGCTAAAAAAATAATCCTAAATTGAGAGGTCTCATTGGGTGCAATTAGCAATCTCATATTCTAATTGTAAATGACCAACTACGGGTGTAAATTTTTCATAAATACTCTCACATATCTTTTGTTTGTCTTATATAGTCTAGATTAAGAACAATCGCTTAATCCACAAATCCTTAGATCCAAGTTATGACTCTTACATATTTCTTTGCTAATAGGCCAGTTTTAGTGATCTAAATGGTGCAGGATCACTCCTATCAATATGTCCCCATAATTCTTTTCCAACAATAAATAAATAAAATTGAGATTTTTATCTATAAGTTTGATAGGAAATACTTGATTTCAAGTATTTCCTAATCACTTTGGCAACAAATCTCACAGCAAACTGCTGTCCACAGCAGGAAAACAGCCAAAAACAGTAGGAAAACAGAGGAAATACTGCAGGAAAAACGGAGAAAAGACTTGTATTTAACTAATAGATGCGAGGAAAATAGCAAAGATACAAGGATCCTCTATTCGAGAGGAGGATCGCACTCTCCCAATCTCTAGAATTTGATCTAGAGCGAAAATATGAGATCCTAGCCGTGGGATTTTGATACCAAAGAAGAACAAGAAAACTCCAAGCAAATCTCACATAACCCTCAACCTCTAGAGGGTTCTCATTACTCCCTACTTAATGCATACAATTCAAAATAGACACAAAAGGACCTAATTGCCCTCACTTCCCCTCATTTTGGCTCCAAGAAACAACTTGAATTTCAAGTGGACACCACCTCTAGCCCTCCTGCGGTTTCCACCTGTTTCTGCCTGCTGTCCGCCCGCCCTCTTCTTCGGTAAAATTGAACCGGCCCGCTGGATTGGGCCGGCTGGACCGGTCCAGGGAGGACAGGTCTAACAAAGTTGCATGCCAAACATCCAAATTATTTGAAGTTGACATAGTTGATATGATATGCGAGGCCTCAAAATAGCAAGCCAAGAGATTTTAAGACATTAGATCTGAACAGGCCTACAAAGATCTAGAATAACATTATATGCTCTAAGAGCAAGTGTTGTAATTAATGGTTGGCAAGTGAGCTAAGCTAATTGAGCTTTAGCAAAGCGCGATAGAGCAAGTGAGTGTGAGCTACATGATAGGGCGAGCAATGGATATTATCGCTCTTTAAAGTATCCATTGTGGACTCGATAGCATAAGCAGAGCAAGATAACGGAAAAAAAAGTGATCCGCTGCTACCTAATAGTGCAAGGCAGCAAAAAAACTTGATGCACGGGCAAGTGATTCAAGCACTAGAGTCGGCGAAACCAAGCAAAGATTGAACAATGCATTAGTCAGCAAAACCAAGCAAATATTGAACAAGGCGAAATGCAGGTGCGCAAATTGCAAGTGATAGATCCTTGTGGATCTTCATGAAAGCTTCACAATAAAAGATGAAGGTAAATCATTGTTCATCTTGTGAAAGCAAGACGAAAATATGAGATCCTCGTGGGATTTTGATAAAAGAAGAAGACAGAGCAATTGCTCTCAGCCATAACAAACAAGGCCTGATGCTGATGCACAAAATAAGGTACCCTCCTCTAGAGGGTTTTTATCATAGAGAGAAATCAATATAGTAGTTGATTCATATCATTCTTTTCTTTTATTCTACAAATTTTGTTGATATGAACCTCATTCATCCATACCCTTCAAGACAACTACTACTACATGACTATTTGCTTTGCAGAAATGCCTCTTCTGCACAAACAAAATGTCTACCAAATAAAAGGAATCAACCACTTTGCACTTTAAATTTAAAAAAAAATTGTTATCGTAGCATTTTGCTTGGTGTAAAGTGATTCGCCACTTAATAACAAAGCATACATAAAAATGTAAAATTCATATGGATTTTATTAACTTTGTACCACTTTGCAATACAACAAATCAGCACCTACGTCATCATCGCCATCATTACCTTATCCCAAACACTTGGGTAGGATTTATGAGACCTTGTCCATTGATTCACGCATAGTAATGTGCATGGTGTTAGCTCTATTTCATGCAACTCTTTTCACAAACTCTAGTCAAAATTCATTCGACTGACCGTTTTTCCTTCACATGCCTTAAAACAAATTCTGCATCACTGGTGCATCTTTTCCACTTCATTATGCATGCCCCAATTGTCTGTATAATTTCAATAACACTGTTTTGAAAAGTTTTTTTTATCCTAGAAGCTCTTAAATACAATCAATTCACAACTTCTTCTACTTAAGTCACTCTAACTCAAATATTGGGGTCAGCTTTATGAATCCTTCTCCTTTCATTATCTTTACTCGTCCTAAATCCTTCACTAAAAATTGATTCCACTCAACTTTTGTCTAATAACAAACCAAATATGAGATATTAGAAGCCAGTACAAAAGTTAGAAGTGAGAAAAAAAAAAAAAAAAAAAAAAAGGAAAAGCGAGATTAGAAGGCAGCACTTAGTGATATCTGTACTTCGATACATTTACATAAAAGCATGTGACCCACAACAAAGAATACAGTTAAATTTCCAGTAACTTCTTAATAGATGAAAAGAAACCTCAGTAGTTAAAGATCAAAACATCTATTGTGCAGCATTTAAGAAATAAGTTTCCACCCATACGTTAACACATCAAAGCAGCAATCAACAAAACAATATCAATTTCATTTGCTTTCCTCGAATGCAAATAGATAATAAATCATAAAGGCAGCGGTAATAAAAATATGCACTATAGATGCCATGTTTCAGGCCTCAGACAGCTTGAAGCAGTGCAAATCTTTCAAAATTAAACCTCTAGAAATGATAAAATGTTACGTATTCCAAAATTAGGGAGAAAAAAATACCTATCATCAGCATAGTGAAGAATGTACACTCTGGTTAACAACAAATGTATCCATCAAGAAAGAAATAGTCAAAACCCAATTAAACTACGGATTCCATCAAGCATGACAAGGCCAACCGCATTTAGAATGCTCCTACCTTCTCTTTCAAAATATTGCAAAATATATCTTTTAGACTCCATAGGAGAACTGAGATATCAGAAGCCTGAGGCATTCCCCGGGCTTCATCTTTCGCTCTCAACATCCTACGTGCCACCACAATAGGTGCTACTCAGAAGCTTCATCTCGTTTCCCTTGCCTTCAACAGTTGAATCCGCACCATCTTCCGCTGACTTCTTATTAACTATATTGCAAAAGAAATCTGTCAAGACCGTCTCATAAGATGGCATCTTCGCGTAACCAGGAAAGTAGTTAATGTCAATCACGTAGTAATGGTTCCCAGACTTAGAATCTCTTATGATGTCAAAATTAAAAAGATGCAATCTCATAGCCTGCCGCAATCCTCTCGCAATATCCGTAAGTAAACTCAGCGGTGGCATTTCAGCCTCCAGTTGTAAGCTCTCGTAGTACTCCTCATTGTTCCTGTTCTGTGTCGTCATGTTTGACACCTGAGAAAAGGACAAAGAACCCTCAGTGCTATCCAAGTTTTCCAAGGAAACATCCGGAAGAGACTTCCGCTTCACGCACTTGACATAGTCTCCAACCACGTAGACCTTAAAGATGACCCCGCCGTGGTTTACAAACTCCTGAAGAACGAGCGGCGGCTTCAACTTCAGAAGCCCAGCGCGGTGGTAAACCAGAGACATCTTATGGGATTTTGCACTACCATCCGCCACGAGGGGCTTTGCGATGACAGGGAATCTCAGGGCACCGACGGCACCGTAATCGGAGAGAGCCATGGAGTCGTAGACAACGATCTGGCTGGGGATTCCGAAAGTTTCCTTCTCCTGAGGAATCTCGAGCTCAGAGACGACCTGGAGCATCGAGATCCGATTGTGGAGCCGCTCGATGGCGTCCGGCGGATCAATGATGGGGAGCGAGGGATTCTTAAAAGCATAATCTCTAAGCTGCGCCTTCCATTCCTCGCCATAGAACTTATGAAGCACACAATCAAAGGGCCCCTGGACCGAGAGAGGGCGATCAGTGTCGATAGGAACGAGATCGATGCCACGTGTACAGGCAAGGTTAACGAGCGAAGGCTGGATGAAGCTCTGCTTCTTCTTGGGGGCCAGCGCGTAGCCTACTGTAAACCTCCGCGATTCCTCCATTCGGATGTCAATAATCCGTGAAGAGACGCGAATTCCTCCTCGATCTCAAATAACCTGCAATAAGAAGTGGCATTTTAGGACACCAATCCAACGAGAATTTATAGTTCTATTTCTTGAGGTAGACTTTACCAGGTTAGAAACATAGAGTGGGAAGGAGAAGACTAGGGTTTCTGTTATCACGAATATCGGATCGGATGAAGGAACCGAGCACAGTTTGCAGGAGAGACGAAGTAGTTGTAATTAAAGATAACATTATATATAACTTCGGTTCCGTCACCGCGCCGACTGTCAGCGGTTGAGGGTGATTGCTGAAACGGCACGCGTCATTTCATAGACACAGATTTTAATTGGGATAATTTTTTTATTATTTTTAAAACAGTTTTTCATATAAAAATTTTAATTTTTGAAATAAAAATTTATTTTAAAAAGTAATAAAAAAATATCTCAAACGAAGCTACAGAGAACAAGAGGAAGATGCGTACTAAGCCCAATTTTTGTCAGGTTGAGAACTTAGTCTACCAACTAAGAGGTCTGAAATTTGAGTTTTGTATATGTGATGTGTGTATGAATTTGTCTTAATTAGCCTAAATGTCCCAAAAAAAAGATCAGGTCCAACCAAGCTGACAGATTTATGGTTCTGAAAATTGACGGCATCTATGCACAAAGTGAAGCCAGAGCCCTTTCCTTCACTAATAGAAAAAAAAAAAAAAAAACATTGCACAAAATAGAACTACATTCAAAAATAATAATATGAGCCGAGAGCTCTAGATAAATATTAGCAAGGCTCGTTACAATATCAAATCATCTAAAGTTATGAAGTGTAAGCATTTAGAAATCACCAAAAATTTATTTGGCTAAAATGATATTATCAGTGGATATTCTATTTTAAATAAATTTTAATTGGCTAGGATGAATGATGTAAGACATGATGGGTTTGAGTAGAGTAGCTATAATTTTACCAATAATTTTGTAAAAAATATTGCATAATGAAATGGGTGTAGTTAGATAAATTGTTGGTATGTAGCAACTTAGGTATAAGAGCAATTCCTATGGCTTTAAACTTTTGGAATGTAACATTTTGAAAAAAAAGTGTTTGACCATAGCACATACAGGCTTGAAAATAGCCTCTCAAGCAATAGCATAGAAAATTAAAATTAAAGCCATCAGGACCAGAGGTTGCAGATTTGGATGAGGAAAATATATATATATATATATATATATATATATATATATATATATATATATATATATATATATATATATATATATATATATATATATATATTTTCATTTCTTCATTAGAAATAGGGGTCGTGAGAGAAGAAACAAGATGCTGAGGTATTTTATTTTCAGTAGGGAGGGCTGAACTACCAATGATAGGTTTAGAAGAGTTAAAGAGCTTCAAGTAATGTTTGATAGTCGCATCAACATGCCAGCCTAATTTGTAGAACCATGAGGAGTTTTAAGTTCTCTAATGCAATTAATATTATTTTTTCCTCCATTTTATTTTCCCATAAAGAAACTTCAAACCTTCTTCAAATTGTTCAAGACATTTAGTTTTTATTTTTTTGAATAATCCAAGAGGGCCAAAGCATTGTAGGATAAGAGAGCTTATCAGACATATTCTTTGCTTTAATGTTTAAAGACTAATTTAGAGGGTCTAGATTAAGAAGGTTAAAGCAATCCAATTGGTGATTTTCCATATCAAAATGTTAAATCAATCCAACTATGATTTTTCATATCAGAGATGGCAGAGGAAAGATATGTGAAAGTAGACTATTTTCTAGCTTTCATAACAACTTTAAGCTTATTTAAGTTATTGTAGAAGGAAATAATCGGATCTCCATAAATCCCTTCAGAAAAAATAGTATGGAGAAGATACCAAAAAGGGGGCAGCTTAGACATGTAATTTTTGTATATGAACCTATGCTTGCTTTTGGTAGGAGTGTTGGCATTAGTGATTAAAGATAAGTGGTCAAAACATTGGTACAATTTATCCTCAAGCCATTCTGCATTAACAAGAACCCTATCCAATTTGATGTGGATCGGATTATCCTTTAGTTATTAAACTAGGTATATATAAGCCCCAAAAAAGCTAAATCAAAATGCCAGTTTCGAATATCAAGCTATTTAATTCCCAAAATTTGTTGATATATAAAGGGTCACATCACACTTTTCAACATTGGATTTGCAATAGTTAAAGTCACCCATGACTACCCATAGAGAGCCACATAGAATATAAAAATTCTTGACAACATTCCATGATAGTACTCTTACAAGTGACATTTTCAAGCAAATGCGAAAGAAGTTGTTGTCTAAATAAAGCAAAATCTAGAGAATACTAAAAATTTTAGTTTAGTTTTTTTCCTTGTTTTTTCAACTTTTTCAATTTTTCAAAATTATTAAAGTTCTATCTTATATAAATTCTATCCTATTTTATAAATGAAATGAAACTCTACTTTCAAAATTTTCTAAAAAAAAAAAGAAAACTTATAATAATTAAATAAACAATTTCATAACAATTGTTGTGTCCTGGAGCATTCGCGACTGTAGAGAGATATAGTGTTTAGCGTCTAAGCTTTATACGAAGATCTAGCACACAAATAAATAACATAGAGGATGCAAGAATCATAAGAGCACCAAATTTTTTACGTGAAAAAACTTGAAAAGAGAAAAAACTACGGGGTCTTACCCAGTTGAAAAGAATCTAGTAGTGTTCGTTGTTAATTACAACTAATGCCTTTCCTGGGGGGGGAAGGCATTGGCTCATTGTAAAAAATATACAACATATTGCTTAACAAGGGTTGGAAGAATTCGATGATATAAGAGTTATTATCAAATGAACACTGGCTTGTTTGTTTGATTAGTAGGATTGTAGTCGGGCAACGGTGGTTAAAAAGATCATAGTCAAGGGCGACGGAGGTCGGAGGGATCGTAGTCGGTGGGCAACGTAGGTCAAAGGGATCATAGTCGGTGGGTGACGTAGGTCGGAGGGACTGTTGTCGATGGGCGGTGGTGTTCGAAGGGACTATAATTGGCGGATGACGCTAGTAGGAGGGACATTCGTCATAGGGCGACGATGGTCGGAGGGATTGTAGTTGGTGGGTAATGGTGGTCAGAGGAGTCATAGTAGGCCGGCGAAGGTGGTCCGGGGGATCATACTTGGTTGGCGATGGTGGTCAGAGAAATTGTAGTCGATGAGCATCGGTGATTGGAGTGATTGTAGTCTGTGGGCGTCAGTGATCGGAGGGACCGTAGGCAGTGGATAGTGGTGGTCGGAGGGACCGTGGTTGGGGGACGATGGAGGTTTGAGGGATATTGGTCGGTGGGCAAAAGTGGTCGGAGGGCATGTAGTTAGCATGCAACGGTGGTTGGATGGACCATAGTCAACGTGCGATGGTGGTCAGAGTGACCTCAGTCAATGGATGATGAAAATCATAAGGACTATAGTCAAGAGACGGTGGTCGGAGGGACCATGGTCGACGAGCGAGCCATGATGGTCTAAGGGATCATAGTCGATGGGCAACAGTGGCCTGAGTGGCATGTTGATGGTAGCCAGGTAGAGATCCGATAGTGATTGACAGATAAGTGGTGGTCCAACAGAGGGTAGGCAACCAGGTGGAGGTCCAATGATTGTCGATAGACGGGCAGTGGTTGAACGATGTTCAACGAAACTTTATCGGCGATGGTGCATGGGAGGAACTCTAGGATTCTTGAAGCCTCATAGCTCTCTTCAATTTCGAGCCAAAAAGGTCCCCTCATGAAGAGTGCATGAACCTATTTATAAATTATTGTGAGTGACATGCTCCATAATTATGGAGAGATCTAGGACAACATTGGAATAGCCAATTGGATGGCTCATATCAATTACCTCGATCGTAGAGCATTCATCAAGTATTTGGGGTGTCATAATGATGTTGAAATTTAAGTGATCTTGGGCTCGTTGGATTTTTCTCATCAAAATGCTCGATTCAATTATAAGCATGCAAAATTTGGATATCATTTGGTCTTCCTATTTATGTTTTAAAGCTTCCAAATATGCTTCAGTTCCTTGATTTGAGCTCGAATTGGACCGAGTAGTGACTTTGGGTTCATTTCCTCGAGACGTTCAATTTGACTATAAGCTTGCATAAATTAGAGTTTGGATGGTCCCATTTTTTATTTTGGAAATTTTTAACTTGAATATGTCTCGAGATTGTGCTTGATCAAGCCAATTTATCATGACATATCAACTATCTTTATAAAAAAGTTGTTGCTAGCTCAAACTCTAACCAGCTCCAACTGATCCTTAAATGAGAGAACTACTAAGTATATCTCAAAATAATTTTCTTAGGAGCCTTGATTCAATTACATTTTTAACATGGGAGTTTTGAATTTTTAAATGTTTCATTGAGAATATAATAAAATCAAATGATATTTTTGAGGAATTTGAAACTCGTCTTTTAATTTCACTTTGATGTACTCTAAAATCATCCAATTCAAATAATTTCAATATGCATTGTATTTTGCTCTTCGCTTGTTGCCAACTCTCATCAACCTGACTTGACTTGTGACCCTCCCTTTTCAAGCCCATGACCATGACTACTATGGACCTTTGGCGGTTTGGCCATCTTCTTCATTATTGCTTTAAAGCTTGTCATGAATGATCACTGTTGTTTTGAAGCCTCATGAACACACGACATCACTAAGCCAGGACCTCATTATTGAAGATCCCACACGATGACCTCTATCAATATTTAGATCTCATGAGCAACTTGCAACATATTCTATTCCATATAAAATGATTTCATTTACAAGCAATCAAACATAACAAAATTAAACTCCCGAATTTATTTTACATCTAACCCAACACAATTTATTTCAAATGCATTAACTTTATTTTATGTTATATTTAGAATATAGCTAATTTTCAAATAATTGCAACCAAACAACCCTTTTGTGAATGAATTCTTGACCCAATGGGCAATGGTTAAGGGATAAGGTTGTTTTTCAAAGGTTATAGGTTCGAGTCATATATTTTCTGATTTATTTTATCACTCGTCATTTCCAACATTATAGTGTGGGAAAGTGGGTTTTAGTCATCGATGGAATCGTTACGGTGGTGTTTGATAGCAAGCCTTTCTTGGATAAAGTGGGCGAACCTCACGCGGGTAAAGTGGATGAATATTTCGCGAATGAAGTTCATAAACCTCATGGATTATTGTTATATTAGATAAGATGGACTCTAATGGGATATAAAGAGATATTGTTGGTCTTGCCTTGGAGGAAAAGGCAATCAATGGTGAGCATGGGCACTAGTGTGTGCTTGGAGGAAGAAGATGATGCCAATTTGTTGCACCTTGGTGTGAACCATGAAACTTGGTTCATACCTAGTTTGAACAATAGTCATCTAAGTTCGAACTATTTTGAACAAATTGTAAATGATTTGTAACATTAATAAGTAGTCTATTAATATAAGAGGTTATCCAATAGGTTATTATTCCATTCCAAAAATATTTTGGAATATATTTGTCCAAATAAAAATACTATAGAGATATTAGACCAAAATAATGTATTATGAGAGATGACAAGTCAAATTGTGCTTCTCTTGTTTTTTGAGAGATTTCCAAACATACCACTTAAACCTTCATATTTAGATATCTCATGTCAAAAATCTCTTATTTACTTATATAACACACACACACATAAAAAAATCTTTAACATCTAAAAAATACCACTTTATCATCTTTGTCTACCGATTTCATGAAATCCATTTTTTTCTGTCCTAAGTCAAATTGAACTTGACTAACACCTCCACCAGGTGGCCCTAGGTCCAATACACTACCTCCAATCAACTTCAAAGCATAATAGGGCTGCAAACGAACCGAGCCGAGCCGAGTATGTGAGTGTTCATGTTTGTGTTCATTTAATATCAGCTTGTTCAAGTTTGGTTTATGTTTGTTCGAGCTTTATTGTTTGTGTTCATGTTTGGTTCATTTAAATTAATGGGTGTTCATGTTCAGTTCATGTTCGTTCGTTTAGTGCTTATCGAGCTTAATCGCGAACATATTTAATGAATTTTTTTTAACTATCAAACAAACACGTTCATGAACATATCTATGAACAAACATATTTATAATAAAAGAAATTGACTATGTAACAAAGGCAATGATTATTTATATTTATTAATTCTATAGTCAAATATTAATTATTTTTATTGAGCTTATTCACGAGTTCAAAATCGAACACGAATTGAGCTTCATATCGAGCTTAATGTCGAGCTTGTTCACGAACTTCAAATGATGTTGTTCGCGAACATAAATGAGCCGAACGCATTAGTGTTCAAGTTTGTTTATTTAAGAATCGAGTACTTCAAATATTGTTCAAGTTTGTTTGTTTAGTTAATTAAACGATCACAAACGAGCTTTAATCGAACTGAACAACGAGTAGCTCGTCGAACGTTTGGTTCGCTTGCAGCCCTAAAGCATAACCTAGCTATCTATCTTCAACGCAAAATATCCTATCCTAACCACTCCTTCATTGTCAGCCTTTTTCTCGCTCATGAAATATCTACTACTATGAAGTTCAAGTTATTTTGATGTAATTCTTCAAAATTATCATTTTGTCTTGCCATGTGCTTAACGATTTGCCTCAAACATTTTGATTGTTTGATGAGTTTCCCCATAGAGATCAACACTTACATTCTTTGCTTTTAGCATTATTTTCAAAATGACTTTATTCTTGATACTAATTCATGAGGTTAAATTGCTAAATCCATAAAATGAAGTTAGGAATGCAACTTATGAAATGAAATATGCAAGGATTTAAGAGGAATCTTGAGTCTATAAAATTTTTAATTAAAATTATTATATCAATTCTAATTGCAATCATAACTATGATTACTCTTTTATTTAAGTCCTTTTTATTATGAAGTAGTTTAAAATATTATTAATGTAATTGGAAATATGAATGTTTGAAGTACAATCTTGTTATTAATATAGTTCTTATGTTACGTCTTATTGTGAAAGATCTTGTTAATGCATGTTTGAAAACTTGTATATTGAAAGCTACTTGGTGCAATAAAGGGAATGAAAAAAAATATGTATATTCTCAAACATTTAATATCAAAACTCTTGTGATCTTTTAAAAAAAATATGCATAATGAATCTACTACAACTCGCCACTTATGCTATGTTTTCAACACTTAAGTTTTGAGAAAAATATGACATCTCCACTTAAATTAGAAAAGATGATTATTCATGTCATAGTCTTATAATGCAAAATGGCATATCCACTCAATTGAACTCTAGAACATGAAGAGTAATGAAACCATATATTCAAGCAAGGTTTAATTCAAATAAACTTCAATGAAATCAATATAATATAATATTAGAATTTCTGTTATGGGTTTTATAATTTAAGTAAAGAAAGTCAAATATGTTACATGTTTCACTATATTTAATATTAGTGATATACAAAATAAATAAAAAACTTGTTATTGAAAATGTGAAATGAAACACAATATCCAATTAAGAAAGGTGGTAATGACACACTATAGGAAGAATGATTAGCTAAACTATTTTCCTCCACGTATGCATATTCCTATATGTAACCAATAATTGTTTCTCAAAGATGGTGAACCTGTATCGCTAGCATGTCCTGTCTTTTAAGCTAACAATAGGCTTCATTAAGTCTCCCGTGCGGTCTTAGCACTCATTTTTGTGCTAATCAGCCTTAAACTCACACAATGCTTGGCTAAAGAGCAAAGCTAGAGAGAGTAAATGGGAAAGCTTCACTATTATGATCGAGAAAACTTTCTACAATAGGAGTTTTTTAGGAGTTAGAGGGATTATGAGAGATGTGGGAGATTGGGAGTTGGTTATAAATGAAGGGGAATGGTCCTATTTATAGTTGTCCTCGTGTGCTTAAGAATATTCTAGAGTTCCCTCCAAAATACAGGATTGCAAAGTTCTCTAGAATACTCCACATCATTATTCCCTATTCTTACAATACTTATATTATAATATTCTAGAGAGTTCTAGAGTATCCTAGAATACTCTCCAAATATCTAAACCATTTTAGAAGATTCTAGAGTATTATAAAATCTTCTTCAAAAACTCAAAGTCTTTACAGAACCTTCCAGGACCTTCCAAAATCTTCTAGAATCTTTCAGAGCCTTCTAGAAGCTGTTATAACCTTTCATTTTCTTTCAGAACCTTTCAATGGCATGTGACCCCATTTAGAAATAGTTCTGAAGGACTTTTTGTCCTTAACTCGGCATGTCACGCCCAAGGGGTTTTGCCAAACCTCTAGGTCAAACATTTGAGCATGACACTTTCCCCCGCCTATTCTCGCAATGCCTAATTGCGAGCCTTCCAAAATCCAGGTCGAAGGTCCTTGGATTGCCACAAATCCATCCTGTATATTTGGCTCCCTCGGTTCTTCGCCTTTTCCTCTTTATTGGATTCCTCTTCATCTGCTGGAGCATTAAGTACTTGGGACCTTGGGTTGGCTTCCTTGTCCTCCATTTGTGCATCAAGGACTTGGGATGTTTCCTGCTACCTTGGTGCTTCCTCGTTTTTCTCCTCTACCAAGACATAGGAAGGAATTTCAAAGACTGTTGTCATCCTTGTTGGCAAGCCTTCATCGTGTGTCTCTTAATCACCTCCATGAGTTAGATGGCCATCCCCATCCCTTCGAATGTCTTCCAATACTTGCAACTCATCGTTGTTTGGAGTTGTCTCCCTTTTGTTCTTGCTCTCATATCAGCCGCGTAGCTCTACCTGATCACCACTCTCGCCATTCATCACCCCTTGACGCTTGGCTTGGAGCATTGAGGCTATCTTAGGACAATGTCTTGCCCAATAAGGTCCTCCACAAGCAAAGCAAATAGTATGAATCCTTCTTCGCTCCTTGGCAACTCTTGGCTTGCTAATTCCATTGTTCATCTCCCCCTGCATTGTCCTGGTAAGCCTCCTCCTTACCTTGTCCAATTTGCCTCTCTTGTTGCTCTAGCCCCGACACATTGTGTTCTTCCCTAGAGTAATTATGGCCGGTAGTCGTAGTCTCTGCCAAGGCATGCCTACAATCTTTATGTAGGTCCCCAACTCGAGCTAGCATCAAGTTGAGCTCCCTTTTGAGCTCTTCTTGCACTGTTACCTTGCTCATCAAGGATTTATAAGTTGAGACATCCTGTCTCTTCTAGCAGCCTAGATGGTGGAACCTCTTTCCACTAGGCTACTCCCATCTTCACCTTTATCATCCATCTGTCCCCCATGCCATTTGCATCCTCTGTCCATCGAGGTACATGTGAACTGAAACTATAGATCCTCTCTTTGGGCTTCCCCAATGGCTTGGATGCTGGATCATGCTGCTCATCCATTCCTTGACTTCCCCTTGAAGACCCCACACTTGCCATAACAACCTTGCCTCCTTTTGTCCTTATGCCTTGCCCTGGGATTGAACCTGCTCTTATACCACTTGTCACAGAGAGACATTCCTTAAGTCTCCCGTGCGGCCTTAATATTCCTTCCTTATGCTAAATCGACCTTAAACTCACACAATGCTTGGCTAAAGAGCAAAGCTAAAGAGAGCAAATGGGAAAGCTTCACTATTATTAGAAAACTTCTGACAAGAGTAGGAGTTTTTTGAGGAGTTGGAGGGATTAGGAGAGATGTGGGAGATTGGGGAGTTTGTTATAAATGAAGGGGGATGGGTCTTATTTATAACCATCCTCCCATGCCTAAGATTATTCTAGAGTTCCCTCAAAATATATGAGTGTCGAGTTCTCTAGAATACTCCACATCTTTCTCTATCCTTACAATACTTATATTATAATATTCTTTTGGAGAGTTCTAGAGTGTCCTATAATACTCTACAAGTATCCACACCATTCTAGAATATTCTAGAGTACTCTAGAATCTTCTAGAAAACTCTAGGCTTTCTAGAACCTTCCAAGATCTTCAAGAATCTTCGAAAATCTTTCCAAACCTTCTAGAATCTTCCCAAACCTTCTAGAATCTTCCCAAACCTTCCATTTTCTTCCAGAACATTTCAATGTGAAGTGACCCCATTTAGGAATTATTCTGAAGAACTTTTTGGCCTTAGCCCGACATGTCACACCCAAGGGGTTAGGCCAAACCTCTAGTTTAAACATTTGGTGTGACACCAAGCTGTGTCGCAGCCTTGTAAGCGGGATTAACATCCTAGAAGAGTGACCAAATGGTATTCATGTCAAGTTTGCGATGAATAGCATCGTTCAGCCCATTAATATAGCAAGCTACTAGTTGTATTTTGGTCTGGCTTTGATTGCCCCAAACGCCAAGTCAATGAAACTCCTCATTGCACGTGCTCATAAAATGAGAACCTTGTGAACATCTTTGGCACTGAAGATATAATAATTATTCGTAGTCCATCAGAAGAAATTGTCCACACATCAATTGCTTCATCTTAGGCCAAGTCTTGACATTATTCCTGCCCTAATGATGACATGCTTGGGCCAATTAGCTCCACCATGCATCCGCTCTATGCTTCAACTTGTGAGCAACATACTTAACTTATTTCTCTCAAATAATATACATGTATTTGAAAAAAATCTTCCACCTATGGTCCCAATCGAGATAGTCCTCAACATAAAGGTGGCGCCAAAATATGAAATATTATTTTCAAATTTGAACGCATTGTAACTGCGATCTTGTAAGGTTTGACGAGGGGAAAATTATTAGGTCCGGACATCGTACCTAAAAATAGGTCTGAATATCCAATTAAAATTTGCCATGTGTACTATGCTTTTATTGTGCTTTTTGACTGCGCTTTGACTGCACTTTTTTATTGTGCTTTGACTGCACTTTACCTACATTTTACCTGCGCTTTACATGCACTTTACATGCACTTTATCTACGCATTACCTGCGCTTTTGACGCGCTTGACTTAAAATTCCGCTGACACGTGTACATTCTACATGTCAATATTTTATTGGACACCGGATGTATCTCTACGTTCGGTGTCTGGACCTAATAATTTTCCGTGATGAGGTGGGAACAAGTTTAGAAAAGGGCATTCAACTACAACGAAAATCATTTATCCAATTACTAGTATGGGTGCTAGATTTGCCGGTATGCTTGTCAAATTGGGGACATCGCCATTTCTAAAGTGTTGAAGCTATAAGACCAAACCTCCTGAACAAAATGTTGACAACCATTGCGAAGATTATCCAATTTATGTTCAAGGGTAGAGTGAGCTTACCAGAGGGAGATTCAGCTACAATCGCCATTGTGAATCAAATCGAGATATTGCGGCCATCCATCTTTATCGGCTTTGATATCAAAATGATGCAGCCACTAGGATCAAGACGAAGAAGACGAAGCAAAACAAGAAAAAGGTAGCGTTCTATGGCAGATATACAACTTGATATCAGCACGATAAAAAGCTAAATAATCAGCACGATCAGTTGTGGTCTAATATCCCCTTTAACCACTATAGACAAACGACAAATAGAAAATCTAATACTAACTTGATATATAATTTAGTAATTCAGGGCAATAAAAAGCTTCGGGAAAAAAAAAAAAAAGGGAAAAGAGAGTTATAGGTAGGTAGAGTTTGGTGATCAGAAACAACTACATAACATTTCAAATGCAACTACTAAAAAAATTATGGCCTAGCTCACAATGAATGAAACTGATTTCATGAAATCGAAGAGATTTTCTTCCCTCAAAGTCTAATTAAGACGATCCGAATTTGGATGCGGTAGTAAAGGATGAATTATTCTGTGCGGATGCCGAACGCCGTCCAGAGCCCAATGAAAATGCGCCCACGTCACCCTCTACTCGGTACCACAGCTCGGTACTGCTCTATACCGAGCTCGGTATTGCTCAGCATCGAACTCGATACTGCTCAGTACTGAATGACGTGGCTGCATCTGATTCGTCTCTAAATGATAAGTTGTGTTCGATGTCTGCACTGAATAATCTCTCGTAGTAAAGAGGCACCACGAGAAAAAACTTCTAGAACTTGCAAAAATCTTCATACAGTTGCTACTACAAGCAAACTCGTTGGAGTGATCATATAAGAAATTCTTTAAAATGCCACTGCATACACATGCGAGATGTGACAACCAAAATGATAACTATCAAAATTAACTCTGGAAAGCCATCACCTATTGAATGGTATTGTATTTAATATTTAAAATAAAAATCCAAATTCAAATAAAAAAATGATTCTTATTAGAATCAGATTGACCACTCTGACAAAGAAATATGGTTGTAATTTGGTAAAAAACATGAAGTTATCGGAGGTGAGACAATAGAAAAATTATAGGACATTACAAATAGTCACAGCTCTTAGCAAAAGATTGAACAAGCATGGAGAACAAACAATGTACTATGCTGTGTAGCTTGCTTCATCAGCTCAGCAATGCAGAACTACTTTCCCCTACACATTACTAAAAGAAAATTCTGTAATTACAATCAAATGATTGTGCATATATGTTTTAATCCAATCGGGTTTGAAAAACACAAGAAGACGATCTCATATCAAACATAACTCGGCAGGGAGAACAAACAAGCTTCATATATATATATATATATATATATAATTACTACTATTGTTGCAAATTTTAGACGGCACAAGCTAGAACTATGGCAATGCTTACCAGCTACTTGGGATTACTTTTCTTCTTCAGCATATTACCAATTTTTTGTAGCAAAGCCTTCTTTTTCTTTTGTTGTTGCTGCTGCTGCTTGTCTAGGGACATGTTGTTGCCATTATTAGCATTCTCTTCATTGACATTATCAAGGTTTCTGTTTACGATCTTCGACTCAGGCTCATCGTCCACAGATTCAGTATTGTCTTCCCTCTCCGAAGAAAGTTGCTTATCAATGGTTCTAATTTTATCAGCTTCAAAAAGCTTGATATCCATCTTTACAGACTCCTCTTCCTCGGAATTTCCATGTCCATTATGATTTTCCTCAGTATTACCATTGGCATCATCAATCTCCACTACTTTTGTATCCTTCCTGAGGATTTCCTCACCCTTGATAGGAATTCCTGATTCTTCTGTTTTGGTTTCAGTTTGCTCTTGCAAGTCATCTGTGGGCATTGGAAGTAAATCAAATTCAAAGTGACTGTCTGAAAGTTCTCCGTTTTCCCCATTTTCCCTGTTTCCTCTTACATCACCATTTTCGTTACTCTTACTGGTTCTTAACTCAGTAAGCAATTCAGAAAGCTCTTTAATTTTTTCCAAAGCGGCAGCTTCACGGATCTGGAGTTCATCGTTCTCCTGAGTTATGTTCTGAAGTTCATTCTCTTTATCCAGCAACCTTTCTTTCAAGTTTGAAGTCTCTTCCATCGCCTCTTCCATGGATTTTTTGGTAGCAACTAACTCTTTTTCAACTAGCCTCATTTTATCTCGAAGCTTACTCGCCTCTTCCTCTGCTAGTCTTACTTCATCCTTCTGTCTCTCGAATGCCTCAACAACATTGTCCTTATGTAGTTTGATGGAAGCAATTTCTTCCTCTGATTTCTGAATGACAGAGATTAGAGTATGCTCCTTCAGATCCCATTCAATTCTCAACTCCTTCGCTTCTTTTTCAGATTTCTCAATGGTTTTTTTAAGACAAACAATCTCATATTTGGTTTCATCAAGAATTTGCTCATGCTTTTCTTGTTCATTTTTTAGGGCTGATTTCAATTCATTTGCCTCAGCAGAGGCAATGTCAAGCTGGCCTTGCTTAATCAAAAGCCTTTCTTGAGTGTCCCTGGATTCCATAGATAATTCATGCAATGCAGAAGCCAAGCTTTCGATAGACTTCTTAGCTTTGCCTAATTCCTCTTTAGTGATCTCCAGCTCAACTGCAAGCTTGTTATTTTCTTGGGTAAGGCTTTCTACATTAAAACATGCAATTTTCTCGTTGTTCAGTGCATTTTCCATCTCCTCCTCCGCTTTTTGGATCTCAAACTTTATCAATTCGGCTTTCTTTTCCATATTCAAAATTTCCTGCTTTGCCAAATCAAGTCTTCGATCCGATTCTTTAAGATCTTCATTATGCCTGGCTACCTCAAGCTCCAAACCTTCAACCTTGACATTGAGAGATTCAATTTCGGATTTGGCATCATTACACACTACCTCCTTTTCTTCTAGCTGCTTCATCACCAAAGCAAGTGAATAATTCACCGTGCTTTCAGAAATACTGGCTTCCTCCAACTGCGATTCTAAAAGCTCTAACTTCTTCTTCTGCTCATCTACAAGATAAAGTGCATTTGATTCAGCTATCTTTGCATTTAATACCTGAACCTTCAGCACTTCAACTAATGCTTCCACATCAACCAACTTCTCCTCAGCAGCCTTTGCCTTTCTGAGTTCAAGCTTCAAAACCTCAGCCTCAGAATCAAACTTATTGATCATCTCAGCCATCTCCTTGGAATGGCTTTCAAGCTCAGACTCGAGCAAGGATTTAAGATGGCTGACTTCTCCAGATAACATCTCCATCTTCTCTACATTGATCTCAGCAATCTTCATAGCATCATCAGCATGGCCTAGTGCGCTATTCTTTGCCTCAGTAGTCATCAGCAGCTCTTGCTTCACCCTCTGAAGCTCTTGCGTTGCAGAAAGCAGCGCTGCAACATCAAAAGCATGCTGATTTCTGACATTTCCAAGCTCTTCCAGCCATTCTTCCTCCCTCTTCTGAGCAGCTTCAATTGCTGATTGCTCTACTTCATCAGCACGGAACTTGTCAAGTTCTGAACTTTCCTCAGCAAGCTTCTGAGAAATGAGAGCGTCCTCCAGCTTCTCATTTGCCTCCTGCGCTGCCTTTTTTGCTTCCTTCAGCTCTTCAAGAGCTCGAGCCTTCTCCTTCTCTTCAAAATCCAATTTTTCCTTCACCTTCTTCAGGTCTTCCTGCACTAGAGTAAGTTGTGCCTGGAGCTCCGATCCTCTCAATGACCGTGGATGCTTCTGTGAATCAGAAATTACCAAGTAGAGTGAAAAAGGATCAACAAAACCCCTAAAAAATTTTGTGCATTGCTTACATCGGGAGGAGTGCTGATCCCGAGAGAGCGGCGATCAGAAGTAGACTTCGAATTAACCGATCTCGGTGACCGTTCGACTGAAGGACGCGGGTTTTGCAGCGGAGAAGGCGAATTAGGCTCCACCTTGGCAGATCCCGGCCTCCCAATTTTGCTAACCCTAGGGGTTGCGGGTGTGCTTTTGTTGCTAGACGAATCTGACATGCTAGATCTTCACAAGATCAATGTATCAGATTCCACACATGCCCAGATTTAAATCAAATGACACTTCCAGTATCAATGCAATGAACTTTAAAGACACTTCTAATCACAATTTAAATTCCGAATTGCGCACCAATCAGAACAATGCAGTAGAAAAATTCAATAAAGAGATCAAAAAAATACAATAGGTGCTCAATCCAAAATAAAATGAACGGGCCAACCTAAACGTCGTAGCTGCTTTAAATCAAACACAAAGTACGTTGAATGCCCAATACTAAAAAGGAACAGAAATCAAAGCACATTTCATTAAAGCAACAGAGAAATCGAAGCGCGACCATAAAGAACAATTATCACCAGATCTAGAGAAGAGAGTGTTGTTGTTACTTGGATTTTGATGTGAGCATTGCTTCTTCTTCGATTGGCACAGATTGTTGCAGAAGCAGACGTTGATGTGGCTGGTAAAGAAAATGAGAGAGCTCACAGAGCAAAGCAGCGACTCTTCAGAATCGAGACACAGAAGCAGAAAAAGAAAGAAGTTAAGTTGTCAAATTGCAGGCTCCACGACCGACCGCCATGCCGAGAGGTTGCAGAAGGAGATATTCCATCGCCATTGTGGTCTCTCTCTCTCTCTCTCTCTCTCTCTCTCTCTCTCTAGTGGTCGTTTTTTTCAGGGGAGGGTAGAAAGGAGAAAAGGTTTATAGATAGTGACGGAAATAGCCTCGCTTTTTGGTAAAGCGGGAGCCATGGCAGCCTTACGGTTTAGCTTATTTCAGTTTTACCCCAAATTATTGATGACTATTACGAGCGTGCCCTCAGGTCTCTCCTCCCCTCCTTCATGATTTATTTAGGCGAGTAAGATGTTTTTTAATTATCCTCTTAGATATAAAGAAAGGCCATCGACGTCTTACAAAATTTCAGCTGAGTGGACATCACAAAACAACGTAGAACGTAAGTCATTATTATTTTGATTTCTTTTATTAGATTATTTAAAAAAACAAAAACTTTACGATTATGCATCGTCGCTTCATTAAAGCTTTGAACAAAACTTCAGGTGATGTAAAGTCATCATCAAGCATCTATACAATGATGTTGAACCTTTTTTTTTTTTTTCTACGGGCCAATTTATAAAGAGAAGTATGTTTTTAATTTAATTAAATAAAAAATAGATTTAAGAGATAATTTAAAAAAGAATAAATACGTAAAATAAAATTCATTTTATTTAAAAATATTTTTTGACTTCTCGCTTTCTTAGAATGCAGAATGCAGATAATGATGTAGTGGATCGTCGGAATACTCGATCTGCAAGAATGATTTTTAGCTCCCAATTCAGGGAAGAAGAGAAACAAGCTTCAAAGAGTATATTATATCATTCAATGACTTTCTCTACTACAATGCATACATATATAACCCATCTATAGAATATTCTAGAGAAACTTATAACAAACTAGATAAGCTATTCCTAAGGATGACTATTAGCTATAATGTTCCACATCAGAAAATAGTTTTTCACATCAATAGAATATGAAAAATAGATTTTCGTATTGAATTAAAGAAAAATGTGAAAACATATATTATTATTTTTATATAATTAGCAAAATGAACTTTTGCATTAAAGAAATACATGATAATGTTTTTTTTTTATTTCTTAGAATAGGGAAAATAATTTTACATATTAAATAAAATGAGGAAAATAGGTTCCTGCATTCAATTAATGGAAGACATGAAAATATATTTTGATTTCTCCGAATATAGAAAACAATTTTCAACATAATTTGGAAAATAGATTTTCGCATTTTATTGAATGTGGAAAACTATTTTTCTCGTTTTGTTGATTATATTATATTTATTTAATTATTTAATAAATGATCAATTAAGAAATTGATTACACATAAATTTTATTTGCTTTTTTTAAATATCTGTCAAACCTGATTCTTCTGTTTAATTAAATTAAAAAGCTGCTCATTTTTATAAATTTACCTTTTCTATAATGTATATAGAAATCATAACACTACTGATTCATAAAAAGTAAAAAGTTGGTTCCAATCAGAATGGTTCTCTTTTAAATAATAATGATATATTAGAAAAAAGATGAAGGATTCAGGAGTGAAAATAAAAATAATTATTTATGACTAAAAATATTATTTAATTAATATCATGCACATAATGCACGTAAAAATAAAATAAATGCAAGAGATACTTAGGCTTCGTTTGGGACGGTTTTTTTATTGCTTTCTAAAACGGAGTTTTAGTACAAAAATAAAATAATTTGTATTAAAATTGCGTTTTAGAAAGCAAGAAAAAAGCCGTCCCAAACGAAGCCTTAATTGAATGAAAGATGATCATAGGCATGAAATTATTAATTAATTAATTTTTTTTAATTTGGCTTAAAAAAGTGTGCCTAAGATACATCACTATTTGGTTGAATTAAAGATTTGAATTAGGTAAGAAGATTCCAATCTACTCAACCAATTGCAATGGTAAGCTGTCCTCATATGTTACTCATAAAATAATATAAATATTAATATAAAATTAAATAAATCTTAATCAAGCGCAAAGTAGTTCTTAACTTCTAGACTACGGTTTTGTTTGAGACAGCTTCTTTGCTGCTTTTTTTAAACGGTTTTTTAATACAAAAATTTCTTAACAAAAATGTATTGAATTAGAAATTTTTGTACTTATAAAGTGGCAAAAAAGTTGTCTCAAATGAAGTCTAAGGCCATGTTTGAGACAGCTTTTGGTCATTGCTTCTTCTTTGCTTTTAAAAAAATTTGTATTGAAAAGTCAATGTATAGAACAGTAAAAAAGTCGTCCCAAACGAAGCCTAACTTATACTCAAATCTAAATTCAAATTACTCAACCTTGCATAGAAGTACGCAACCTGAGATGACCTTCAAGAGGATTTCAGTTCACTCAATAGCTCTCTAATTGAATTCAACTAAATGTTAAATCACACCGCCAAATAAAAAAATAGTCAATAATTAGAATTGAAGTCCAAAAATTGGTGTTGTAGTATTTGGATTCAGCTGGAGATGTCCAAACAATATAGTTTGAGAAACTTTTAATCATAATTTAAAGTTTCATTTGAGACAATTTTCTTATTATTTTTTAAAATATCTTTATAGTATAAAATTTTTTTGAACTATAATATTTTATAAAAGAAATATGTTTGAGAAAGTTGTAAGAAAAGTGACCCAAACTACGGCTTCGTTTGGGACAGCTTTCTTACTGCTTCTGAAAGCGGCTTTCTAGTTAAAAATTTTAAAATTTTGTACTAAAAACTCGTTTTAAGAAGCAGGAAGAAAGCAGTCCCAAACGAAGCCTAAGTCTTCATTTGAGATAACTTTTTTATTGCTTTCTAAAGCAATTTTTTAGTGCAAATATTTATTTTATTTATTATTTTTTTGGGGAAAATTTGGGGCCTTAGCCCATATCATTAAGAAATGAAAAAGTTAAAGCAAATATTTATACTTTAAGAAACTTTGTACTAAAAAACTATTTTAAAAATAGTAAAAAAATTGTCACAAATGGAACCACTTTAATATTTGTCACTTTCATGCTAAAAACTTTGTACGTTACACTTCGTTGAAACTTGAAGAATAGTTTAAGCAATTGTTACCCATTAACCACTTTAATATTTGTCACTTTCATGCTAAATGAGCCAACCACAATTAATATTTGTATGATCTATGAATACTTAGGTTAATAATTTTAATTCGAGGATCCAAACTTGCCAATAATCAGTAATTAATGTCAAAATGAGTCTAATTTAAAATCAACAAGCCACTAAAGAGTCAAATTAATTAACATTAAACTTGATTTAAACCATTTCTAATGAAAATGAAAAAGTTTTAGAAATGATTAGATAAGGCGACTACAATATTCAAAATGAACTTCAAATTCTTTATTTTGTGCTGAGATTAATAGTATTTCCAATGTAATAACATAAATATGTGAAATAATTTTTTTTTTTTGAAAAATATAAAAATTTTGAAGTACAGCGCTTTGGTGTTGATCTGGTGAGCGATATGGTGCTAGACCATGAACAATATATATATATATATATATGTCTCACCCTACTGCCTCTCTCACTTGGTTGTTTGATTAGGAAGAAATTGAAAGACAGAAAGAGGAGTGAGAAGAGAGAAAATATTTTGGATCATATTTGTCAGTCATTCATGTTACATATTTTATTCTCTTACTTTTATTTTCAATGATTTTGATTTCTTCATATTTTATTTCTCCTAAATTTGTCAAAAATGCAATCATGTATATTTCCGTTGTTCATTGATAAGCTATAGTTAAATGGTTAAAATGAAAGACTAATGTAATTTGTCCAATTTCGATTATAGTCTGTGACATCCAAGCCCCCATTAATTGCAACATAAATTCAAAAAATTTTACACCTCTCTTCTTGCATGCATTAGCCTCCTCTCACGTGTATAACCTCCTTTGGCTTGAGACATGTTTTTTCTGTTGATATCCTTGAAGCTCACCGCAAGCCTAAAAATAGATTTTTCCTACTACATTGCCTTCATTACCGACCTTCCCTTGTGGCTGCTATGCTATCTATAATCAATGCAGCCTTTATTACCATGTTTAATATGACCTTCATTGTTACCATTTGCCACTGCAATGTCCTTGAACCTAATTTCTCCAAAAAATTTGACTAAATGAAGGACTCTATAGTGCACAAATGTACTTGATAACTCTACTTTTCTGAAACTAATTATCAAACTGAGAACAACAAATCTTTATTCACTAAGTTGAGAGGGAGTGGTAAATCTCAGTCATCCCTTGACTCTTGATGCCAAAGTCAACATAGGGATCCATAAGAGGCTCACCTTGATCACGGTGTTAACTTTTTGTCATCCCTTGGGCATTTTGATCTCATGGATAAGATGAGAATCCGTTGGAGACTCACCTGGATTATGCCGATCTCCTTTCATATTTAATTAGTTGATTTAGAAAGAATTATATTATGATTCTATAATTATTTCTTTCTTTTATTAGCATATATATATATATATATATATATATATATATATATATATATGAATAAATTTGAGCAATAAAATTAAACTTTTTTTCCTCTTCAATTCTCTGAATTCTGAATTTAATCATTTTAAAAAAAATTTAGTGCCAAATAATTATTTAGAAAACAGTAAAAAATTGTAAAAAATATATATAAAAACTAGCCATTTATTAGAAAAGAATCACGTCGTACATTTTATATTTATATAATGTGTAGTACATCAATATATTCTGATCTGATTTTTTTATAGTACATTTCTTACGCATACAACAAAGAAAAAAGAAGTTATTTGAATGATCTAAAGATGGCAGATGAATCGCTGACACGTAAGACGACCTTAAATGTGAATCCACTCTTTCACTAAAAAGTTCCCGTGAGCTGCTCAAAGCATCCGTTAATGCGAACGGAAGGTATCAGTTGCCAAGGAATTCATTTATAGCACCTTCTGCACGCTTTCTGTTCATTCAAAAGCAAGGTCGACGACTACCACTATTTTCAGCCATCCCCCTTATCTGTGTGGTGAAAAGTCGGTCAAAATCTAGATCCCTAACTCGAATTCTTTTATAAATAGTGAAAGTCTTAAATGTTGGCCCGTATAAATTGGTATGAGTTGCATGCTAGATCGACCGGAATTTTCACTGGCCTAAGAACATTGCTTTCTAGTCACAAATAAAATAAAAAACTCAGCCAGGTTTACCGATTTAGGTGGATCAATTTCTGAGCTAATATCACCCAAGTTCCATCCCCTATTATTTAGACAAATGGGGGAGATTATTACGGACATTTAATTTTATGATCGTAAACATAAAAAGTATAGATGTGAACAGAAATTATATTTTTACTGTTCGCATCCAAACTCCGCATGTAATAATCTTTCGACAAATAAAATTTTGTGCATGCCCCTTTATACTAAATTAAAGTTTTGTTTGGAACAACTATTTACTGCTTTTTAATTTTTTTTTTAAATCCCTTAAAAACAATAATAATAACCTAAAGGTATCCAAACAAAACCTTAATTTTTAATCCTTTAATTTATAAAAACTATAATTATTTTGCAAATAGGTTTAAGATTAATAGAGTTATTATTAGTGCTAACCGATGGAATTTAACTGTCACAATTTTCGAAAGAAAAAAAAAAAACTTTTAACTATTTATGAAAAATAAAATAAACTCTAAATATATTAAAAAATCATTTTGATCTCTTAATTTCTTAAAAGAAGAATCAAAATAATAAAATAACCCACCATGAAACTATTTTGATTTCTTCCTAAAAATCTAAAAGATCAAAATAATTCTTTAATATAATCGAGAATCATTTGATTTTTCATAATATATTTTACAATTTAAAGCAAACAGATGAGCACTGAAACATAACAAATTTGCGAAAATTACATCACTATTAACATATCAAATGGGATCAGAAATGCGAGGAACTTTTCATGTCTATATTCTCTTTAATGCATTCTACATATATGGATATTTTAAGAACTGAACTGTTTTAATGGTTTGCCATTAGAAAATGGTATAAACTGTCATTATCTTAAACTTGGTTTGGAATAGTTTTCTTACTGCTTTTTCAAACAGCTTTCTAGAAAACATTAAGAAAAAACCTTAATTTATCAAATTTCCTCTGATTGTTGGAGGAAGACATTGCAGACTTAAAATAAAAAAGACAACCTATTTTTTAGATAGAAAATATATATATAAATATTAATAATAACCAACGAAACAATACAAGAGCTTCCATTAAAAAGCTGAAAAGCAGATACATACATTCTGTTAATACAAAATAAGAAAAATCTTAGCCTTCCTCTAGGTAAGACTTCTTAAAGCAACTTTATAGTACAAAAATTACTGTAAAACTATTTTAAGAAGCAGTAATAAAATTGCCCCAAACCAAACCTAAATCTTTAACAAACTGTAGCTAATAAAAAGGCTTACTGTGACAATTTAATGGATTTAACAAGAAAATTAGAATTGAAATAACGAAAACAAGGAAATAATGCCACTAGTTTCTTTACATTATGTCAAAATGCTGTGCCAACTATTATACGGTGGCCATGAAATACCTTTTTAAGTAAAATGCATTAAGAGAACCACTTTTGTTTTAGAGTGAAGCACAGAGCAAGTTAAGAAAACTGGGGATCTTCAATTGTATATTTCATTACATGTAAATAATGCAAAAGAAATGATGTTGGACATCTTAGAACTTACAACTTTTAATATTGATCTACTAGTAACTGCAAAGAACCATGCAGCACACAAAATTCAAAGATCACAAACAGTTAATTTTTAAAATTTATTCACTAACTTCAATCAAAATCCAATTAAAAAAAAAGGATATGAAGATCCAGAGGCCTTCAATTGAAAATAATGGCTAGATATTCAAAATCAAGAAAGTCACAGTAAAGTTTTGAAATTCATGCATTTGTTGCAAAGCAAGGTAAGAAGAAAAACAATGAAAAAGAAAATAATTCACTAAAAGCCTCGTGCTTGTATAAGGAGAAAAATAAAATTTCCCAAAATTCTTTAAATCTCTCACTTGATCAAAAAGAGTTGGCTACATTCAACACAAAAAAAAATTATTCAAGACCCCACTGATGTTTACCATACATGCCTAGCACCCCAACTATTATTACAAAAGCTAATAGAATTCCCTCTCCAGGGTTCATAACAGAAACATAAAATAGCGTAAGAATTGATTGCCATAGCTTCCATAACCCTAAAGCAAATGAAGTAAAATAGCCATAAGGTGATAACAATGGAAGGAGGATTGTATGATCCAGACAACTGGGGAAATACCACAGATAAAGTGGCAACCAAAAATAGCAAAAATCAGAGCTGCATAAGCCACCAAATAAACATAGAACCTTATATGAAAGGATCACAAAAAACTGAAAATAATGTGCATGATGTGCTAGATATAAATCTTAACGGATGAGCAGAAAGAAAGAAGAATTCAAGTTGCTGTTCAATGGTTCATTGCATAAATTCAAATAAGATATCCAATTAGTTGCATTACTTCATATGATTTAGATTTAAATGAGAATTTGATTTTTAACATGACACAATGGCGAAAAAAGATTCATGTAGCTGACCCCATGTAGTGGGACAAATGCTTGATGATGTTGTTGTTGTACTCAATTTTAGGTTTAACTTCATGAACATATCCTAAATAAAGACTGCAGTGCAAACATAGATTTAACAAATTTGATTTAGAGTTATATTTAGCATAACTATAAGTATTTTATTTAAATATAATACATAATTTAAGAAAAATTCATGAATAGTTTACTCAATAAGATCAAATTTTGATTATACATGACATTGAGGTTGTTACTTCTTTAGTAGATTTTACAAGAGATGATAATATTTTTTCTTCAAGAATTCTCTTCAATGGAGCAATAGTCCTAAAAGGAGAGAAATTCAGAATCAACAAAGCCACTGAAACAATATAATATCCAAACACTTCTTGAAAAACAAATTACAGCAAACTTAATTAAACCAATAACAATATCAAACCAATAACAAAACTTTAGAATAAAAAAAACTGTACAAGGAAATAACTCACCAAAAGGGCTTATGCTTGTACTAAGAGAGAACAAAATCTTGAAGAATTTCACTTGCTCAAGTAGTTTACTTTCTAAAGTAGAAGGGATACCACATATAACTAAAATTTTCATTCAATAGCCTAAGACCAACATTTATAATTACAAAATCCAATAGAATTCACTATGCATTGATCATAATAGAAATAGAGAAATTTTAGAAGAGTCGTCATAATTCGAAAGAAAATTTGTTAAAGCTTGACAATAAAAGGAGAGACGCTCAATCCTAATAACAAGGGACAGATAAAAAGTAACAAAAGAATATTAAATGGATGATAAGGTGGCCACCAAATGGTGCAGAATAATTCGTATGGATAGAGTATTACATTTGATTTATATCAATAAAAGTTGCAAATAAAGAGTAGAAAAAACCACCAAACAAAAAAATCATAAAATATCAATAATAGAAGCTACTAAATAAACGAGTACCACAAATCCCATTGGAGCCCAATAAATCAATTACTTAACTACAAATACAAAAGTAGACACTTAATCAAAATACTTATAATAACATCATATAGAATTCATGCATAAGAATACACAGCATGTTCAACATAAAATCAAAGATCGAAAGACTATAATTAGTAAGGGCAAAACACTTGCAAAAGAACAAAGAAAAAAAAAAAACATTTGCCCATGACATAAAACAACACTAACAAAAACAACCAGGAACTATTACACTCCAATATGACCATCTATTTTTCCAATGAAACAATTAGAACAAGTAAAATCTGAAGAGAAAAGTTGCACTATATGTCAAATTACCGTAAAACAAAAAACTTAATGCAAGAAAGCTAGGAAATCATAATCATCATCACCATTAATAGCTTGATCCCAACCATTGAGCGCCAGCTTATGAATACTCATTTCCACTAGTTATGCTCATTGTTAGATAAGTTTTAAACCTATATTAGGAAAATATTTTCGAAAAACAATTGTCCAAGTTATCTTTAGTCTACCAATTTTTCTTTCTAATATCTTTAGTCTACCAATTACATTAAGCTTACCTACTCTCTTATTGGTGCATCTTATGCCATTTGTCACATATGCCCAAACCACCCAAAATTTTATTTTCCATTACCATAACTTCAATAGATGTTATCACTATCTTTAACAAAATATAATCATCTTAGCATTCTCATTTTTCTGACACAATCCGTCTATAAATAACTTGTTTATTATTTGACACTCTAATCTATACAACATGGCTAGCTTAAGTATAGTTTCATACATTCAAATCTCTGCAATATTATTTTACTGCACAATATTCGTGAGGCAAATATTTATTTTGTCTTGAATGGTATAAAATTTGTTTTTATGATTCCAAATAGAGAACAAGGCTATCAGCAGTGGGCAGCCTCATGTTAAGTTTCAGTTTAACTAAATAATGGCTTTAGGTTTATAATCTATGAGTTTGAAATTTTTTGACAAGTGTTTTAAGAAAAACCACAATGTACAATCTAATCATTCTTATACATTTTGCCTGCTTACTAAAGCTCCATTTAAGATTGCTTTCTAAATCAACTTTTCGAGTAAGAAAGCTGCCTCAGATGCTTGAAATTCTAGAAGGGGCATATTTCTGAACCTTTCGAGTTTAAAAACTTAGCACACTTTTACTTAACAATGAGGCTTAATTCTGAACTGCTACTTCCTTAATTTGGTTAGTGTGGCAATTTTATCCCATTCTTCAAAAACTGTGGGATGAAACTAAACTCTTCTAAAATGATATATATCTTGATTAGCCCTACTACCTTTTATTAACTAAGGTGATGTACCTTTCATCAAATGTTCCATGTTGGCTTTCATACTTATGATGTTTTTCTTATCAATTTTCTACATAATTATTTTCTGAAATTGTGAAAATTGATTTCCTATAATGTTCATATGATAAACATGGGTCCAATTATCTATTGCATTAGCTTGGAATAGTACTGACATGATGAAGTATGTTATTATTATGAAAATATCATGCTGTTGTGATTTTAATTTGTACAAAGGGTATAAAATGTATCAAAACTACGGTAGATAAAATTAATGTTTAATGATTAGTGATGTAGGGCATCTTAATCTAACTTGAGGTGAAAAAAATCATGCAACAAGCATGCTAATTTAATTGTACTTTGATAACTATTATATACTTTGAAAAACATTAAGAGCACAGTGAAAATTTTTCGGCATAGTAAGCTCAAAAATAATATTTAGCAAGACCTAATCAAGCTGTATAACCTTATGAAATATTGGAGCAAGCACCCATAAAGCACAAGCTCTAACTAAAATATTTTCTAGAAGAAGGGTCATAAATTCTTTATCTTAAAGTCAACAATGGCATGCTGCTTCATAACCCTTGCTTTGTGATGATCATATAAGTTCATTATTATGCTAAGCTAATGAAAGAGCTAAGTTAGATAAGGCTACCACCCTGTTCTCAGCATAAACATGTCATATGTCAAAAAAAAAACACACACACACACACACACACAGAGAATGTTCAATAAACATGAATAGCTCAATATAGTCCTAAGCCAGATCATGAAAATAATGTATCTTAATAAGATAGCAGTTCAACCAAAAACCAGCCGAGAAAAAACAAGAAATAAAGATTTCCGCATTGGTTACATCAATAACACAAATCAAGCTTTACTTAAAAAGTATAAAGCAGCACATACAAAAAAATCACAGAATGCTGCACAATGTAGCATTTAAAAATACAAATTCAATGAAAATACTTGTCAACAGAAATAAATGTAAGCATACGTGCTTTAAATTAATAGTACAATTTTATGTCTAAGCACCTAGAACTTAAAAAAGATGGTGGTGAAACCTACAATGATATATGGCTCAGAATGCTGGTTATTAATGAGAAACACAAAATAAAGTTGAGTGTTGTAGAGAAGAGGATGCTCAAGTGGATGAGTTGTTTTACACTCAGAGACAGAATACGAAACGAGCACATACGTGAAAAAGTTGGAGTGACTCAAGTGTCAGATAAGATTAGAGAGAGTTGCTTTAGATGGTTAGGTTACATGAAACGTCGGCCTTCCAATGACCCAGTTAGGAGTAGATGTATTAGATCAGGTCTATATTAAAAAAGTTAGAGGTAGACCTAAAAGTCTCGGTTAGAAAGCATTAGAAATGATATTTTTATTAAATTTAAATAATAACTTGACTCTTAATAGGAGACAATGGAGAAAAAGGATTCATGTAACCGACCCTACTTATTGGGATAAAGACGTGGTGTTTAGAACTTATGAAATCACAAAAGTAATTATTTCATAAAAAACTTCAATAACATAATTAAAAAATCTAATTAGCATTACAAAATGTGATAAATTATCAATCCCAACAAATAACAAAGAGTGACAACTAACAGTTGTAGCAAAATCCATAAGTAGAAGACTTATCATATACTTTATGCCGATTAACTGAAGGATTATGTTTACTTTCATGAGTAAGCGCACATGAACTTCAATAAATAAAGAAATATAATATAAACTACAAGGTTGATAGGACTAAGAAGATCAGAACTAGCTGATATTTCAGGTAAATACAATTAAGAAAACGTCTATCATCTAAAAGGTTTCTCAATCAAATAAAATCAATGAGTTCAATCATAAAGTTACATACAAGTATTTAACAAAAGCCTTCGTCTAGTTAAATAGCTACGAATTGATTGCTGAGCTGAACCTGTCATAAAAGCCTCCATACACCTTACTCCTTCAAGGTTAGTCAAATTTCAAGATGAAGAAGACTGCCAGCTTTGCCTAAACCAATAATCACACTTTTTTTTTAAAACGCTTTCAACTGATCTACTCCTCTCTATTTTCTATTGTCAAAGGAGATTACAATCACGATTGCTACAATGCCCAAGATCTGATGATTCAGAAACTCGGATCTATAAAATGGAATAAAGAAGATGAAGACGAATGCAAGACGCACCATTTACCAACGCAGCTTCATTCAATGCCAATAATCTACATCTCCCTCCATCTAGGGCTAAGCAAAGGAAGGAACCCAGAGGGTGAAGGTGGAAACAAATAAGTCGGAGAAGGCGGCGGCTGAAACCCAGGCCCTTGACCCAATATTCCTGACTGGGGCAATGGTGAGAAGGAGAAATCAGCAGTGAGATGCGTTGGATACTGAAACCTGGGAGAAAGCAGCGGATAGGGCGATTTGGGCGAAAGAAGATTCAAAAACGAACTTGGTGACGGTAACGGAAACTGTGAGTTCGGAGATGGCAAGGGAAACGGGGCGCCTGGAGATGGAAGCAGAAACTGCGATCCTGGAGACAGCAGTGGGAATTGTAATCCTGGAGACGGCAACATGGCCGGCTGCGAAGGCGGCAGCGCTGAAGGGGGAGGGTTTCCCCTGGGCGAGGGGAATGAGCCAGCTGCGGTTGCTTTAGGATGAGGAAAATGAGGTAGGCCCTGAGCTCGAGGCTGCGGCTGCCTGGAACCATCCGACGCTAGAAGAGAACTCTCAAGGTACCTCATGTAGGCGGAAACAGGCGAGTCAGTCCAGACAGCGCTACCAGGAGCAGATGGCGATGGCGCTGGACGATGGTAAGCAGGATTCGGATTGAAATTAGGGTTAGGGTTTGGTAGCTGATTCTGAAAATGAGGAGGCGGCGGCGGACGAGCGATCGGGGTAAGTGGAGGCGGTCGAATCTTCATAAGCCGCGAGCTGGGATGCTTCGGCTGCGGCGGACGGGCCGGCACCGGCAGGTATCCGGCTCCACTCGCATCCCTGGCGGGGCTCCCGGTTAGCTGCTGTACGACGCTCCGGAAGTCACTTTTGCTGATGTTGTACACCTGGGGTTGCGGCGGCGGAGCCGACTGCTGCAGGTGAAGCGCCGCCGGCGGAAGCTTCTGAAAATTGGTCTGGTGAAGAGGGCTCTTGCGGATGTTCCTTCCGAGCTTGTTGATACCGAGGTGATGCTGACTCTTGGAATTTTGATCCATCTCTATCCAAGCAGGAGACAAATCCGTTCAAATTGAATCGACCTGCTCCTCTAATATCAGGCAAAGGGAATAGCGGAACAGGGTTTCATATATTTGAGAAGATTGATTTGCTCCGTGGGCATGAAAGAGAGAAGCGGGTAGAATATGAAAACAGGGCACGGCGTTTGACCTGCGACGGGCTGTGAAACCCTAGAGACAGACAGAGAGAGAGAGAGAGAGAGAGAGAGAGAGAAAGCAAGGAGTAGTTGTGACTAGGAACTCGTGGGTAGTAAAAGAAGTTGACCGATATAAGCAGTTAACGCGTTGAGGTAGAATTTTAGGGGCACTGTGACCGAATGACGAGTGCTGGTTCGATGAAGTAGCTGAACTGGTGCCCGAAGTTTTATGCGATATTTCTGATCTAACGGTCAGCGTCTCTTTGAAATCTTAACTAGTTGGATTAAAATGTACGATCTCTCAAAGAAGGCGATTTTGCGCCGGCGGGCGGGATCGGGTGGAAGCGGCTTCGCCGTTAGTCGACATTTGATTAAATTTGATAGAGAGGGAAGAAGTAAAGGATGGCGTACGCGTACACATTGGAAATTTGTTGAAGAATTTTAAACTGGGATCTAATCAGATGGAATTGACTGGCCCATGGACTGCAAGGGCAGATTCGTAATTTTATTTATCTATAAATAATAAATATCTGAGACAGCGTATTTAAAGAAGCGAAATTTTTAAAAGGAACAGTCATGCCGTATTATAACGGAAAAGCAACATGACAAAGATCTTGAAGGGATCAGAATGTCAAAATTATATTCCGATTTCACATAAAAGGCAAAATGAAAATTGGTTTTCACATAAAACTGAAATTATTTTAACATTTTCTGATAGAAATGCATTTTCTTTTCGGTTTTATTATAAAATAGAGTTTAACTTCACCTTTTATATAAGGGGTGCAAACGAGAAGCAAACTCACGAGTCTGTTCGAACTCGACTCGTTATCAAGCTCTTGAATTGAGCTTATCGAGTTTCAAACTTGACCACAAGCTCAAGCAGATTTTCGAGCTTGTTGAATTATCGAGCTCTAGTTCAATTGAGATAAAGCTCGACTTGATTACTTGTGGAACGACTCGATTGCGGAAGGTAGAAATGTGGAAACATGGGCACAGAAATGGGAGCGAGAGTAGAAGCGGCAGTGCAGACTTGGTCACGTAGAAACGCAGAAGCAGGATCAGGATCAGAGCGGGAAGAGTATGCCTCACGAGCTCGCATTCATCGCGACTAGTCGAGCTCAAGCTTGACTTTGAGCCACAATCTGACGGATGACCCGAACTCAAGTTAAGCATGACTCAAGCTCAACTTGACTCGTTTGCACCTCTATATAATATTTTTGCACCAACATAACACAACATGCATAAAGTCACATTAATATGCATGGAAGGGAGTAGGAATGATATATATGATATTAATCTGCATCAATAAGTAATAATATATATGATGTATCAACATCTATAGACATGTACCAACAACTGATATCACATTGATATTGTTTGTACTAATCCTTTATATGATTATTAATTATTGATTATTACGTTAGAATAGCTTCATAGATATAAATTGATATTTTGCTTGTATTGATTGTCACATAATCTTTTATTGTTTCAAGGAGAAGTGAAGAATGAGAGGGGTTCTAAGGATAAGGTGCTTACAAAGCATCAAACAATTGCTTGGGAGAAGTTACCAAGAAGAAGGCTTATCAAGGTAAGATGCTAGCAAAGCTTTGAGAAAGGGAAAGTTCGTGGGAGGTGTATGTGGAACTAGCTATCGATCAACTAAAGAATCTCTAAAGAAGGAGAAAACTTATCTAGTGAGGGACCACTAGAATTCTTGTAGGTATAGACATATATTGAGGGTTACAATCACCAAATAAGGGTTTAGGTTTATCTTTAGGCAAAGATTAACTAATAAGGATGACTAAAGTGTGTTTTGACTTTTGAGTCAATAGTCTACGGCTTGACTTAAGAAAAACATTCTACTTCGTTAAAGGAGACTGCAACTTAACTAGAACAATCTAAGGCTGGAACGATTGGATTGAAACTGCAACTCTATATTCATGTCATCTAAATGCATGATTTTAAATTAGGAGATCTTGAATGTTGAAAGAAGTGCTTATCACACGGCAATCCCATAAATTAGGCTAATATGAAAACAACAAATCTTTGATTAGCTTAGTGAGACACTATCCTTAAATTAATTAGAGAGGACCATTCCATTCATATATTATTAGATAGCGCATAATTGCAAAGAAAAATGTTTGAATTGTCCTCTTAAAGACTTTGTTTTTGACTTATGTATTTAATTTAATGCATATTTGATAAAGTTAACTATATGATTGTGGAATCAATTCTTATTAACTCTACACCCTAAAATTTATTTAAAAAAATATTTATTTCAAAATATATGGAGTATTGTCAAATTTAATTTAAAATAAAGACATTTTATTTCAAAATTTTTAATATGGAAATTTATTTCTTTTTCTTTTTGTTTTAGCCGTTGAAGGGCTTTCAACGTGCATGTAGTTTAGGAGGGGCTTTAACTATGCTTTAAAAGCATCTAATCTGTTATTACTGTCGAACAATGTGGATAAGGTTTATCTTTGTTACGACAGAGATAGACAGCTCTTCATAGATAATATGGTAAGAATCAACAATCATTAAAGGCAAGGATAGGTTGTTCTTGTGGCCCGCATCGACGAACAATTATTACGTCCTCCGACCGGATGTAGAGGAACATCCGGTCGTAGGCAAAAAAAACTCGGTACCACGGTGTACCGAGTTTTTTGAAAAACTCGGTACACCTCGGTACCGCGTTCTTTTTGCCTACGACCGGATGTTTCTTGCATCCGGTCAACCGAACCAAATAAAAATCCCGCATCGACAGGCATAGGCATATGAGAAACTGTGATGGGCTATCGCCAATGACCAACACTAAAATAGATAAATTAAAAGATAAAAATAATAAATAAATAAATAATCAATGTAAGAAAATGTATAAATAGTTTTAAATAGAATATTATTGTCATCACATATTTAATTATAGTTTGATTGTGAAGAATTTTACAATGAGGCAAAAATGATCTTCGCACTGAGAAAATTTTTTTATAAAGGATGAAAATAATTTTAAAGGATAGTACCTATAAAGTTCATCTTAAGTCTCTTGGTTAAAAGCTCAGACCTCTAATAAAGAAGTCTTAAATTTAAGACTTGTATCTACGACATGCTTAGACTTCTAATACCCTGTGTATGCTTTTGCTTATGAAATTATTATTGTTGATAAGATTAGAGAGAGAGTTGAAGATAAACTTGAATTATGGAGGTCAACTTTAGAGTCTAAAAGCTTTCATTTGTGTAAATAGAAAATTGAATATATGATGTTTAATTCCAATACTAATAGATCTAGTGAGATGATTGTGATTTTAGGTGAACAAGTCATTAATAAGAGTACACGTTTTTAATATCTTGGATCTATTGTTCATAGTGATGGTGAATTAGATGGGAATATTATAAGTAGAATTCAAGCTGGATGATTGAAGTGGAGGAATGCGTCCGATTTTTTTGTGTGATAGAAAAGTCTCACTCAAACATAAAGAGTAAATTCTATAAGATGATGGTTAGATCTACAATGCTTTACAGTGCATAATGTTGACCATTAAAAGAGAAGCATAATATTAAGTTAAGTGTTGTATAGATGAGAATACTTGTGACAAGTCAGTTTTTCTTCAAGGTTCGTCCGGACGATGTGGAGATCATCCGAGATGATCAGTTCAAAAGCTGGTGGCAAAGAGGTTCGTCCCAGTACGAAGTCAGGTTCGTACGTACAAAATTTCTCCAGAGCCCATCATACTGTGAAAATAATTAATTTTCGTCTGAATGAATTTTGTCCAGAGGCGATCGTCCCAGGACGATCGGGAAAATCGTCCTGTACAATCCGAGTTTATAAATATCCAAACAGATATTTTTGAAGAAAGAGAAAAACGAGGGGAAAAGGAAGAAAAGTGAATTTTGGGCGACTTCGATCCGTTTTCGTCCGTCGTCGTAGTTGTAAAAGTTGATCGACTCGACGTAAGGCACATTATTCCTTTCTCAATTTTCAAAAATGTAAATTTTGACAACTTTTCTATTTCAAATTTCGTTAGCAAAAATTTGGTATTATTTCGTACTGATAAATATTTCACCGCGTAACTTTTGGTATGTTTCTGAGATGATGTTTTTGCTCGTTTTGAGTATTTTCTGGAAGATTTTCACCGAACATTTTGAATTCTGCGGAGTTTTAATCGAATAACGAATTATCTGGATGTTTAAAATATTTGCTTCAATACAATGAAAATCTTGAAATGGTGTTTTATACTATATGTGGTAATTTGGTAATTTTCTGAAATTGTGATTTGATATGTGGAAATTTCTGTAGACTACCGTTATGCCGCTGACGATTTTCCTAAAGTAATCCGATTTTTCTGAATTTGAATGAATTGATGTGTTTGAATGATCAGAAGGGAGTTATAAAGGCAAGAATCCTTTGAGGTTCTGTCAGGGACCGGTAATCTGAAAATAAGTTATGATATAATAATTCTATATATCTGATATATTCTTGAGCACAAAGGAGGCATAAGGGATCAGAATCCTTTGAGATTATGTCTGTGTCCGGAAAGGGAGGCATAAGGGGCCAGAATCCGTTGAGATTATGTCAGGGTCCGAGAATCTGATATCTGATATGTGATATGTGATCTTATCTGCTTTGACTATGTGCTTTACGATTTGTACGATTCTGATTTGAAATCTGATTTGAATTATTCTGTTATATGAAATGAATTCAGTTCTTCTGTATTAGTTGTTTGATTTCTATTTGATTAGCTGTTTTATATGAGTATTTGTATTATATCTGATTATACAATTTTCTGTACGATTATCTGAATTCTATACGGCTACTATTCTGATGTATTTTTGGATGTGAGTTTCTGGAGATTTTGATTGGCTAGTGTAGTCTTGTTGAGCTGTTAGCTCATTCTTGTTATCTGCGTGATTTTCATGTTCTGGGAAAGAGAAGGAGATCTTGGACTAGCCGTTCAATGTCTGATCTAAGATTAGGTATTTTTGTACTTTTTTATTTTTGTACAGTCATGACTCTTCTGTTCTGTTCTTTCTGTTGGTAACCATGCACTATAATATACATGATTATTTTGAAGAAAAAAATAAAAAAATTATGGATAAACTTTTCTGTATATTTGGATGATTATAATAGCTCTGTGTTTTCTGCATGTCTGTTTATTGGAAGAAAGTCTGAAAGCAAATTCCAAAACTAGATCCTGGATTCATTCGTCGCAACTCGACGTGATGGGATTCGTTCCGGTCGGGTTGGGTCGTGACAATACTCAAGTGGATGAGTGACTTTACTCTTAGAGACATGATACGAAATGAGTATATATATACATGAAAAGGTTGGAGTAGCTTCAGTGGAAGATAAGATTAGAGAGTTCGTCTTAGATGGTTTTATTATATAAAACGACAGCTTTCTAATGACCTGATTGGGAAAGTAGATGTATTAGATTTGACTAAGTTAAGAAAGGGGGTATAGACCTAAAAAGACTTGGTTAAAAATTATTAGAAATAATATTCTTTTATTAGATTTAAATGAGAATTTAACTTTTATTAAGACACAGTAGGAAAAAAAAAAGATTCATTTAGCCAACTCCACAAAAGTGGGATAAAAACTTGTTGTTGTTGTTACTCCATGTAGCTCATCTTGATCTATTGGTTGAGAGCTTTGACAACCAACTAAAAGGTTTTTTGTTTGAATTTCACATATGTTATGTGCGTATAAATTTGCCTTAATTAGCCTAAATGTTCAAAAAGTAACAATTTAGTCCTAAGTTTTCTGATAAATTTTAAAAGTTCAGCTCTTCTAAAATTATTCAAAAATAGAAAGAAGAACCTCATATAGCTCATTATCCGCCAAATAAAGGCAAGAAAGCAGTTCTTCAGGATGCAACTTTAAAAGCTTCTGCTAGTAAGGTACAAAAGAAACCCCTACTAATATAATTGCTTTTAAAAGTAGCCCTACTGCTTGGATTTTAAAGAATTATATGTAACAAGGATAATATTTCTAAACTCAACTGCTAAGAAAAATTTATTAGCATTTTTATAAACTAAAAAATAGTTTAATTTGCTTCGTTTAAGGTTCTATATATTTCCCTATTATTTGCTACAATGCACCTGGCAAATCTATATGTTCTAAGAGATTTGATGGCTGCTTCTACAAGAAAGATGGGCATTGAAGACTTTTATTTTGATTGAATTGCAATAAGCTTAAGTGTTTGAATGTTAAGAAACTGATAAGCACTGCCTGAATATTGATGCGGTTGAATACTTTAAAAAACAAAAGGTTCGTACCTTTTTATAGTATATGTTGAACTTCGTTGCGGTGTCCTGCATAAAGACGATACAAAGAAGTATGGAGAATACTAATAAAGTGTTAGAGAAATAGTGAATTCATTCCGTCCATTATTGTAGCCAATACTAAGTTAAATACATTAGGAGCTCTGCTATAGAAGCAGAGGCGTTTACAAAATAAAGGCCCAGATGTTTTTGTTAATCAGCAACGAAGAGGATTGAACAAAAAAGTTGGAGCTGGCAGCAGCAGAGAAAATGGCAAAATATATTGAGAGTTAGTGTTGATTAAATTGAAATCTTTGCTCAAACTGCAAAAAATGATCAATTTTACAGTTCTTTTATCATTTGCAGCTAATGAGAATTTGAAGGCATAATAATTCGATATGAATATGTCTTCTAAATAACTCATTTAGATGAAGAAATATATATGGAGTTCCCATCAGAATTTAACTCATAGAATTAAAACATAATTTAACTCAAATAGAGAATTAATACAATTTAAAAAATATATAGCCATAAGATTTTTTTATACATATAAAGAGTACACCTTGATAGATTTTTTTTTAGATAAAATACTTTGCCAACGTAAGAACAGGGATGATATGTTTGTATTTTATGATACGGGCTCAGATACTTTTAAATACTTACAGAAGGCAGAAAATTTTTGTTTTTATTCAATTACATATTTAAATTCAAAAATGTTCAAACTTATTTAAGATGCTTTGATTTTAAAATTCAATCGATGTTTGATCCGAAACAAATATTCTAAAATATAAAAAAATACAAACAATAGATATAAAGACAACTTTTATATATAAAAAAAGAAGCCGTACAATTCAGTATTTTTCACCCATATATATATATATATATATATATATATATATATATATATATATATATATATATATATATATATATATATATATATATATATATATATATATATATATATATATATAACACATTTAGAAACTGGTTACTTTAAACCCTAATGGAATTTTTTTTTTTTAATTTAAAGTCATCGAGTTATGCACGTAAAAACCATTATCCTCAAATCCAATCTTGCAAACCATTATTAGTCATCGAGGTATGTACATGATAATTCGTGATTATCGAGTCATATATATTATTAGTCATCGAGAATGTACGTGAAAATCATTATCCTCCATAGTTAATCAAATATATGATTCAATCTTCTCTTCAATTGATCTTCTTGCGTAGAATATTAAGGCCTATGACTATTTTGTCCTATTGGATAGTGAGATCATACTATTTGTATTCTGACCCCGCTAGTAGCATCCTTTCAGAGACCCACAATATATTTAGATGCCCCTCAAATCCACTCTTGTAATGAATTCGTGGGTTGCACTAGTTAAACCCAATACTTATATGTAATGAATTTTCAAGCTATTTATAAAATTTGAAATCAAAGGCTGAATGGTTCTTATCTTTTGGGATGTGATTTAAATTTAGATTAAGGTAATCCAATGCCTCAGTTACGAAAAATCTATAAATAGTTGCTCTTGGGGATGTAATTTTCATCATTTGGCTTAATAAAAATATCCTTTTCAATTTTCAATATTGTAACTACGAGTTGGATGTGTGACTCCTTTAAATGCAGTACATGAACTACACATTAGAGCTAGATTTTGGACTCTAATCATTCTTCATCTCTTATAACACATAAACCATCTTAACACACTTTTAATTGCTTCCTAAACTTTGCATTAAGCACATATTTAAAAATGAAAATTATCCCTTCAAGAATTAATAGCAAATGTAAAAATATGAAATATGCTAGACTAGTAATTCAGTATATTTTGGTTGAGCCAAAATAATTTCCCAACGCCTTACATCAATATTTCGATATTGACAAAACTTCTACACTCCAACAATCTTTTATTTGTCAACCTAAAAGAAACATAAAGATCTAGGTAAACAACTTAATGCATACCTGAACTAGCAAGCAAATGGTGTTTTAGAACATGATTAGATGCCTCCAAAATCTATCCTCCTTGCTCCTCATCCTCATCCCCTCTTTTCCTACATCAAGAGCATGAAATGACCTCCTTTTACTGGTTTCCCCCTTTGATATTATCTTTAGTCATTTCCTTGCATGAAAACCTTCATATTAACTTAGTATTACAGACTTCCACATGTTTATGACACTTCACCTTTGCTTAAGTGAGCATGAATAAGCTAGCTTACCATTCATGTTAGTACCCATGCTTCGTAGGTTTAACTTTTTGTAAATGAGAAAGGCTTCATTTGGGACGACTTTTTTACTACTATTTAAGCAGTTTTCTAGTACAAAAATTAAAAGTTTTATACTAAAAAGTTGCTTTAAGAAACTGTAAGAAAGCCGTCCCAAACGAAGTCTAAATCTTTATCCTTATGAATTAATATGTAAATGGTGATATTGCTGGTGTGCATCTGAGAGTACATGAGTACATAAAAGCATGCAAAAATGAACATGTCTACGATGACTATGCAAGCATACATGCATGGATATAAGGATGAAGATTGAAGAAGTATTCATTTCAAGATTACCAAAAGGTGATTACATCATCGTGGAGGGAATGCTAGATCCTTCAATTGCTGGTGGTCTACTTTTGATGGCGCATGTGTCAATGCACATTGAGAGGTTGCAGTCTTTGGAAAAGCTATTACTTCTCTGATTGAACTTGCACCAGCCATAAGCATCACTAACCTGTCCAAACCATATGCAATCCCCCCTGTAGAACGATGCAAGAAAAGCAAATGTTAAAACTAGAAATAATACTATGCTAGGTGACAAATAGGACAGAGTATCATTTGTTTTGGAACTTAAATCACAAGTAGAACTTGAAATTTTGAAGCAAAAACAAGAGAAAAATCAACAGTAAAATGTGCATTTATTGCCATTTGATGACTATGTTTTCAGAGTTTATAATGGAAAGTAGTGATAAACTTTGACAATTGAAAGTTTTCTAAGGTCAAATTAATATTAATACTTGATATTTGTTTGATATTTTATGACCTAAACTTCAAAACTCTAAGAAAGTCATCTAAAATCATCACGCTATATTTTTTTTTATTCAACAACATTTTCAATTTTCAAACTCACAGGCAAAGAGGTTTCTCCCCTCATCTAAATACCATTAAGAGCTTTCCTGAATCACATTGTCATATTATCATGCCAAAAATCGCATACCATGAGGAGGTGCTCCCTGATCTAGAGTTTGCAAGAAGTAACCAAATTTCTCTTCGGCCTGCACGTATTTACATTATCAAGTGAGGTTCAATTGATAATAATTAGAGATACATAAATAAAATCACTAAAAAAAATAAAGGCATCAAATTTTTAGAGGGGTAAGATTTGTTAAAATGTGAGAATAAACACATGATAGTCATAATATGAAAAGAGACATGCCCGTGAATTTAACATAACAAAACCATTGTGCTCTTTCGCTATTGGTTACACACGTAAACACAATTCACAGCAAATGAACATTAGCTCCAAAGAAGATAGTAAGAGAAACAAAGTAGAAAACAGATAATATTTTAAAATAAAAACAAATATTAAAATTTATTCAACTCAGGCATTATATAAAGGGATAAACAAACATTTTAAGTGTGGATAAATTTTTTTTTTCATAATCATATTTTTTGTCATACTATACTCAAATGGCAAATAAACACCGACATAAAGTTAGCATGATTTGGCTATGCAATTTAAAAGCCTATATGCTATAAAAGTATGCTTTAAAATAGCAATACAGGTTATATTTTTTCATATTTTTTGTCCTATTAATCAACAGACCGAAAATTAGGACAAGCTTCATAAAATTTTACAATGATTTGGCTATGCAATGAGCCCATAAAGTTAGCATGTGAATAGGTCATGATTGTCAGATAATTTTCTCATTAAATTTGTGGTGTAAGAATAGCCAGAATAAATAAATCACACACAAACTAGCCTTATTCCAACTTTTTGAGGTTGGCTTCACGAGTCCTACAATGCTCCCCAAAAAAATCCAGACAAAAAAGAAACGAGGATCTACTTTGCCAAGGTGGTCCAATAAAAAGCGGAAGATAGTGCAATACACTTTTGCACACTTTTACTTTGTGATTCAGCCACCTAAGAAAAGTAGAAACCAATTTAGATTTTTGTGTCGTTTTCTTTGGGATATATATGCACTACTCTTTGACTAATTTTATTTTTACAGCTATTATTTTATAGTTTCTTAAAATCACATTGTTTATTGTCATCTACAACAGGAAAACTACTCAAAATTTTAAAAACTTTCATTAAATTTAAGCATTTATCATGTTTGTGAAAAAAAAAACAAGGATGATCAGATGAAATATGGAATCCCTCTTAATGGTTCTATTTTATCATGTATTTCACTACCTAAAATAATCATAAACACTCTAAATATCATCAGCAATATCCTAACCATTTAAAAGCCAGTATGCTTTAAAATTGCAACTATCTTCTCATTCAACCAAGTCATCCATTCAAAAAATTTTAATGCATATATTTAATGATCAAACAATCTTAGAAAGCTCTTTAAATCATGCATGCCCATATCTAACTCAATAGTGCATTACATATAGCATCTAAATTTAAATGAAAACACAAAACTTTAGACACCAGAACTAGCCAGAAAATTGGCAATCCTAGGTAATCTATCAATAATAATCAAGTAAATGCCTAAAAAAATTTTGTATTAAGAATGGCAGAAACAAAAAATGTTCCTCTGTTCTCTTGCTTATGCATCTAGAATAATCAAACAATTTTAATCAGCGCGCTAATCAAACCCATAGCTTTCTGATGTAGGCAAAGGGGGATCAAAACAAGTTGGGTGTTTTTTTTGTGAGCTTTAATTTCATCTACTAAAAATCAGCTCATAAATGCTTTCTAACTACTTAATTCAGCTCATAAATTATCTTTAATTGGTTTATTCCCCTTTTCTTTTGTCTCTTTGGTTTCTTCCCTTTGCCTTTTCGGTTTCTATTGGCTGTTGGTGTTCCCCTGGTTCTTCCTCTCGATTTTCCCTTGCTGGTTGGTTTCCCGCGTCTTGCCCCTTTGTCTCCTGTGCTGGCTTTTCGGGTCCCTTGCTAGCTGATTTCCAGTGGCTGTTTGGGGGGGGGGGAATTCGGTGGCCTCTTCCCTGTTTTCTGTGCAGTTTCCTGCTGCAGTTTTTGCTGTCTCGTGCAGAATTTATGCTGGCTGTTTGGGAATGTATTTGGCTGATTTTTAGGGATCTTTCGGCTGCTGTTTTTTGGCATTCTATTTGGTGACTTTTGGTCTTCTATATTCCATAATATGGTGGATGTTTAGCTTTTTTCTTTTCTTATAAATAGGAGATGTTTTGTATGTTTAAAGGATGTTATGTGAGTTATTTTTGGGTAACCTAAACCTGCGGGTTTCGTCGTGGAAAAGCTCGAGAGCTTGTTCCATTCCTCCCTTCTCCTAGGAAAGCTTGCGAGCTTGTCCTCCTCCTTCGTCTCGGCTTCTATCCTCTTCTTCTATCCGCAAGTTCGACTCCACTTCTATCCTTCTTCTCAAAGCAAAGCAATTTTAGGGGTTTAAGTTGTCTTTATGTCATCAAAGTTTGTAAGTGTCTTGTAAGCGTCTTTTATAATATTAAAGTTTGTTTTTGTTGTAATTTGTCTATTTTGGAGCAATCTTTGTAATCTTTATTACCTAGGAAAGTCTTTCATTTGCTTGCAAAAATTTGAGACCCTTCCCAAATTTTTGCTCGCATCAATTTGGTATCAGAGCGTGGTTTGTCGAGTGAGTCTTGGTGTGTCATGATAGTTGTGTGAGAGTCTTGCTTTGTGTCTTCCAAAGTAGTTTATTTCATGTTTGTCTTCTTGTGTTCATAAAAAAATGAAAAAACAAAATGAAGATGAGCCAGAGATAGAAGAATGCAATCCAAAAAATCTTGGAGACTCAAAACCAATGGACAGGTGGATTCCAACAGTAGGTGATTCAACGAATCCACTACAAAATGAACTTTACAAGATACAGAGATGGATGAGCTTATGCGATGAGAAATTCGAGAAAAGGAAGAAATTTCTGCAAGACAAATTCAAGCAAGAGCGAGATGAAATCCTGAAGAAGTATGCGACAAAGATTCAAGAGCTTGAAGCGCCTTCATTGCCTCCTCAGAAGAAATCTAAAGACAATTCATCGGGAGATGACCTCTTTCAATCGGAGGAGAATCTGATGTAGGCAAAGGGGGGGTCAAAACAAGTTGGGTGTTTTTTTTTTTTTTTTGTGAGCTTTAATTTCATCTACTAAAAATCAGCTCATAAATGCTTTCCCGCTACTTAATTCAACTCAAAAATTATCTTTATTTGGTTCATTCCCCTTTTCTTTTGTCTCTTTGATTTCTTCCCTTTGCCTTTTCAGTTTTTGTTGGTTGTTGGTGTTCCCCTGGTTCTTCCTCTCGGTTTTTTCTTCCTCTCGGTTTCCCGTGCCTTGCCCCTTTGTCTCCTGTGCTGGCTTTTCAGGTCCCTTGCTGGCTGATTTCTTGTATCTGTTTGGAGGGGAATTCGGTGGCCTCTTCCCTGCTTTCTGTGCAGTTTTCCTAATGCAGTTTTTGGCCGTCTTTTAGCCTTCTTCTTGGTGACTTTTGGCCTTCTAGTTCCTTCTTTTAATTAAGATATTAAATGTGTTTTAGGTGGTTGTTTGGCTGCTCTTTTCTTCTATAAATAGGAGGTGTATTGGGATGTTAAAAGGATGGTGAAAAATATGATTTATGGAGATAAAACCTGAGGGTTTTTGGAAAAGCTTGAGAGCTTGTTCCACTTCTTCTTCTTCTACTTCTTGGGAAGGCTTGCGAGCTTCTCCTATCTTCGTCTTGGACTTCTTGCCTCCTTCTTCTCTCCGCAAGTATCATTCCACTTGTATCTTTCTTGTCTCAAGGCAAAGCTTCTTTAGGTCAATGGATGAATGCAACTTTAGGTGCATTGTTTGAGTCGTTTGTAAGTGTCAAAGTTTGTAAGTCTTATTATAATATAAAAGTGAAGTTGTATTTTGTCTATTTCGTGTAATTTCTTTATCCTAGTAAGGTATTGTTTTTCTAGCAAAAAAATTAGGGGTCTCCTAATTTTTTTGCTTACATCACTTTCAGTCTATGAAATGTACAAACTATAAAATAAAATGTTTCAATCAAAATAAATAGCATAAAAATTGATTGATAGAAATCAATGTTTCTCCCAATTTTCTTCCTTCTAAGTTTTAGAATCACACGATCAACTTCTTGTCAAGGGCTTATACTGGCAGGTGTGTTAATGAAAGATATTAATTACAAATAAAAAAATTAGCCAATGGAATCATAGAATGTTATACATTCATGAGAAAAACTATTGAGTTCATACAAATAAATTTGAGGCATGTACAGTCAAATAAAAAGCATGCATAGTGCATCAATTCCTCTTTGCATGGCGATGGAATTAAGAAACTAGCAATTTTCAAAAGCCGGTGCAAGTAAAAAAATAGTATAGAAATGTAAGTAGATATGGGCATGAATTAGTAAAAAGATGTTAAACTTGTTTTAAGAAAAAACAATAGAACAGTAATCAAACAAAATGGCATTTCTTAAGATAAACACTTACACTTTCCTTAGGTTAAGATTTTACCTGCCTAGGTGAAATGCCAATAGTTTCAAATACTTTCTCTTGAACCTTACGTTTGTAAATTCTCAAACTGCCCCCACCAATCTATTGCATAAACATATGAAAAGACTTCATTAGTCTGATACCATCTTCTGCGTATAAGATATAGCTGCGGATACGGAGAAATCTAGACAAGAGTAAAGAAACATAGCCTACCAAGGACAGACATTCATAGCGCAGATGAAAGCACACAAATTTGCATGAATGTGAGTCGGTAAGGAAAAGAAAAAGATTAGAGAAGCTATCATAACTTAAAATTAACTGATTGAATGGCTAAAATTCAAGACTACATAAACAAATATAAAAAAGGTTTCCCCTTGCTAATATGTGCCTTCATGGCCAATTATTTACCAGTCAAATCAACCTTATTGTTATGTTTGAATAAAGATATCAAGCATACATATTTTACTAACATCAATAATTTTAAATATAAAAAATTGCATCCAGTTAATTACACTGTTAAACTTACCAAAGATTCACATTACATTCTATGCCAGAGAGAGTGAAGAACTGTTATTCTTCATCTTCTTTTTTTTTTTTAAACTGTTATTCTTCATCATATTGTTATCATCATTAGAGAGTAGGGTAAAGCATTACCTCCTATTTTGTTCAGAAAATATTTCAAAAAATACTGCAGAAAAATGAGAACAAGCAACCTTTCAATACAGAAGATAATCATATCAAACTCTAAGGACTTAAAAAAGTGCAAATGTTAATGCCTTTGGAAGTACTAAAATAGGTGGGGTAATATATAAAAATACTGATAGTTTGGAGAACGAAAGAGAACAAGAGGGATACCTCAATTCCATTGTAGACCATGTCGTAAGCTAAAGCGCGAGCTGAAGGAAGGTCATCCATGTCTTCAGGATTTGGGGCAGTAAATGGGTGGTGAAGAGCCTGTGCGTCAAAGAAGTATAAATTATAAAAATAGAAAGGTAAAAACTTGGGCTTAAAGGAAGGTTCAATTCCATTTCAGATGATGAAGGACCCGATAAATCTAGTTTAACTCTCGGCTCCAAGCAAACAGTGGAAGAGGCTGAAACAGGCCAGTAGAAATTATAACCTTATGATCAAGTCTCTACTATGTGCAAATCCAACATCCCACTCGTCAACCCACCATTCCCTGAAACTATGAAGTTGATAGATTAGCCTCTCTACCAGCAAATCAACCAAGTATTCCCAACTGCTACATCTCCATACATCAGCAAGATCACCATATCAACCACCATCAAGCCTTCACCATTTCTCTGCTCTCACCATCTCTTTTGCGTCTCTACCTGCAGTCTCATCATATCTTTCTCTATCTCTATTTCCCTCTCATCTATAGAATCCCGCTGAAGCTCTTCCAAGATCACCTGATCCCACTTATCAATCTCCATCTATATCTCTCTCTATTTTCTCTCTCTCTAAGTTCCCTTCAATCTCTCCATTTCTCATTTTCATTTCACAACTTCACCCACCCCCCAAAAAAGCACCAAGAAACCAATCTAATTAAGCCGAATGTAAACAGTTCATAATGAATTGGCCCAAGAGCATTTTAGGAATGGTTTGCTTTAAAACGGAGAACTAAATGCTGTCTCAGCCTTTAATTTGGACCATACAACCCAACTAAATGGTTGAGTTCCAACTATAAAATATATAGTAATTAAATGAACACTATAATCATCATCTGTCAAATCAAACCTATTTGGGGTAAGACCATCTTCTGTTACATTATTGTTGAGGGCTAAATGGGGCATTAATCTAGTTTTTGAAAGTTTATTGCAGAATTTTAGCAATTTATTTTTGAGAACAATGCTTTCTAGTCCAATTCACCAAGTCTGAAAGAGATGCAATGGCAGCTTTGTAATTTTGAAGCACAATGCGGGCTATGGTGAGAGAATCAGATAGTTTGAAACATGCAAAGTATGACAGAACAAGAACTTCTATTTTTATCTAACCCATTGCCTTCCTATTTCTACCACATTAATTCTATATAATCGCCTCTATGTAGGCTCCGAAAATTTGCGCCTCGGCCTATCCGTGCCCCTTTTGTTGACGGGCAAAGTTAAAAAAAAAAAAGGTTCCGGGGTGAATTTTCAGAAGGCAGATTTGATTTTTAGATAAGACACTATCCAGAGAATCCACCCTCATTTGACAAGGACTTTATTATCTGAGTTCTGGTTTCCTATAGGCGCAAGCCTCTATAGTGAATTACCCCTCCCAATAACAAAAGATAACTTTCGATTAAGGTTAGTTGTTGAACAAATACTTAGTATCCAACATATAGTAGCAGCAACTTTAGGATTTTAAAATTGGATTTGAGAATTTTTTTTTAAGATTTAAATTTATCACTGTACGCTTAAAACGGGTAATGGTGGAATGATGATGGGCCTGATTAAGATCACATGGTTCCATCGTCCTGGGCGGCTATCATGATCACTAGTCTACCTAATCATACAAGATAGTCAACCCAATCTGAGAGAAGGAAACCTTGTCGGCAGTCATGGGTTTCTCACAGATTTTTATTGGGACAATTTTGCTCATTTTCAACAAGATATAATGCCTTTTGTACTTGACCAATTATTGAAACATAATTTTTATTATTTTCCTCCATTTCAAAAATTATAGAAAGAAAATGAAGTAAGAAAAGTAAAACTTCATATGTACTCGAGTAGTGATTCGAACCTTAATTGAAGCCAAGGAAAACTAGGAAGTGCATTGATGCGGAGGATATAATATAATTTTTTATTTTTGAGATCAATATTTGAGAAATTTTATCTTAAGTGTGTATGAATTGCTTATGTAATCACTATCATTCATGATTTGAGAGTGGCCCGAACAATTTTGTTATTTCTTTGAGTGTAAAATCTTGATAAGCTATGAAAATTATTAACTTCTTAAAGATCCTGATACCAATTTCGATCCTTAATATAATAATTTTCTCTAACTTAGGAGACTTGTTCATACAAACAATATATAGGGCCCAATTTGCATGCATTATATATTAAGTCAACTTCAAATCAAATAAGATCATTTTTTTCCTTATTTCAAATTAATTGAAATTTGTAATTTTTTTAATTTTAGCTAATTATGTTGGGGAGGGGGGAGTCTTTTGTCATTTAAAATTTCAGCAACCTCCCGACATCCCCTCCCTGCCAAGGAAGGTTGGGAAGGCACTTGCCTTGCAATCCATATGGCCGAATCAAAGATTCGACAGCCGAGGGCACAATTTGTCCTGGCACAAGTCTTCCAGTCTTCAATTGCTTGCGGTACCTGTCTCTTTTTTTTTTTTTAACACTATACTCTCATATACTCAAGTCAGCTGAAAATAGTGGGATAGTGGTTAATTCAGTCAGAGCAGGAGACTGGCACGAGATTGGGTCGAAGGCCACGCGTGGCACCGGGTTAAGCCGGTTGCAGAAGCGGGATGAATCACATATGGTGTGGTTGAGGGAGACAGGTTGCGGGTTGGCGATGGGAGGCAGGCTCGAGCAGAACGGGTCGCACGAGAGAACGCAAGGGCTAGGCTCAAGTCAACCTAGGAGGGATTCTTGCGAGCAACTAATGGAGAGGAGAGGGAGCAATAGTTTGGCTCATGTGTGCAGCTGAGGGAGATCCGGAGAGAGGGAAAGGAACGTGTTAGGGCTTCAGCTTCAGGTGTGCAGCACAAAGAGATGAGAGGGAAAGATCGAGAGTGCATGAGTCTTCAGTTATGTCTGCATGAGACTGAGGGAGACAAGCGAGAGGGGCAAGCAAGTAGTTCCTACGTACGTGAGAGTCAAATGAATCCTTCAACCACTCCTGTGTACAGTTTTGAGGAAACGAAAGAGTGACCGTTCAGTTGCGTTTTTGGGAGTGACCGGTTGCGTGAGTGGGGACAGCTATCAACACTCTACTTCTTCTACTCTAAGTTGCACTTGCACAAACCAGTTAATTCTCTTTCCAATTACCTTATCTTCAAATGATGCAACTCCCAATGTCTCTATAATACAATATTTTATCTCTTTTTCTAGTTTTACCACACATTCATCAAATAAATCATTTTCTCTCACTAAATTTGGTTTTCAAAATCTCGCATATAGGACTTGATACAGTTTTATTAAATTTCTTGTTAATTCCCTTTCTATATTCTCTGTAACACGTTGCTCCAAAATAGTTTCCAAAGAGATGAATCAATTAAAAAGAAACTCACTAGCTAGTATTTTATTATTCGTCATTACTAAGATTGCAACGATGGAAATCAAAATGCTCTTTTAAAAACATTTCCCGCATGCAAATCAAGTATAAAGTTATTCAATTTCACCTGAAAAGCCCTGGATGCATCAATTAATTACTAAAACTAGAAAAGATGTTGCTTCAGGAACCATACCATATACAACACATCAACAGGTACACGTAACCAATAAAAGAAACTACTGATATTCATAAGCCCCTAATAGAGTCTATCCACAACCCAGTAAGATCTTTGAATTATTAAGGGCATAACTTCCAGGTAATGATAGCAGTACATACCACTCATTATACAAAACTCATAGATGGTCCATTAGGTTCATCAGCAAGCATAAAGGATTTACATTTATCAAAAAAGAAAACATAATATAAAGATGAGCAATTGACCTCAAGTCTTTGTTCCGCAGAGTTCCATTCAAACATTGGAAAGTCCACAACCCAAAGAATCGAATGGGAGAGCTAGCAAAAAGGAGAATTAATGCACAGTAAATATATATAATGAAAATTCTAAATATAAGTTCCAGCTCCACACAACGCCTAACGAAGATTTTTTTTTAAAAAAAAAAAATTTAACTACCGTTTTAACATATTTTACCTGTCTTATTTTTAACCGACCCCTACCAAACACTAAAAAATGGTACATTTTCAATCTTCTTCGAAGGACTTTAGTTTCAACGGAAGAAAAAATAATATAATAATTGCAGTGTTGTTAGTTACGGTATATCAATCAGTAATCAAATGACAAATCTGCTTCAATTGGAATTCTACAAAACATTTTATCCACTTTCTTTGTATACCTTCATTAGATTCTTACCAACAATTAACAAAATAAGTACCAATGGATATTCTTAACCACTAGCTTTCATAAATACTATTTTAGTTCCAAGAAATTCATTTATAACTACAAACAATAAGCATCTGGTTAGCATGATAGTTTGTATTCAGGACACACCATTAAATATTGAAACACAGGGACTTACTTACAGTCTTGCATGCATATTAACAGATTCTTAAAAAAAAAACAGAACCAGAAGAATTTTAATTTAGAAAGGGTATTACATACGTTCAACTAAATAGTTAATTTTGTTGAATTATTTATCATCAATAGAAAATTTTACCAAGTATTATGGATCAAGGTACGTAAGTGAAAATCAAGCATTTTAGTTAACAAATTAGCATAATGAATGGAATGTTCAAATTCAAAGACATACAGTATCAATCAACCCCAACTCATTGGCTACAAACAATCTGAGCCTGTCAAGGATTTTGTTCACAGCTGCTTGGTGGCCCACCGCAAACAGAATTAGATCTCCAGCCTTTGCTGAAAGAAGTCTCATCAATTGCTCCTTTTTTACAGGTTCAAGACTTGAAACCAAAGCAGGAATGCCATCAAGCTCTCCTATATAATATCAGCAGAAAAGAATAACCAACAATACTAAGAAACCAGCAAAAACTTAAAGCACAATGGTAGTAATAACATGAAATCAACTAGCAGAAGGTAATGCATATACCATTATCAAGGACCTTGAGGAAAGGCAAACCTTTAGCTCCAGCCTTTGTTGCCTCATTATATATATTACCCTTTCTAAGAGCTGTGTTCGAAAATTTTTCCGCACCTGAAGGCACGCATATTGCTTTGATAACCTCACCATTTGTTACAGATTCCACAAAAACTTGAAAATTACACCCTACGAAAATGTCTGTAACCTGCATTTCCCAGAAAAAGTTCTAATCAATGGCTTTTTTCTAAAATAAAATTAATGCTACTCCCATCAATATAACAACAACAACAACATCAAGCCTTTATCCCACTACGTGGGGTCGACTACATGAATCTTTTTTCTCCATTGTGTCCTATTCAAAGTCAAATTCTCATTTAAATCTAATAAAGAAAGGTCATTCCTAATATTTTTTAACCAAGTCTTTTTAGGTCTACCCCTACCTTTCTTAACATAAGTCAAATCTAATACCTCTACTCTCCTAACCGGGTCATCGGAAGGCCGCCGTTTTATGTGACCAAACCATCTAAGGCGACTCTCTCTAATCTTATCTTCTACTGGAGCTACTCTAACCCTTTCACGTATATGCTCATTTCGTATCCTATCTCTAAGGGTAAAGCCACTCATCCACCTGAGCATCCTCATCTCTGCCACACTTAACTTAGTATTATGCTTCTCTTTTAATGGACCAACATTCGGCACCATAAAGCATTGCAGGCATCACTACCATCTTATAGAATTTTCCATTAAGTTTGAGGGGTACATTTCTATCACATAACAAGCCTGATGCATTCCTCCTCTTCAACCATCCAACATGAATTCTGCTGATAATATCTCCATCTATTTCACCTATTAATGACTTGATCGCCCAAAGTCACAACCCCCTCACTAGGTCTATTACTACTAAAATTACACTCCATATATTCCGTTTTAGATCTACTCAAGCGAAAACCTTTAGACTCTAAGGTTGACCTCCATAATTCGAGTTTACCTTCAACTCCCTCTCTAGCTACTCCCTTCAATATAGGACATTAATGTCAATTCAAGCTCTTATATGAAAAAAGTTTCCCATAAGAATGGCATCAATAATGAGACAAATACGATATTGTAAAAATTTTTACTATCGGGATTAAATGAGGATTTATTATTGTTTCTTTTTGTTTAACTAATTTAGACTAATTTGTCAAGAATTAAGGTTTGCTTTTTACACCCATTCTCTTTATCATGGCCAAAATGGTCATAACTGGTGCAAGAAGAATTAATTTTCAAAAGTTATTTCAGACTCGTCCTCACTAAGGTTCAACACAAGGAAGGCCAAAAAGACCAAGAAGAATTAACTAATTTGGATTTGTGAGAGCCATGGCACCCATAGGCGATTTGACCCTTTAAGAACTCAAATTATTTGGGGAGTGTTTATTCCCATAGGAAAGGTTGATTTAACACTCGAAGAAGATAAATACAAATAAAATAATTGATTTAACACTATACTTATTAATATTACAAAAATATTTCATAATTTTTAAATTTTTAATTGCCTTGATTTCCAATTTTTAGATTGATTATCAATAAAATAATTATGTGTAAATATCTTATCAAAGTGGTCACATGCTTAAATTATAATTATATAATTTAGATTCATTTTTAGTATGTTTATTTGAGCCTAAAGTTTCTATTTAATCCAATAAATATGATTAACATTTAATGTTAACTATTCGATTATAATCATTATTTTTAGCAAAAGAATTTGAGGTTGATTGCTATTTCATTTAATTCATTGATTTGTTTACATAAATTTTCATATAGAAAACCATATATTAAGCTAATAAAATCATTCAGTTACGAGTAAAATAAAATTTTTAATTTATTAATAACCCCTGACTATTCATCTATGTTGCACCGATACGGATACAGCGACACGGATACGACACGATACGGATACGGGACACGTCAATTCTTTAAAATAAATGATAAAGGGTACGGCGCATATACGGCATTATAATATATAAATCATACATAAAAATAAGGAAAGTAATCAAAACGTAATATTTGAAATGACAAAAAAATGAAAGCAACATCATTTGTAGCATTGTAGCTTATAATATCAAAATTAAAGTAAGCACTAAATGTCTAGTACAACAACAAAAATAAAAACATAAATTGTCTAGCAAATGAAGTTTCAACTATTCAATAGAAGGAATGATAGGACTAGCTTCTTTAGTGGTTTGTCTTTGAACTTCTATATCATCTTCAATAAATATCATAGCTTCCAATGCAGTATCAAGTGAAAGATTAGCAATTTCTAATATTCTCAATTTCTGCCACTAGAGCTCATTATCCTACGAAGGATCAACACAAAATATATGTTCAATAGTTAGAACTCCAAAAAAGGGAGTCATTGGATATTTGAAACTACATTTTTTTATCAAAACAATCAAGTTCAATTTGTTGCATCTAGGCGTAGTAATATGTGAATGTCATGTCTATAACATTAAACCACATGAATTTGAAACATGAACCAAATTCATATGGAAGTGAATTAATCTTTTGGTTTTCAAAAATGAGAAGAAAGCAGTTCATTAAATATTGTTCCTCTCTGTATTTTCATGTGGAAGTGAACTAATCTTTGATTTTCAGAAATGAGAAGAGAGCAGTTCATTAAATATTTTTCTTGTCCGCATTTTTATATGGAAGTGAGCTAATCTTTGATTTTCAGAAATGAGAAGAGAGCAGTTCATTAAATCTTGTTACTCTCTGCATTTTTCATGTGGAAGTAAATTAATCTTTGGTTTTCAGAAATGAGAAGAGAGTAGTTTATTAAATATTGTTCCTCTCTGCATTTTCACGTGAAAGTGAACAAATATTTGGTTTTCAGAAATGAAGAGAGAGAAGTATATTAAATACTATTCCTCACTGTATTTTCATATGAAAGTGAACTAATTTTTGGTTTTCAAAAATGAGAAGAGAGTAGTTCATTAAATATTGTTCCTCGACTTTGCCTTTAATGCTCGCGTCGTCGAGACACTCCGTCGATGAAGGAGGATCCCGTCGCCTTCAATGCTCGCGTCGTTGAGCCACTCCTTCGACTACAACGAAGAAGCGTGTAGAGAAACCCTAGCTCGTGAAATGAGTAAGCCGCGAAAATGAATGGGCATATCGAGCGGGTAGCGGAAATGAATTGGGCAAAGCAAGCAAATCCATCATTTTTTCGTTTTTTAAAAGGACACGCGTATCCGATATGTGTGTCCAGTCAAATTTAAATTCTATTTTAATTGGACACGGCAAAGCCGTGTCTGACACGTATCCGTGCCGTATTGGAGGCGTATCCGTATTTGACACGTGTCTGATACAGCATGCCTCGTAAAATGGAGTATTGGTGCTACATGGCTATTCATAGATGGCAAACATAATTCCCGAGCATCACATTTCTCTAATTTAGTTCATTAACTGCACAAAATTGATCCAAAATGATCTCTTATATAGAAATTGTGAAACAAAATTGATTTTTGTTTAGTCCCTCCGCCATACAAAAATCATCCTAATCCAATCCCTAAGGAACCATGTTTAATCAATTATATATAGGAAGCTAAATTGAATAAATATAATACACGAATACTTGAATGGATATTTTGGAATCTAAACCATATTTTGAAGTAAATTGGTAAGTTGGGAAAAAATTGAAGTTTTGGGTTGGTTTTGATCTCCATTCATCTCCTATATATGTTAGATATTCTAATGCTTAAAAGATAGATCATATCACTCAAAATAAAATAACAAAATATTGGAAAAGAATTTATGCTAAAAAGTTGCATCATCTTAGAGATAAAATTATGTGTTCATCCCCATCATCACTTTTTGAGTCAAATCACAACTTTCTCTCTCAATCTCTTTAGTTTGTTTTGTTGATTACTCTTGTACTATTTGCAATCACTCCTAAATATTTTTTATATGTATTATTAGTCAAAGCCTTATTCATCGCAAAAGTCTTGGAAGGTTTTCCTTTTGTTTCTAAGCTTTGGCTTAGGCACACTTGCCTATAATCTAAATTAAAGTACAACCTTCTATTTGTAGAATGGAGTTGTGTCGGTTTCTTCACTTGATTTACATGATTATGATGATTTGAAGGATATGAGATTCTGTACCATCATTATAGTGTTATTTTTAGATTGAATTTTATATTGTCATGCACTCTCTTAACATTGCATCATTATCATCATCATAATACTTTGTGTAAGTTAATTAAATCATTCTTCATATGTTTGCAATGCGATTCTCATGTCAATATTCACATGCTATTAAAATATCTGTCTTCCTCTGCCTCTATCACTCACACTACTAAAGCTCATTACAATCAAAATATTTAACAGAAAACTCCTCTGAAGAAAATAATTTTCCCTACCAAACAAACTACCAGCTTTTACCATAAAAAATCATACAGAAACTACCATCAGAAAGGCCAGATGCACAATTTGGAACTCACAGTTTTTAGTTCAAGGCTAAACCGGAGGTCTGGCCGATCAGTCCCATACAGATTCATAGCCTCCACATAAGTTATCCTTGGGAAAGGGTTTGGAAGTTCTATTCCAATCATCTCATGAAAAACCTGTCAAAACAAGGTTTGCAATGAAGAATTATATTTAAGGCAACAATAAATAATGAAACTTCAGAGGGAAGAAAAAACTACAACAAGAATAGACATGTCTTATCAGATCTTCATTAAGTTTTAAGATGTCTTCTAATGTTGTGAATGAGAGCTCCATGTCAAGTTGTGTAAACTCGGGTTGCCTATCAGCTCTAAGGTCCTCATCTCGAAAGCATCTGCATAAAAAAGAACCATTAGTTGTAGCAATATTCCGATGGAATACCCATGCTTTCTAAAGAAATCCATTTTTTGCTGTTAAAACAATAAAGGTGAATCCCAATCTCCGTAAAAGATGCAGAGGGTTCGATTGTTCTTAACTTTTCCCATGCAAGGCTACAGATCTAATTGCTGCCTCAACATTTTCTTTAAGTTATAAAATCATACCTGCCCAACCCAAATAGTTCAGATAAAGCCAATGCTGCCAAGTAACGCTAAGTTGCAGAGACAAGTCAAAAATCAAAACCGAAGTCTTGTTAGCAGGATGCAGATTAGATCTAGTGCATTATAGGCCATTTATAACTGATGTTGGGTTGATCAAAGTTAAGATTGATTCGATTAAAACAATGGTATTAAGAGCTTCACTAATACACGATTCACCATATGACTGTCATTTTGCACCACTTAAGTCAGAAGCCAACACTAATAAACAGAGCCACCGCTAACAGCTCAACTGAGTCTTTCAGCTTGAATACTCGATACATTGTGCCAGAATGGACAACGCAGGCAATGGAAGTCAAAATAACAAAATTACGACAGCTATCATCACAATTATCTTCAGCAACCTTATCCAACTTGTTAGAGGGTCAGCTTGTTGTATCCATATTCACCATTCATTTTGCGAGGAGATGCATTTAATGCTAATCCTAGTTGAACCAAAACTTCTTTGAAGAACATTCTGACCGCTAATACTTTCCCATGCAAGCCTCTAACTTCCAATTTTTTGGTATGGTTGAAGTGTCAAAACATCTCAATATATTCTGTAGCACCCTTTCCAAGATATAACTTGGTCTCTAAAGCAGTCAACTTGCCCTTATCTTTCCACATTACCACTCGTTCATCTTAGCATGCACATATAAATTGTGTAGGCAGAAGCTTTGCGCAATCGAAAGAGGAAAGGAAAGGAAGCGACTATAGTAGGAGCAAGAGTGGAAGCGTGACAGTAATCGAGATTAAATGAAATTCCTTTATAAGAGAGGTCAGCAGAGCTTGATTTGAATGATCTACCCAGTTCTTTTCTGCAATTGCTATCCCAAGGTAACATAGAAAGGAAGGGATGAAGCAGAAGAAATTGTAGTGATAAGTCAAATAAATGGTGCAACACATTGACCGGTTCAAGTTTGAGGAGGCGGTTTTATGAAAGGCAGCATTGCCGTGAGCAAAGATCATGCCCTACATCCTCCTAGACTTTGAAACCAGAATAGCACAAAGAAAACAAAGCAAGCAATGTTAAATAGATATGTAAAGGACAAAATTACTAGGACAGTAATTCTATTCCAATTACAAATTTTAATTAGTTAATGAGCAATATTTTTTTAACTACTATTTAATTGTCTAGACACTCAATCATACTAGATATTTGAATAGTTTGGCTTTTTATCATTTCAAAGTTCAATAGAAACAAAAAAAAAGGATTGGGTTATTAAACCTGCCTGAACATCGAGTTGTGACAAAACTTTTCGATCAAGCTGACTATATTGGAGCAATTTAAAACATAGCCAAACAATGGGCTCGTTTCAGCTAAGTCAATGGTCGCAGTGCAGGTGACTGAAAAGGCTGATAAACCTTCTCTGACAACTAATACAGTAAACTAATTGATGTAGGAAGTCTTAGGGTCTAGAGTTATCCTAATATAAATTTAGGATGGGATGCACAAGAGAACACACAAAAGAGCAGTCCAACTCTAGATAAAACCAAAACATCATCTTTTTTTTTTGGTAGATCAAAAAACATGTAAACTCACACCGGAAGTAAATTAATGACAGTCTAAAACATAAATTTTGCAAGAAATATGAAATTAAAATAAAAATCAATAGAACTCATAGCACAAGGAAAACAAGATTGTAACAGATTTAACAAAATCTTAATCACATAAGAAAAACAACAAATAAAAAAAGGGCAAAGAAAGACAAACAAGCCTTAAGATGATTCAAGGGGGGAAAAAAAGGCTTCTCCATGACAATTGTCGTCAATAATACACTTGAAAATTTCACATCCAACTAGCACACAAGTTTGAGAGGACATACGAATTTTATTGATCCATTGATTGTATTCTACATACATCATTGGTCTTATTTATTATTTAAAAAACAAAATTGATATTTTTCTCAAAATTCCAAAAATCTTGTCTACAACAGCAGTTTCAATTCCAGCAAAAAGAGCAAGTTCATTGAACGAGCAACATCTTAGCTCCAATAGTCATCTAAGGGGGAATAAAGAAGATATCTTTCCGAATCCCTCTTTACATGCATGCAATTAGCATACATAAGTAAGTGATCTTCAATCATTCTACATTAAATGCATCCTTAAATCCACATATACTATCGGGAAAAAGGATTTAAAAAATAGCATCATTAAAGGCACTGCTTGGCATCATTTATTATTTCTTTATTTTTTTTAAATATGAAAAAAGAGAATAAAATATGTAAAGTAATTTTATTTTTATTTTTAAAAATTAATTAAATGGCTTTGAAAAACAATCAATAAATTCTAGGAGTACTTACAGTTTTCAAAACATGTTTTTTACCAACCCTGCGCAGAAACCAATCATGAATTACACAAGAATGAGCTCCTTGGGCTTACTAATTCGCCAAGGTCATAGAAACTAGATGATCTAGTTGAAAGATCCAAAGCACGAAATTTAGTGATGAGATGATGAAAACTAAATGGCCGAAGACACGTAAGCCAACATAAGATGATGAAAAACAGGTTGATCGGCTTAGTCAAGGTCTCCTTCACCAGTTGCCTATTATATTTCCTAGCGACGAGCCTCTGCACGTCAAGCGGTGATTAGAGTGTCCTTCGCTATGTTAATGGTGTCAACGACGTAAAGGAAGCCAAACAAGATGGTGTGTAGCTGGAATATTAAGAAGATAACAATCAATCTCATGTCTTTGGTAGGGCTCAAGGTCCGCCAAGATGCATCATTTAGATTTTGGAAGCTTGTATTTAAGAGAGAGTGAAAACTTGTTTTTAAAAATAATAAAAAGGAATAACAAACAAGTTTATATTTAAATTTAGAAAAGAAATAAATTAAATTAAAATCAAAAAATAAAAAATAAAAAATGATGTCAAACAGGACATAAGCAAACAAGAATTTGCATACCATCTATTCCCTTACTAATTATTTTGAAGACAAAACTATGAAATGGAGTAAGAAATGCATGTAATTTAAACAAGCTGATGTACAATGCAATTACCTTGCTATTTGAAAATATCTCTTGAATCCCCCGATCATGCACATTTGTTTAAACAATTGTGGGCTTTGAGGTAGTGCATAAAACATTCCTGGCTTCAAGAGCAATGATTAAAAAAAAAAAAACCTAAGAGATAGATATGTTCAAAACTTGTAATAGAGGAGTAATTAGCATAATATTTCTAAAGTAAAAAAATATATATTTGGTTGGATAAGCTTGAAGATATAAACAAAAACATAAAGAGACACCCAAAATGGTATAATGCTTTCGTCAATAATATAAAACATCCTATATGAGCAGCATGTGTGTTCTCAACTACCCTACCAAAACAATGCAAATCACAATATTGATTAAAAAATTCACAACTAAATGCTACTCATTTAAATAATTTCATGAAGAAATATTTATAATCTATTATCAACCTGTAAACTTCAAGTTGTCGCTAGGATAAACACACAACCACTTTTTAACATGAGATTTAAAAAAACAACAATAAGAAAATGATTGACAAATTATTATAACCACATAAGATAGACAGAGATTTACCTGAACACGAGATGGCACTAGATAATCTCGAGCACCTTCAGGTGTGGATTTAGACAAGATTGGAGTCTCAAGCTATCAAAAAATCACTTCGTTTAAAAGCATGCCTATTCAGCAATATAGTGTTTTTAGTGTTGGCGCAGCCTAATTCAATTGTCAAAAATCAACCATAAAAAGACAAGATCTTGGATGTTGTGAATGACCCTAAATTTCAAGCAAAACAACGTAAATGAAACTCAAAAGAGATCAAAAAAAAATCACTTGGAGAACAAAATAGATAAGAACTTCCAAAATCATATGACATCCAAACAAACCAAGAACAAAGAAAGCTGACAAAAGTTTAAAATGTCAAGTGGATTCCTCAATGTATCGAAATAATAATAAGCAAAATAAGGTTTAATAAGCAAACCAACGGCAACGGTAAAAGTCCAAGGCAAATGTACCAAAACTGCCCACAGAACTTAAAAATGGAGTGATGCGTAGAGAAGAAGAGGTTGGCTCGAGCTTTCTGGAAAAATCTCAGCTCTTCCAAAGAAGAAAACCCTCAGGTTTTTTTAAGCATAGTCTCAAAATTTTTAGTCAAAGTTAAGCAAAAAGAAAGCCCAACAGCCAATGCGCAAAAGACACACCAGTTAATCTTTCTTCAATTGAAACAATAAAGGAACAACAGGCCCAAGGAATCTCAAAAATCATAAATTCCACCATTCCTCTCCCAATGCCAAAGACAAAGCTCTCCAAACAGCCTGTTCCACTCACAATCTGCCATAAAAGGCTTATAATGCTCAACTTCCCAAGATATTAAAGCTTGAGATCTTGCACATCTACCTCCACAATCATGTTGACCCATGCAAACTTAAACCATTTTCTACCAAATGACCGGATGTCTAAATAGCCTAAAAAAAACAAAATAGAAAATACGAAAATACGAATATTGTTCAATACAAAATTAGAACATTAATGTAAATGCATATGTATTTATCCTTCTTTTTTTAGTTTATTTGAATGTGACAATAAAAGAAATTTGATCCTTGTGATTTTATTCTGTATATAGAATTCAAACCTAGGATATGATGATTAGATTATTGAAAGCAATTTGGTGAGTTTCGGCTATGCTCACAAATTGATCCAAGTTGTATTTAAGGATCATTCTAAGTTGTGTACAAGAGCCTTGTTTTCCCTTTCCTCTCCCTTTCAATTCAAGGATACATCGAGGACCTATTTCAATTTGTTCTTTAAATTGTTATTTCGTCTTAGAGAGTTCTCAAGTGTGCAAATCCTCATCTATTACTTCCCAAAAAAGTCCCTTGACTTAGCTTCTCATTCTTTGATCCAATAGGACAGGTTAGAAGAATCTCGATTCACCCTAAATCACATACAAGGGAAATGCACATCAAATGATGTAGGACTATGTATTAGCAAATGCAATCGATTGAAAAATTACACAAACAAGAATAGAGCTTTGCAATTAATTAACTTCATGTGTTTCTTAGCAAAGTTTTAAGCCAACAAATTGGTGGTTAAGCTTAGGCAATCAATTACACAATAAAATATTAGAATCATAAGACAATCATATCAAATTACACCATGCGAATGTAGGGTTTTCAAAAAGAATCCCTATTTTAACAATTAGAATAGTCAATATGGTAATCCTTTCGCTTACACTCTTAATTTGGACTGTGCGGATAGATCTTTATGATCAAATGATGCCATAATTGATAGAGGATTAAAAGGTTCGAGGAAGGAAGAGAGTGTAACCAAGAGAAGGAGATACGAAACAACGGCGACGATGTAGGGTTGCTTCTGAAGGAAGGACATCAATACGAAGCCTTCTCACAAGTATGGACAGCAAAGTAGTGTGTTCTGGATGGCGGGATAGCAAGTGAAGGCGTGTTGGACATCTGGACAGCCAACTCAAATGTTCTGGACAGCAGGACAGCAAGCTACTAGATGCTGGAATTTCTGAACAATTGACTGATTCTTGAATGCAGGACAACACTCTTGTGAGGTTGACATGCAGTAATTGATGCTAGGAGGAAGAAAATAGGCCTCTTATCATGTGAGATTTAGGACAGAAGTTAGTAATTTTAGAAGAGGGGAGAAAGAGGCAAGAGAGGGGGGGTGGGCTAGCATTGATTGGGGAGATGGGTTGGCACTTTAATAGAGTTGCCAATAAAGGATTCTTAAATGAGGAAATAAGATTTATATCAAATCTCCAAATCTGAGATTTATTTGGAGAAATTGATGGAGTGAAACAATTAAGAAAAGAAATAAAAGGGGAAAGGGGACGAGGGAGGGAGCCGGCCCCTTGAATGGGGGGATTTGATTGGGGCAAAACTTGGAAAAGAGCTAAATATATGGAGGGATTTCCAATCTCAGTAAATTTAATTAGGAAAGAGATTTAATGCAAATTTCTTCCTAATTTAAATTCAAATTCAAATTGGATTGACTGGAGGATCCTTCCTAATATAACTCATTCTAATTTTGGAAAGGAAATTCAAATTTAAATAGGCTCAAATTTGAATTTAATTGACTTTCCAAATTTACTAGGAGATGAATTAGGGAAGTAGTGATTGTTAGGTTGAAACTTTGAAGCCAAGTGGGGAATTGAAGGGGCAGGCGGCTAGAAGGGGATGTGGGGTGGGCGGCAGCTGGATGAGGGAGATGGGTGGCCGGTAGGTGGGGGTCGGCCTAGGGTTTAGGATGGGGTTCGACCAAGGGAGAAGAGGGGAGGATAGAGTTAGCCTAGGGTTTTGGTGTGGGATTTCGGCCGGGAAGGGGGGGTGGCGGCGGCGGCGGCGGCGACTAGGGAAAGGAGAAGAATAAGTTGGTGGAGGAGGTAGCCACGAGCTCGGACGCTTCCTGCAGCTGATGGGTAATACTTTGCCCGACCTAGGGACTTCCACTCTCACAACTCTCCATGAACACGAGTGCTGAAATTTTTTTTATTATCATCATCGTCCTCTCAAAGGAGGGAAATGGGCTATAAATAGCAACAATATAATAACATTTCTAAAGACAAAAGTACCCCCTGGGGTCAAATAAACGGAAAAGATACGTAAATAAATCAAATGCAAATAATATATCAAAAATAAAGTGGCAGTCGATCCCTGGTTCACTCTCTGATAAACATTCCACAGTTGGATGTCATCATCATCAAACCATTAAAAAAATTCTTCAAATTCACTTTCTCCTAAAAGTGAATCAACTTAAAAAAGTAAAATATTTATTAAGTGCAACATTATTAATGTTGAGGAATTCCTCTTCAAAACCCTAAATATACTTGATAAAAACTTCAGATAGTTAATCTCGGTATTTAATAATTAATGATATTCTATAAGTCTGTCACCTAGCAAGCTCGCTATCATTAACCATGCAAAAACTCTAAGGCAACATTGCATTGCCCATCATCAAATGTAATCTCAATAATCCAGATATCAAGTAAAAATCATTTTGTAGATAAAAATAAGCAGATAATAAGATACCTCAACAAATTTATGCTTCTTTAGAAAAGATCGAATGCTCTCAATCACGTTATACCGCATTCGCAGGTTGAACTGCATCTGTGGCCGTCGCAGATCTAGGGCTCGATATCTAGAAATGATTTACAACTTATTTTTATAATTTGTAGAAAACTAATACACAAAACTCATCCAATTTAAAGATAGAAAATGAATCAAATCATAAGGGCAGGAAATTTTTTTAAAAACAAGGAAAACATAGTCTTTATGTAGCATAGCAATTGATACAACAGTACATGGAAAAGAGACTCATAAAATCTGGAAGGAAAAAAAATCCACACATTCTCATGTTTTACTCTACCAAGAAAAGAAATTATTTATTTAGGATAAAGGCATCTAGAATCCTCAAAATTAAAGTTGTTAACGATAGGCTCCCTCTACTATCAAAATTTCTCCATTGGTCCTCAAGCCTCTAATAAGTTTCATACATATAATTAAATTTATTAAAAAAGTGAAACAATCCTTATTGAAAGGTTTTGCAGGACACTTTTATAGCAAATAATTCCATGCGGGCCCTTCACCTTTCTTTTCTTTTCCACTAACGTGCTCCTCAATCTTAAAAGGCAGAGGGTAGATACCACCAAATGCCACCTCTCAGATTTGAAGGGGAAAAGTGGTGAAGAAAAAAAATAGAATGTTAAAAAAACCTATGTGAAATAATTCCTGAGAAAAGAGCCGATATGAATCTATTAGAATTTTTTAATTAAATTAAAAAAGGCCAAATAATCCCTGGTTCGAATATAAAAGCACTGGAACAAATTTGACCGTTTATGAAATAATAAATTGATTGACATCTACAAAACATGAATAGCTTAATGTGTAGATGAATGAAAGTTTTTTATTTTTATTTTTTTTTTAGGTGTGATACTTTGTTCTACTGATAAAACTGGGAAAGCATGTTAGGTTCTGTTAGACCGGTTCATTGTGAACCGATCCAAAACCAGCCGGCCCAAAGGGGGCCGCTGGTCTATAGGAGGCGGAGACTTCCGCCTCCTCTGCTTGGCTCGCCTAATGGGGCGGGCCCCACTATTCCAATTGATTGAAAATTCAAATGGAGTGGGGAGGCTAGGATTTGGGAGGGAAATTAAAATAAGAAAGATCTTTGCATTAAAGGGGATGAGGGAATTAGGGAGTTTCATGTTTTGATTGATTGCAATTAGGGTTTCATGGAGGCTTGGGCTCTAGACAATCTTGTCTATAGATTTGGAAGAGACGGTCCTCTTCTCGAATTGAGGATCTCTTGTATCTTTGCTTTGTTCTTGTTTCCCGTTGATTGTTATAAGATTTTGCTATCGTTTGTTTGTTCTTCCACCTCGATTCTTTCGTTTTCTCGCTGTTTTACTAGTTATTGACTAGGTTTGCTTGCGAACTCAAGTAAAGCCGATAGGATTGCTTGCAAACTCAAGAATTTCCTATCAGATTCAAGCATTAAGAATTCAATAAAGCTTACCATAACAAATAAGTGGATCAATCATGTTCATAATTCATGGATGCATGTTTCATGATCCATGAGTCCATATTTCAAAGCAAACAAAATGATGTCGACTCAAAATCCAAGTTTAAATAATATAAAAAAATAAAAGTAAAATTGGAATTTTGAATTCAACCATATGCTGATTACCTTATTCTCAAAGGATTTCATTTCATGGAAGCAAGCAAAATGTAACTAAACACAATGATGTTGACTCAAAATCCAACTTGAGATAATATAAAAAATTAATGTAAATTTGGAACTTTGCATTCAACCATATGTTGATTGCTTAATTCTCTAAGGATTTTATTTGATGAAGCATGCATACATACACATACACAACGTTGGAGCAGATGAGCACAGGAACTCACATACATATATGTCTGTGTGTGTGTGCAAGAGATATTGAGTTACTAATCTTGAAGCCTTGAAATTACAGACCAAATAGTCCCTGGTTCGAATATAAAAGCACTGGAACAAATTAGGCCGTTTATGAAATAATAAATTGATTGGCCTCTACAAAACATGAACAGCTTAATGTGTAGATGTATGAAAGTTTTGTTTTTTGTTTTTTTTTAGGTGTGATACTTTGTTCTACTGATAAAACTGGGAAAGCATGTTAGATTCACGCATTAAGAATTCAACATAGCTTACCATAACAAATAAGTGGCTCGACCATATTCATGGATGCATGTGTCATGATCCATGTGTTCCATTTCAAAGCAAGCAATATGTAACTGAACAAAATGATATCGACTCATAATCGAAGTTTAAATAATATAAAAAATTAAAGTAAAATTGGAATTTTGAATTAAACCATATGCTGATTACCTTATTCTCAAAGGATTTCATTTCATAGAAGCAAGCAAAATGTAACTGAACAAAATGATGTTGACTCAAAATCCAACTTTGAACTTTGCATCCAACCATATGCTGATTGCCTAATTCTCCAAGGATATTATTTGATGAACCATGCATACATACACATACACAATGTGGGAGCAGATTCTCACAGGAACTCACATATATATATATATATATATATATATATATATATATATATATATATATATATATATATATATATCTGTGTGTGCGCGCGCGCTCAAGAGAGAGAAAAGTATATACATCAATCATTGTTCTTCACTATTAGTATCCATGGGATATATATATATATATATATATATATATATATATATATATATCTGTGTGTGCGCGCGCGCTCAAGAGAGAGAAAAGTATATACATCAATCATTGTTCTTCACTCTTAGTATCCATGGGCTGCACTAAAGAATCACTCAAAATTCAAGGTGCAGTAATAAGCCAAAGCCAACCACATGAAACCATCACAAATGCAGGCACATTTGTACTTGTCAAATCTAGGATATAGTGACTGATTTACTCTGAACATATTTAAGTTAAACAACATTTCACTTCATTTTGACACAAAAAACAAGATTTTGAAAAACAAATAAAGCTCAGCAAGCAAGCCTGCTTTAAGAACTTCCATTTGATCAAGTTTTAAGGAATCAAGTAACAAAGAATCTGTTAGACCGGTCCACTGGACCGGTCCAGCCGGTCCAGGCGGGACCGGCTCAGGCACGAACAGGGCGGAAGTTTCTTCCGCCCACTGGGATGCCGAGCGAGCCGCACGGCGTGCGGGAGCCAAATAGGAAATAAATTTTGGGGAGTTAAGAGGGAAATTTGAATGTAGGGACTTTTTAGGGAATTCCTTTTGATTTGTATGCATTAAATAGTTGTTTTTCCTAGGGTTTTGGCATCTTGAATTTGGCTGAAATTTGAGATCTCGTAGATTTAGGTTTTCTTTGGGCTCTAGCGGCGTCTAGAGATTTGGGAGAGATCGATCCTCCTCTCGAATTGAGGATCAATTGTATCTTTGCTATTTTCCTTGCAACTACTAGTAAAATACAAGTCTTTTCTCTTATTTTTCTGCAGTTTTTCCCTGCTTTCCTACTGTTTTTGGCTGTTTTTCTGCTGTGGACAACAGTTTTACATTGGATCTACTTGGTTTTGGTGAGAAACACTTGGAAATCCAAGTGTTTCCTATCAAATTGGTATCAGAGCATCGATTTGGGACCATCGGCGGCTGAAAACCTGAAATTTCAGCGGGTTTTTGGCATTCGGAGGAAGATTTCTTGTGATTCGTAGAAAGAAAAATGGCTGGAAAGAAGATCGAAGTCCTAGAAGGCGAATTTGGCCAATTAAAAGCATATTTGGAGGAAAAATTCCTTGAAATCACCGCCAACAATGATAAGTTGGAAGGGAGGTTCGCGACGATGGAAGAGATGATGAAAAAATTACTTGAGATGAAGACGAATCCGACGGCGGCGTCGGAAGCAAGAGAGACTGTTGGCGACCAGGGCGTAGGAGGAAATCCAAACCCGCTTCGGGGGAGGAGGAATCCGGCAGTAGAGATCCTTGAGGGAGAGGACGACATGCCACCTCTAGAGCCACTTTCTAGAGAGGAGATGAGCATGGGAAATGATCGTCGAGGTGCTGATTTTCAGCGTCGAGGTGCTGATTTTGAAGGCAGGAGGGGGGAATATGAGGGAAGTGCAGATTTTGGCGAAAGAAGAGAAGAATATCAGCGTCGAGGTGCTGAATTTCAGCGTCGAGGTGCTGATTTTGAAAGGGGAAGAGGAGAATATGATGACGGATTCGGATACCAACGTCGGAGGGAGGACCGGGACACTTGGGGAGCACCTCATCTTCGAGGAATGGGAGGTTATGGAGAGTACCAGGGTAACGGAAGGGATCCGAAGGTGAGGAAGTTGAAGATGTCCATCTTTGAGGGTGAAGATGGTCATGGCTGGATCTACAAAGTGGAGCGTTACTTCGTTGTCAACGGGTTGACAGAGGATGAAAAATTGACAGCGGCGGGTCTGTGTCTGGAAGGGAAAGCTCTGGCATGGTATCAGTGGCGTGACAGGAGGGAGCCCATCCGGAACTGGAGAGAGTTCAAGGATTGCTTATTAGAGCGTTTCCAAACCGACGGGGGAGGAGACTTCAATGAGCAATTCTTTGCCTTGACTCAAGAAGGAACTGTGGCAGATTATCGGGATCGGTTTGAGTACTTAGCTAGCAGATTGGATCACATTTCAGAGTCAGCCTTAGAAGGGAACTTCATGAAGGGGTTGAAACCAGAGATCCGAACAGCAGTCAGGGTACTGGAGCCGAGGAACCTGGGAAAGGCTATGGAGCTGGCGCAGTTGGTAGAAGATCAAAAGAAAGCAGAAAGAGGGGCTCGAGGAAACTGCTCAGGAGGCTCTTACAGGACGACGACCACTCTTCTAGCACCCAAGGGGCCTGCATCAGGCAACAGTAATGAGACCACCCGGGAGAAGCCAGTAGGAGGAGGGAGTGGGAAAAATTTCAAGAGGCTGACAGAGAAGGAGATGCAAGATAAGAGGACAAAGGGGTTGTGCTTCAGATGTGATGAGAAGTACATGCCAGGGCATAGGTGCAAGGACCGAACTCTTCAGGTTCTCCTTGTCTGTGAAGACGAGGAAGACGAGGGAGGTGGGAGCAGATCTGGAGAGGAGGAGGAGAAGTTGCAATTGGATGTGGCAGAAGTCTCTCTGAACTCAGTAGTGAGATTCACTCCGAGTCACACTATGAAAGTGAAAGGAGAGATAGCTGACCGTGAGGTGGTTGTGCTAATTGATAGTGGGGCTACCCACAATTTCATTTCCACTCAGGTAGTTGACCAATTAGGAGTGAAGTTGGTGGACACCAGTTGCTATGGAGTGATGATGGGTACAGGGAAGGTGGAGAAAAGCCAGGGGATCTGTAGAGGAGTGGTGTTGACCATCCAGGAAATTCAAGTAAAGGAGGACTTTCTCCCACTAGAGTTAGGAAGCACTGATGATGCAGGACTACTTAGATGACATGCTTACGGATTCATTTAGACATTGCACAATTCATAGATTAGAATAAATCTAGAAAACATTTACTAGCAATTCTCACGATGATTCAAAACAACTAAGGAAATGCTTTGCTTAGGTGAGATTACATGCTCTGAGCTTTGAAGCTTTCAAAAATAAATAAGAAAATCAAACAACGCAAAATAGTAGGCTTCAAGTTAATCCCTAATCTAACAACGAGATGTAGGATGCATAGAAGGTACGCTCAATTCCTATAAATGACTAAGCTTGGCATGAGCAATTGAAGTAGGCTTTAGTGATTACAATCTAACCAAACGAGAACTTAGATTTAGAAGACTTTGAACACAAGTGAAAGACGGAAGAACCTTTGTTCAAAGAGACAGGGAGATCCTCCACGATGGCAACTTCTCTTGACGAATATCCAAGGTCGACGAACTAAGTTGTTCTCTTCTTAGGGGTTTGAAGAAGTAATCCCACTCTTCCTAAAATCTGAGGGAAGCTCTCAGATTTCTTAGCCAAAATCTGAGAAGAAGATCTCAGAACTTCTAACGTGAGGAGGTAAGTATTTGGGTAAAGAATTCCATAGCCACCTTCATGAGAGGGCAGAGGCTTTGGAAAAGATGAAGGCACGGGTAGGAGCTGGACGGCGGCAATCCAGGTTAGGCAGGGACATTCATTCCAAAACCCAATTATGGAATAGGAAAGAAATAAGATAGGTTTGAATAGGGATAATTCGGCCAGACAGCAAAGAAATAATTGGAATTATTTCTTAATGGGATTAACTGGTAATTAGGAAATCACGCCTAATTTTTTTGCTAACATGGTGGCCGGCGGCATCCATGAGTCAGGGGAGGATTCAATGGGAGCAAATCAAGACTTCCTAATTTAAATTCCTAAGATCGGAAAGATTTAATTCAATCCTCTCTTAATTGAAATTTAATTTGGCAGGATTTAAATAACGTCCCAAAATAGAATTAGGGAATTTAGGAAGGTTTATTTGAATTTCAAATCAATTGAATTTGAAATTCAAACTACTTCCAAATTCAGTCAAGTCTAAATTAGGAAACGCAAGGGGATGATGAGGTAAGGTGGTTGGCGAGTTCTGAAGGGGTGGCCGGCGGGATGTGGGTAGATGGCCGGCGATCCCGTGAGGGGAAGGGGGAGGCGCTCGGGTAGGAGAAAACAGTGGAGTGAACGGGAAAGGCTGGGCTATGGCCGGCGGTGTTGGGAGGTGGGAAGAGAGAGATGAGCGTGGAAGGGAAGAAGACAAGATAAAAGAAATAAAACCACGAACCCGGCCGTCTCCAAAGTTGGTGGGTGATACGCCAAGATCCCTCTCCAAAGGATCTCTCAAAACTCTCCAAGAACTCTCAAAGCTCTCAAACACACATGCAGGAAAATTTTCAATAATCATTCATTAACCTCAAAATAATACAAAGGGGACTTTAAATAGCCTCATACAAAAGACTCTAAATAAAATGACACAAACGCCCTTAGGCTTACACATGACAACTCCCATAAAAAGGGGTACCACGGGAAATAATAAAACACACATAAGCAAATAATAAAATGCATGAAAAAAAAATACATCGACTCAAAAATATAAAGACTCGATTGTGGTCGTAGATCGGCGGCCACGTCGCTGGTAAACTTTCCATGATGATCTGATGTCCCCATCAACTGATGTCATCCTGGGGATGAAGTGGCTGCAAACCTTGGGGTAAACCAAGGACAATTGGGGAGCACTCACGATGAAATTAATGGTGGATGGGAGAAAGGTGGTTATAAGGGGAGATGCAGCGCTATCCAAAGCCATGAAATCACTTAAGACCATGGTTAGGGACATACAAGAGGTGGGGGAAGATTATATGGTGGGACTACACAGGCTGGATGCGATTACCTTATCAGATTGGAAGAGGGAGGGAACAAAATGATGTTCCTCCTTCCGTGCAGTCCTTGGTTCAGCAGTACAGTAAGGATTTTCAGTCATCTCAAGGATGGCCACCTCCACCGGAACACGAGCATATCTCCACCTTGAGGACAAGGTAGATTTTTGGGAGGGGAGTATTGTTAGACCGGTCCACTAGACCGGTCCAGCCGGTCTAGGCGGGACCGGCTCAGGCACGAACAGGGCGGAAGTTTCTTCCGCCCGCTGGGATGCCGAGCGAGCCGCACGGCGTGCGGGAGCCAAATAGGAAATAAATTTTTGGGGAGTTAAGAGGGGAATTTGAATGTAGGGACTGTTTAGGGAATTCCTTTTGATTTGTATGCATTAAATAGTTGTTTTTCCTAGGGTTTGGGCATCTTGAATTTGGCTGAAATTTGAGATCTCGTAGATTTAGGTCTTCTTTGGGCTCTAGCGGCGTCTAGAGATTTGGGAGAGATCGATCCTCCTCTCGAATTGAGGATCAATTGTATCTTTGCTATTTTCCTTGCAACTACTAGTAAAATACAAGTCTTTTCTCTGATTTTTCTGCAGTTTTTCCCTGCTTTCCTACTGTTTTTGGCTGTTTTTCTGCTGTGGACAGCAGTTTTACATTGGATCTACTTGGTTTTGGTGAGAAACACTTGGAAATCCAAGTGTTTCCTATAAGAATCAAGGACTCAATGTTAAATGATATAAGAGTTATAGATGCAGGGATACAAGAGAGAAGTTGACAAGTCAAAAAAGTTTATTCTCATTCCTTCTCAGTTGCTGGAATTTCCTATCAAATAGCGGCAATTTCTGTGTACCAACAGTAACTTCACTGTTTGATCAAATTTTAACCAAGCAAACCTCCCTAGAGTGGAATCTTTTATATTGAGGGTTTCCCTGACCTAGTTGGCTCACAATTTCGGTGAATATTGAGAGGGATAGAAGAAGGAGAGGGTCAGCTTGATGCTTCTTAGTGTTGGCCGATAAGTAGAGATAGAGAAAAAGAGAAATGGTGCAAAGAGAAGGATTTAGGAAAATGTGAGTTCTAAATTTTCAAAATTTCAAGCTGCTCTCATTATCAAAAGTCCCTATTTATAATACAAAATAACTACCTGATATCATTAGTTCTCAAAAGCTAAAACAACTTTTGCTAAATTTATACTACTAATTCATAAAAGCAAAGAAAGACAAATACAAAGTTATCAAATCTAAGAAAAAAGATTAAAAAAAAAACATAAAATTCAAATGAAATTCAAACATACATGGGTTGAATGACCCTTCTGCATCCGTGGTCTGTAAAAATAACTAGACTTACTTCTTTAGGAACAAATATCGTCAGCCTGTTTGACCCAGCAGGTCAAATGGTCAGCTGGCTCTGTAGATAAGCCTGGATCACGGCTCCGTCATCTGGCTTCACCACTCTTGTGAATAGTACATAATAGGGGAAGAGCCAAATTCCATCTTCCTTCAAAGGCCATCTAAACTATCTTGCAGTTTCTCTTTTGGAAATCTTGAAGGTCAACTAGAACCTACGATGCACCGACACGGACACGGCGACATGAACACGACACGACACGGACACGAGACACGGTATTTTTTAAAAATATAGGACACGGGTGCGGCGTGGACACGATGTAATAATTTTTTAATATAATATATAATAATTTTTAAAAATATAGGACAGACACAGCGTGGACAGATGGCTCTTTTGAACATTCACCTAATCCACTCCCACCAGCAGCAGAGCTCATTTTGTTAACAAACCAATTATACATATGAATACATCAAATTAAATTGATATGGAGTGAAATCAAACTATCCCAATAATAAGACAACATGAATACAACAATATACCGATCTGCCGGGGGTCCAAGGGGGCACTACCCCCTGGCGGGTTCAACTTGCCCGGTCATGTCGGGGGGTCAAGAGGCAGCGCCCCTACGGGGGTTTCCGAAGGCATCGCCCCCGGAACAAAATTTTATTGTAAGAGTAATTTTAAAGTTCTGCTTGTTTTTAAAGTTCGTAAGTTGTTTGTATGGGAAGATACCGAGTGGTACCAAGCATGTACCTAGCAGTACTGAGCGATACTGAGCATGTACTGAGCGGAACCGAGCATGTACTGAGCGGTACCGAGCATGTATCTAGCGATATCGAGCATGTACTGAGCGGTACCGAGCATGTACCTAGCGATACCGAGCATGTACTGAGCAGTACCGAGCATGTACCTAGCGATACCTCATTTAATAACCGGACACGCGTGTCCGATTTTAATTTTAATTTTTTTAATTGTGACACTCCAATGTCGTGTCGGACACGTGTCCATGTCGTGTCCAACGCGTGTCCGTGTCCGACACGTGCCCGACACTGCATACCCTCTTTAAGCGGAGTGTCGGTGCATCATAGACTAGAACCAATTTTGTATCGAGTTGGCCTTTATATCTACAAAAAAAGTCAATCTAAAATAGGTCACCAAGGTTAATATTGAGATCCTCAAATGTAGGAATCAACCTTTTGTGTTCATCTTCATCTTCCAATCATGAAAATATGGAATGTCAAATTGAATTAGTTTCTCTACATTAATAACAAAGAAAAGCCTCATGTGGAAAGGTTGATCTGACTGGAACGCATTTTCACTAAAATTCTGCAAAACTAAAATGTACCATAATGAATGAGCATGACCTTAGTTCTTTGTCGTTCAGTATGTCATTCCTGAAGTGTAACCAAATCAAACATCTTTTTGAAAAGTGGTCAATCTTATGTTTCCATGGAGAGCCTTATAGTTCTCATATGACTTCCTAAGGCTTCCTTTCAATTCTTGTTGAATCATGAAAATTCCTTCCAAAAATCAATGTGCTCATCGTAGCTCGTGCTCTTCACCATTAACATTCTTCTCTGCACCAACTTAGAACTTGATATCAAAAGCCTTTAGGGTGGGTACCCTAAACAAAACTCCAATACTGACTTCAAAGTTGAATATCACATGGGAAGTGCGATTAAAGGCAACCTATATGAAGGGAAGACTTTCATCCCAAGTCTTTGGATGTCGTGAATTGTGGATCATCAACATGCAAACCATTGTCTGATTTATTCCCCTTATCAGCTCATTTGGGTGAGGATAAAAAATAGTGCTTCGTTTTCAGCTGGTGTCTATCAAACCCCAAATGACCTTCTAAAAATTACTAAGCAATTATGAGGCAACCCAAAACACTTCCAAAAATGTTGTAAAGATAATTTTGAAGCCTTCTCTGTTTTGATAGTCTTCAAGCATGAAATCAGAGGCACCATCAAACAAAAAAGGTTAACTACAATGAATAGTTGATAAATCCTCATTGTATGTCTCTGATAACACTCCCAATAAATCCATCTAATGTGCTCAAATAGCCTAGTGAGTATTGACAAAAGCATGTATAAACCCATATTCTGATTCGAAGGTTCCGATGTGCTGCAAAGTAGACATCTCTTCAAAAACAGTTACACATCAAAGTGCAACTTTGACCAATAAACATAACACTATAAATTGTAGAGAGTTTTTTCTGCACTAGTGTCCTACTACCCTTGAAACTCAAATCCAAGTCAAGTGGTTGACATCTCTAGGCACACAAATGATCTCCATGTTACAGCATAATTTTCTTGTAACGGTATGCTTGTTGTCCAGTACTATCAATTATTAAAATTAGCATCCTAAAACATGTATGTTACTGCTACAGCTATCATGTCCCGGCCTGGAGACTCGACTTAACGAGGTAGGAACAGATTGTCGGACAGTAGATTAAATTTCAACTAATCTAAACCTATCACAAAGCTGAAAGAACCGCTAAAACATCAAAATTTAAAACAAAATTTCATAAATACCTTTCATTTGGAGCGCTTCGCCTACGGTAAACGTTTTCGCCTCTTCTATTCATTTTGATTATATTAAATTATATATACCTAAAAAATGTTAGAACAAGTGAGAGTAAGCTACAGCTTATTGAGTAAAACATGCTTCTAAATTACAGTAACCCAAGGTAATTGAAACAATATGCACGATCCCTTTTCATTTCATATCATAAAATAACTACATATAATCATATTATTTCATTTCAAGACTTTTAATGTTATGCATAAATCATATCAGTCATATATATCATATCTGTATTCATATATTTCTCATTTTTTGATAAATAATACAACATTCACAGGAGCCACCATCTAATTTAATATCAATGAAGATACTCCTTTTCCATAACCTTTTTTCATTTACGTGCACAGGTACATTACGCCCCCAGTCAGTACCATAAGGGGTGTGCTCCATTAATCAACATGCACATGCAATCATTTTATATAAATCATATCATTTGCAATCTCCATATTATTTCATATTGATTTAAATAATATACATCATAATATAGGATAGATGACATTTCTATGATATAGAATTTAAGTCTTCAAAATTTAGCATGCTCAAATATCCTTTAGTAAAAAAAAATCATATAGCATTAATTCATAGAACATTAATAATAAGCAAATAAATAATAACACTATTTGATTCATCATACGTAGGAGAAAACAAATATTATTACTGTAATTAAATGACATAAAGACTCACCTTGAACTTAAGAAATACGTTGTTTTACTTTTGCTCCTTATTCCAATGATGGTCGATTATACCTAGGAAGACCCCATCGTCAATAAATTTAAGTGATAAATTTCTCTTAATTTCTCTAACTTGTTTAATTATAATCAATTTGTACAATTAACATCTCAAATATTATTAATTAGAATTGATCTCATTCTCTAGAACTAGTTATTGAATGCACATAGATAGTCTTTATATTTACCTATATAAAAGACTTTCTTATTAATAATTTTACAGGCTACTCGTGAATTCTCTAACTTTAAATTTAAAATTTCTTCTCTATAAGTAGATTCTATGCCCAAACTTCATTATGCTTCTAAATTCAATTTATTATTTGATATATTCATGACTTAAATTTAAAATCTCATGCACTTATAATTACCTCAATATGTATTCTTCTCTTTCGCTTTGAATCAAGACACCCCCACCATATTTTTCCTTCCTATTTGTTAATCACTTATTATGTTGTAAGTTAGAGAAAATAAAATATTTATAAGTGAATATAAAAGAACAACTAAATTCAACTACCCCTTCTATCGATATAAATGAAAGTTCACTGATTTGTTTACCCCAAATTTTCTTCACCTCCTTTTTCAATTTCTTCTTCTATCACCCTTTAAAATAATGTATCTTTTTTTAGGATTAAATCACATAAGAAGAAAAATGTCAAAAGAAATAAAATTGGAAACTTACTTTCTTCCTTCTTCTTCCTCGTAGTTGTTTCTCTCGACAGAACCTTTCCTTTTTGCATTTTTTTTCTATAGGAATGAATGAAACGAAATATTTCTCACGTGAGAAGTTATTCTTTTTCACTCCTTCATGCGTTTAATCAGTTAAAACGGCAAAAAAATCCATCAAATCAACATATGCTTTCCCGAGGCGACCGCTCGGGTCGCGATTCCGTCGTCTGTTCGCGGGATTGTCTGTCTCGGTTTGCTTATAATAACTGGCCGGTTCTTACAACAGCCTTTTTAGTGGATGTCCATGACCTATATCTTATTGTATGGTCTTGTTTTGGCCTTCCATGGGCCTTCCAGTAGCTATTGATGGATGTAGAATAGATTCACTTTGTAGTTCAGCCCTTTAATGAGCTTCCTACAACTCTTAGAAGTCTAGATATGTTAAGTGCAGCACATTGTAATCTTCGTGGTGAATTGGTAGCAGTTGCATCATCCAATAGAGTTGTAGTAGCAGTGTTAATTAGCTCCATTCTTAAACTTGCTCACCATATTGAACTATTAAAAGTATGGCATCCATCTCATGAATCTAGCTCCATTGTAGCTTCGAGTAAGTGTACAGGTACTATAGCAGCTAATGATTTGTATAAGAATTGTGTCCTTTCATAATAATTAGTTTTTTCAATGCTTCATTGCATGATATAAGAAAAGATCAACTTGTTATAGGTTGGATAGTTTTTGTAAGCATCCTACAACATCTCTAAATGGTAAGCACAAATTTTCCATCCTAAATGAGGAATGACAACAGCAGAATAGTTGGATAAATATGCTCCAACTCAAATGGTGGTTGAAATTTAGGAAGAGCAAGTAGTGGTACCTTAATGATCTTCTTTTCCAACAATTCAAAGTGTTCTTCTTTTTACCCCATTGAAGCGACAGCTAGCACTTAATATGTGCATGAAAGGACGGTCATGAGAAATAGTGAACTATATATCAACATTGCTCATACATCTGACTCCTCACCTAATCTCCTTACACTGATGAAAAATGACAACACATGAGATTGATTCAATAAAGAATATCTCTCAAACAATTCATGCTGTACAGCTCTCCTAGTTAACTTTCATCACCTAGCAAAAGGTAGAAAACTTCGAGAAAAATGGTTAACCTACTTACCATAAGAATGGCCAGCCACAACTGAAACAAATGAATATATCTGAATAAATTGTCATCTAACACAAACGAAGTAGTACAAACTAGAATTAGCACTAATCTTCGTCTTTGATTGATAAAGGAAGACAATATGAAGATAAATAGGATGTCATAAAATAGGATACAATCTATCATTTTTAACCAATCTGACTTGCTATTGTTCCTAATAAACTAGAGGAGCATGAGATATGAATTTCCAAAGATCTCATGGCACGCCTTAAGATCCACAATCTTACGAGTGACCTCATTGATGTATCACTCCATAATATGAATCTAAGGGTGCATTATCGATCCACCTTGTACTCCACTTCCTTCTTGAACTACCCCAAGGGATAAGGATTTTGAAGGTTTGTGATCTATAACTTTAATCTGTTGATTAAGTTCTCTAAAATTAATATTTTTCACTACCTTTGTGGGTCACAAGAGATAGAAGCAAATTTGTTGTTCCCTTTTTACTGACAACTTATGGAGTTGTTATATATATATATATAGGAATGAAATCACATAAGAAGAAAACTCTTCTTGTTATATATATATATATATATATATATATATATATATATATATATATATATATATATATATATATATATATATATATATATATATATATATATATATATATATATATCTTCTTCTTCTTTTTTCTTTTTTTTTTGCTATTATGGTAGTCAACCTAGAAAAGAGGACTTCTAAACAAAGGTTATCATGCAGTTATACAATGAACTTCATCGAAGTTGGGGTTTCTTTTAGAACTATGTCTAAGAAAATAGCCTGCTTCTAAAACACTGATACAATCTTGTACGTATTGCCTGAATCATTGGCTCAATCTCTGCCATCAAATCAACCTTTCTCTAGTGACTAATGGGATAAAACATCTTCAAGTTGGCATTGGACTAACATCAAGTCATCCTTATCAATTTATAGAAAGGTATGCTTCAAAACGCTCGAACTAACCATCAAGCTTCTAGGTATTAATGGTAACAACTTAAAATTTTGAAAATGATTTTAAAATAAAATTTTGAAGAAGCCTGAAAATTCAAAACTAGAGCGCTACGGCGTTGCGCTTTTGAGTGCAGCGGCGTTATAGGGAGAAGCGCTAAGGCAATAATTTTTGGCATAGCCATGCCAATACTTTCTATTCAACAGTAATTATGGATTCAGCATGTAGTGCTACGATGCTGGGTCAAGAGAGCGTCATGATGCCATGCACTGAAATGAGTTTTTATTTACTTTAATATATAAATATCCCTGTTATTTACTCCCCCACTCACTCTTGCACCATTTGCTTGGCCAGGAATAAAGAAAAAAGGAGGAGAAGAGAAGGGAGAGAGGAGAGGAGAAAGATAAGAGAGAAGAAACTCTCTAGGACTTTTTCGTCCAATGTTCCTCTTATAGATTTTGTTATACTTAAAGTAAGTGATTTTATACTCATATTTTCGATGATTTTGATTTTTACAAGTTTTATCTCTCCCAAATTGATACAAATATATTTTCTCCATATTTATCAATATTTAACTCTGAAACTTTTTTTATATCATAGATATGAACTGTGAGGACATTTTGATTATAACATTATTAAATTTCACTGAATAAAATAGAAGTTATGATTTTCTTAAGTTATTGACTAGTATATAGATTTCCCTATATTTTATAGATTCTTGCATTTCATGTTGTATTTCATGCATTAAAGAGAGACTAATACAACTAATATAAAAAATATGACATTTGCATGTAAGCAAGAAAAGTTGGTTGTTAACACAAAAACTAATACGGGTTGACTACATAATACCCTGTGCAAGAGGGTGCGCTGACTAGCTTTTCTTTAAATAAAAATTCGTGTTATAATCATGGGAGTAGCCTGTGACCGATTAATTGAAATATGCCGACGGGTAGAGGGTGACGAATCTTAAATTATTATTGAAAGTCACCTATGAATTGACTTAAGATATTGAAGAATGATGGTAAGATAAAGACTGATGATCAACTATTCGACAGTTGGGTTTAAATTAAAGACTGATGACCAACTGTGCGACAGTTGGGGTGGTAAGATTAAAAAACCACATAAAAGCTAGATGTTTTGCCTTGCTCTTCATAATTCTTTTTATGATTATATTTACATGATAGTATATTAAATTGATTAATAGATAGAACAATTGAACTGATTGATAGATAGAACTATTGAACTGATTGATAGATAAAACTATTGAACTGATTGATAGATATGACTGAAATTGTACTGATAGAACTAGTATTGATACTGATATAACATAACATAGCATGCCCATTGATTGGTAGTCCTTTTATCGATTTTCTTATAGTTTGATAGATCTTTTTTTACTTTCTCGATCATATTGGTTTCATTATTGATTGATACGAATTTTATAGATTTATTATTGATTATATTGATAGACTATTGATAACTAATTGATATAGATTGTAATTAGCGTAGGCATATAAACTATGTTGTCTTGCATTGAATGCGGTGATAAGTTTTAGTTATTCGTTGGGTTATATGCTTATTACGTGATTTTATATGATTTCAGGTAAAGATAAATAACTTGCGGATTGAGGCTTAGCAATAATGATAGTTTGATTTTATTTTAAGTTCTTTGATTTATTTGTATTATTTTGTAGCCAATAGTGAGTAGTGTATATATTATTTTGATACTTTTGACCTTATAGTAGAATGTAATATTAATTGTAGTAATGAAATTTTATGTTTCGTTGTTTACATTTATTTATAGTTTTCTGGATTCAATTATTAAGCCATGGTTGATAATGATCCGATTATAAATGAATATTGGTTGTTAATTGAATTGCAAGGAGAAAGATCAATGAATAAAAGAAAAAGAGAAGAAATTTTTCGACTTTAGATCCTAGGAAAGGACATTAATTGTCCCAACATAAATTGGCAACTCGAGCTTGGTATAAACCTTGAACGATGGTTGAATCTCTTAGAAAAATTTCAATATAAGTACTTCACATTCCATATATTTATCATCTTCAAAACCTCCTCCATCAGAATAGGCAACTTGTACCATGATCTTATGAATGTTTAAGGAGATTACCATGGTTTGTCATATTTCCTCCTTGTTATCCTTTCAGGATATCTAGCCTACTCTCAGGCTCCAGAATTTATTCTCATTATTGATGATATGGCTTGATTGGATATTAGATTGAGCCAATGACTTGTGTTCGAATTTTGTTATGCATTAGCGGAGGAGTTGGTTGACTGCCCCACCACCCCCCCCCCCCCCACACACACACCCACACCCACCCCCACCCCCACCCCCACCCCCACCACACGACAGAAAGAACCTGTAGCTATGAAATCAACAAGAATATCAAAGTCTCAAGAAATCAAGTAATCAAGAGTTAGGTTAAACGATCTAAGAGTTCAAGATGTAGAAAAGCCAATAAGATTTCCTCTTGTTACTTCCACTCCATCGATGAATTTTCCACCCCAATAGTTGCAGTTTTGATATCCTAGTAGTGATTTCATTGTTTTATCAATTTTTAACCAAGCAAACCTCCCTAGAATGGAATATGGTTTCTTGATGGCTTCCTTAACCCTTTTTGGCTCTTGGTTCTAGAAGGAAAACTCAGTGGGATAGAAAAGATAGAGAGACGCCATGCTACTTCACTGTGTTGGCTAACAAGGAAATAGAGAGAAAGAAAAGGAGAAGGATTTAGTAAATCTTGAATTTAAAATTTTCAAGCATCTCAATTTCTTTCAGTACTATAAAAAGCTCCTATTGATAATAAAAAGTCCTAATTATTTACACAATTCAAAAAGAAGAAAACTCCTTAATGTTCTAAAAACAAAATGAGTTTTGGATGGATTCAAACTACCTATTCCTAAAAGTAAGCAATAAATAATTTAGAAGCCCTAAAATCAAGAAATGGATAAGAAAAATGACAAAAACAAATTCAAATGAAAAGCAATCATGGGTTCAAAGACCCTTAAGGCCACCTCTAAGCTCGGTCCGCCAACCCCCAAGGGAAAACCGAGGTTCTACTAGGACTGTTGCCACCGGCCTAATGCCCGGCTAGTTATGGTGATCTACCAAGATCACCATATTGTAAGCATTGAAAGTTAATAGATAGATTAAGCTCTTGGACCAAAGAATCATAGCTTCCTAGGTACTTCATATTAGAAATCAAACATTTGTTAAAGTTTCTGGAAGAAAATGGAACACTGCAAGCAAATGTGAAACTAGCAATGCTACTACACCAATTCAACAATTAATTTTACCTCAAGCGTATCTCCTCAGAGATGTTAACATTTTGATCATCTACAGTAGTAATTGGAAAAGGTAGTGTGCAGTTGACAGTGTTCAATACAACAACATGCTCAGCAATAACCTGCAGAAAATAAATAATGACTTTGGCAAGATAAAAAAATATGATGAAACAACTAAAACAATCGGGCTGATTTTTCATTGTACAAAAAAAATAAAAACGGAATCTATTCTAAAGTGACAAGGCCTAGTGTTCACAATGACAAGATGAACTGAGATATTGCATAAAAAATAACCAAGAGTAACTTCTTTATTAAAAAAATTAAAGAAAAATAAAGAGGATCCTCAACTCGGATGTTCAAATTGCTTTCCTCAGCCTGATATGGACTAAGATAAAGCTAGGTATTCGAGCATAAACTTGGACAAAAGAAAAAAAAAATAAAACAAAATATATGTCATACAATAATGTACATGCCAAAAAAGATCTACACGGATTTGTTATCGACTATTGTGTCGCAATGTAACGTGTAATATAGTGTTGTTATAGTTGTGTTGGCAAGTAAAGCAGGTGATTGTCTGGCAAAATCACATTAATTTGTTGTCAAAAGTGTTTTAATATTTGTGCTTGTTCAATAAAAAATTGTTGTGGTGCAAACATGAGTTCATTGAATTATTGAAATAGATATATTATGAATTTCATATAATTATAACATAATATCCTACCTTAATCTGTTATAATCAACTAAAATAAATAATTACTTAATAATACAGAAAAGCTAAAATTCGCAAAAGTGCTTTTCTGGAAAGCTAACTAAAAGTATCATTTTAAGAAAGTTTTTTTTATAGATTTAACTGAACTGGACTTGTTTACACAGCCGTTAGTCATAACAGCATAAAAATGCATATGTTGCTTGTGTAAAAAGAGGCAGGAAACCAAAAATTTTACAAAATAGAGTTCAAATAATTCTTACTAACTTAGTTACGGCTAGAGACAATTCCTATGACCCACCCAATGTTGAGCTCTAAAATACGCATCCAATGGGGCGGGCACAAACTCACAAGACTTTCATGAGCAAGGCCACCAAGATCAAAAACAATACAGGGATGTGGATGAACTTGATTTTTTTGGAAAGCATAACATTGGAAATTCCGATTTCATGCCCGTGAAAACTTGAGTTTACCCACTTTGTGATGGTCAAATGACTCAAATGGGGAATCAGGATGTATGCAAGTAGGTATCTGTATCAAGTTTGATGTGCAGCAGAAAATTTTGAACAACCAAATGTCATGCTTATATTAGAAAAATGCCAACAAAATACCTGCAGTACGTTTCGTAGAACAAAGCTCCCAAAACATAATTCTTCGACTTATCTAAAGGTGGAAATCATGCTAATATAACCAAGAAATAAAAACACAGTGTCAGTTGTTCTTATTACCTCTACCGCCCCAGTTTTCATTTTTTGGTTAACCGACTCATTCGGCCGAGCTCGCACTGTGCCGTCTATGGCAATGACCCATTCAAGCCCCAACTTGTTCGCAGCGGCATGCGCCTCCGGAAACTCATCAGGCAGCGTGGCAACCTAAGATTGAACAAATCAACAGATGAACAATCCAACATTAACTAAAGCAAAATTTGAAGAATCAAATCTCACTTGAACAATTCCAGATTCATCTCTGAGGTTCAGAAAGGTGAGGCCCCTATGAACCCTACGAAGCGCGACCCAACCGCAAAGTCGGACACGCCTGCCAACATCTTCGACGCCAAGCTCGCCGCAAGAGACCGTAGGAGAGACCCATTGCATTGAATACTCTGCTAGGCTTTCGGAAGTCCGATCAGGGGATACGTTTTCAGCCACAGGAGGAGGAGGAAGAGAAGAACTCGGGGTGGAAGGAGATGAAGAAGTGGCAGTGCTAGAGGAGCAGGAGAAATGATCGATTGAAACTCTTCGGGTTAGAAACCTCACGGGCGGTTTGTGAATGAATCGGGGAAAAAGAGCGAAGCGGGCGATGCGCGGGATGCAGAGCAACAAAGACGCCATGCTGCTGCGTGCTTGCCCGCGTAATTCAGCTATCCCTTGCCGAAGGTTCTGAATCGCCGCTACCACAGAACCTAGAGTGTAACATAACATGTGAAATATTTCTTTATAGGAATTTTTACATACATAACACTTAAAATATTTCAAAATACATATTTAATACTTAAAGTTTTATATTTACTGATATACCACTCAAATTTCATTTCTATACTTTAAAATACCACTCCGTTAACATTGAGTTAAAACCCTGCCCGAGGCGATCCCGTTCCTAGCTATTCCCGGGCGTTCCTGTTCCCGAGCCTTTTTCTTCCCGCGTCTTCTTGTTCTCCGACGACCGACCGTCGCCTATTCTTTGCTCGAGAAGGTACCTGTTCCAACGTCAAATCGCCGCTTCTTCTCCGACGACCGACTGTCGCCTATTCTTCGCTAGAGAAGGTATCTGTTCCGAGTCAGACCGTCGCTTCTTCTTATGAGATTTACTGTAAGAAAAAGAAGAAAACAGGCCTTTCGCTCACATAAACTAGAACCAATTTCGAACAGAAAATCGGAAATTTGCATTGGACATTCTCGCGCATGAGTTAATCTCTTTACAGAAAAATGAAAACTGAAATTTTACATTGGACATTCTCGCACATGAGCTAATCTCTTTACAGAAAAATGAAAACTGAAAATTTTTAGTTCCAAGAAACTGAAAATTTTACAAGAAACTGAAATTTTTGATTAGTTTGGCTAACTGAAATTTTTTAATTGAATTGAAATAAGCTACTGCCTTGGCATTCTCTAAATTTCCAAACACAACAAGCATTTCAGATTATAAGTAAAATTGATGCCTTGGCATTCAATCAAACAAGTCACACCCAACTGTTAATTTTCAAACGCAAAACAGTAAACAGAGGACCTTGCCGAAAAACAGAGGATGCAGGGTAGACAATGCGTACCGTGCGAGCTAGATCAATGAAAAAAAAAAAAGCTAGAACAATGCTCGCCAAGCTCATCCGACCAAACACTGAAAATGAAAATGATACAAAAAAAATTGAAAATGAAGACAACCTCATCCGACCAAAATAAAAATAAAAAACCCTAAATCCCGGTCAAGGATTTGGACGAGGAAGACGATGCATAACCTTGCCGAAATAGAGAAATGAGATCCTTGCGGGAAAAAAAATGATGAGAAATAGAGGGGGTTTTAAACAATGCATTCCTTGCCGAGCTAGATCAATGAAAAAAAAAAACTAGAACCCTAAATACCGGACAAGGCTTTAGACGGGGTAGACGATGCATACCTTGCCGAGCTCCTGCGAAGTGATCGAACAGCACGAAATCAATGGTGAAGGCGACGGCTTCAGCTGCGAATGACAATGCTCGCGCGAACGAAATCGATGGAGACAATGCTCACTATGTCTAAAAGGGGAAAGAAGCTGCATGCCCGAAATGATAACCAAATGTGCTAACGGTGCTTGACGGAGTATTATAACCGATGAAACTAAGAAATTTGAGTGGTATATTAGTAAATATAAAACTTTGAGTGTTAAATATGTATTTTGAAATGTTTTAAGTGTTATGTATGCTTTGGGATTTTTACATACATAACACTTAAAACATTTCAAAATACATATTTAACACTCAAAGTTTTATATTTACTAATATACCACTCAAATTTCATTTCTATAATTTAAAATACCACTCCGTTAACGTTGAGTTAAAACCCTGCCCGAGGCGATCCCGTTCCTAGCTATTCCCGGGCGTTCCTGTTCCCGAGCCTTCTTCTTCCCGCGTCTTCTTGTTCTCCGACGACCGACCGTCGCCTATTCTTCGCTCGAGAAGGTACCTGTTCCAACGTCAAATCGCCGCTTCTTCTCCGACGACCGACTGTCGCCTATTCTTCGCTAGAGAAGGTATCTGTTCCGAGTCAGACCGTCGCTTCTTCTTATGAGATTTACTGTAAGAAAAAGAAGAAAACAGGTCTTTCGCTCACATAAACTAGAACCAATTTCGAACAGAAAATCGGAAATTTGCATTGGACATTCTCGCGCATGAGTTAATCTCTTTACAGAAAAGTGAAAACTGAAATTTTACATTGGACATTCTCGCACATGAGCTAATCTCTTTACAGAAAAATGAAAACTGGAAATTTTTTGTTCCAAGAAACTGAAAATTTTACAAGAAACTGAAATTTTTGATTAGTTTGGCTAACTGAAATTTTTTAATTGAATTGAAATAAGCTGCTGCCTTGGCATTCTCTAAATTTCCAAACACAACAAGCATTCCAGATTATAAGTAAAATTGATGCCTTGGCATTCAATCAAACAAGTCACACCCAACTGTTAATTTTCAAACGCAAAACAGTAAACAGAGGACCTTGCCGAAAAACAGAGGATGCAGGGTAGACAATGCGTACCGTGCGAGCTAGATCAATGAAAAAAAAAAAAAAAAGCTAGAACAATGCTCGCCAAGCTCATCCGACCAAACAATGAAAATGAAAATGATACAAAAAAAAATTGAAAATGAAGACAACCTCATCCGACCAAAATAAAAATAAAAAATCCTAAATCCCGGTCAAGGATTTGGACGAGGAAGACGATGCATAACCTTGCCGAAACAGAGAAATGAGATCCTTGCGGGAAAAAAAATGATGAGAAATAGAGGGGGTTTTAAACAATGCATTCCTTGCCGAGCTAGATCAATGAAAAAAAAAAAAAACTAGAACCCTAAATACCGGACAAGGCTTTAGACGGGGTAGACGATGCATACCTTGCCGAGCTCCTGCGAAGTGATCGAACAGCACGAAATCAATGGTGAAGGCGACGGCTTCAGCTGCGAATGACAATGCTCACGCGAACGAAATCGATGGAGACAATGCTCACTATGTCTAAAAGGGGAAAGAAGCTGCATGCCCGAAATGATAACCAAATGTGCTAACGGTGCTTGACGGAGTATTATAACCGATGAAACTAAGAAATTTGAGTTGTATATTAGTAAATATAAAACTTTGAGTGTTAAATATGTATTTTGAAATGTTTTAAGTGTTATGTATGTAAAAATCCCTTCTTTATATTGCTGCCTTAGTGCCTTGCCGGTTTGTTGGGTCTTTTCTCATGCTGTCTACTAAATTCGAATACATTAATAAATAATTATTAATAATTAATAAAATTATATTGTAAGCGTTTCATCCGTCAATAAAAATGTATTTTATTATTATGGGAGATTTACATACATATCACTTAATACTATGCTATTTATATATTTAACACCTAAAATTTTAATATTACATACATACCACCCATAGTTCATTTTCATACCAAATATGAGTGGTAGAAATGAAATACATGAGTGGTATATTTAATGCAAAAATAAACCACTAACTCGCAAACAGTTAAGAACTAATATCATGTGTACATTAATTTTGTTCTCATTTTATCTTTCTTATGAACTTAGTGGTCATGAAATATATGATGCTAAGTGAAAATTTAAGTGCCAGATAGAGTGACTCAATATGAATATCATATGATTTGCAAAAAGCATAATAAAATAAAGAAAGTAAATGTTGAAATAACTTAAATTAGTTTTTTATATTATTTGACATCAATAGTTTAAATCCATTTTCTAGAAACTATTTTTTTTTTAATTTTGCCATGTCTATTATTTAATAATATCGATTAAAAAAATTTAGAAATATATATATATATATATATATATATATATATATATATATATATATATATATATAGCATGAATATTTGGTTTGGATTAGATTTGGAGTCCTACAAAGCCTATATCGATACATTATAATGCTGCTAATGGAAGCCTAAATTTTGTTGACAATATGTTAATACATTTTGTCTTAAAGGCCTTACATAAACATGATACTAAATATCTTGATGAAACACATAATTCGATCACCAACGCTTATGATGTTCGATATCAAATAGTACACGTTTTTTACATGTTAGATTTTTCTTAATCATCTACTACCAAGGATATTGAGGGCCTATCACCTTTTACTATTTATCAAACACTAATTGGGTTGATCAAATTTTTACTCAATATTCCATTAAATGATTGAGATTGTCAAGCAATTTTAGAAGTTTTATTACAAATGATTCAAGTGGTCCACACCAATATACTATGGATAGAGCATATCATTTTAATTTTAAGAAAATATAAAAAATATATATAAATATTTTCAAAGCCAATGCCAATGGCATTGTAGTAATTTGATTGTTGGCTCAAGAAAAATGGCACGAATGCATGAATTTCACTTTGCAGTTGTATGATTTCATTTTTCTTAAGTTGGATTGTAATTAATCAGATTTTTTTTTAGTGTTATCAATGTTTAATTAGATATGAGGTCCTTACTTCCCGGGAGTGCAAGCACTCATGATTAATTATCCCTCTTAACATGTAAGAGAGAACTTTCGATCAAGGATGAATGATTTTTAGGTGATTTTAGTCTCAATCATGGGAAAAAATGGAGGTAAATTCCATCAAAATCTCAGGGTTTTGTCGTCCCGGGTATATTATAGGTTTCAATCAACCAACACTAACAATCATTGACCGTAGTGTTCAGGGAATTCAATTAGCAGTCATGGGTTGCCTCCTCTCAGGGATCCCGAGTAGACTGAAGTGGTGAGATTTAAGTTTTAATTTTATTTGAATTTTGGGGTTTACATCTATTAGAATACCCAAAAGTTGATTTAGTTTCAGATTTATAACTTTGTTTAGAAGTTATCCATAAATTGAATTTAAGCCGATCTTATGTCTTCTTTTAGAAGTAGCCCATGTGTCACCATTTGGGTCGGGACTTACGGCTTTCATATAAAGTACCTCGTATGTTTAATTTGGAGTGGGCTTATGGCTTTATTTATGAGTTGCCCGAATATTGGTCTTACAACCTAGCTCTATAGCAAGGCTACATGAAGATTTTAATTGTTTGGTAGGTCTTATGACATTTCTTAGGAAGTGGCCTAAAAAATGGGTCTTACAACTTCATCCCTTTAAATTAAGATGCCCAATGAATAACTGTTAATGCTTTAGTGTATTTTTGCAGAGAAACCATTATAGAAATTCCACATACTTTCAACATATGATTATTATCATAATTATGGCATTTCAATGCATTATTTAAAGATGAAATTCTCTCTTGAGACTTTTGCCTTGATTTTTCAATAAAAGATGTCTGTGTTATTGGATTTGGGTAGTGACTTATGCTTTTCATTTGAAAGTAGCCCAATTAGTGGGACTTACGACCTCTATTAGAGGTGGCCCAAAATTTTTTGGTTGGATAAGTCTTATAACTTTCTTGGAAGTTACTTAATGATAGATCTTACGACCAAGCACGATAAGCTAAGTAGCCCGAGTTGTAGGTCTTACAATCAAGCCCTATATAATAGGATGCTCGAGTGAGGGGTTCAGGGTTGTGTTATCATCTAATATTTCTTTCAAAGGTCGGACTTACGGCTTATATTAGAAGTGGCATGGGGATGAGTCTTACAACCTACTTCTTATAAACAAGGCTGCCTAGATAATTTTATTTGTATTTGATTGCATGTTTATTGAGTTGACACCAATCATTTGACACTTAGTGTTTTGCTACAATACTTTGCTACACTAGTGTTTTTACTACAGTGTATTTCTTCTAAATATTTAGTAGCTTCTCTTCAGTACCAGTGTAGTAGTAGTTTTTTATCAGTACCATGCTCTTTTTCTTTTAATATTTAAGTTGATATTTATTTAATTGTGATGCTTAATAAATTTCATTTATTTGTTGCAGAATATCGTGCAGGAGGGATCTTGGAGCGCTTACAGAGTGTCTTTGTAGATAATATGTGAGTTGTTCAGTTTGTTTGAGGGTTTTTAGATAGCTTTGTTTGAGTTGTATTGTTAGTTTTTGTTGAGTTTGTTATTTGGTGTTTTTTTTATAAAGTATTGTCTTTACAGGGAGTTTGAGAGCTATCTATATAGGGGTTTTAGACAGTGTTAAGATGTTGTGGAGAATTGATGGGTTTGTTGTGAGTTGTTTGAGTTTATTGCTTGGAGAGCATTGTTTGTATATGTTGATTAGTGGAAAAACATCCCCCCCCCCCCCCCCCTCTTAATTGCATTTCATTTCATAATTGCTCCAATTAGTGATTAAATCTTAATGCACTTGAATTATAACTAACTCTACGATTTTTAAAACTCTCGGACTTGAAAAAACTTGGGTATTTTAAAATTAACCAATTAATTTCAATTAATCAATTATTTTAAGTGTTTAAAATTTCAAAACAATTCAAAAATCTTCCACTCAATGCTACTTATGTTGGAATCTCTTAAAGAAAGGTGGAGATTTGCAGGCTCTTCAAGATAGTCTTTGGAGTGAAATGATGTCCAAAAATTACTTATGTTTGATAACGTTTGGGAGAATGATGAGGAGCAGGATTTGCCTAAACTAAGAGCTGTACACAATTCATTGAGTTTTGCCAGTGCGAGATATACGGCTGATAAAAGATTATAAAAAATAAATTCATTTTACGGTACTCTCCATTTGATTCACATTTTTATTCTTGTATTTCATGAATACAAGTAGAAATAGATAAACAGGGTCAAAGTGAAGATGATGATAATATCGAGTTATTCCCTTAGCTTGAATAATGGAGCTTTCATTATAATATTGGATATTTCCTAAATAAATTAATTAGTTTGATTAATTTTTACTAAATACTAATTAACTAAATAAATTATTTAATATTTGAATTGAATTGACTTCTAAAATTTTGAGGTAATTTCAGCAGCTTCCTAGCATCTCCTCCCCATCGAAGAAGAAATTGGGACGACATTTATCATAATTTCTTCCAACCCAGACCAAAAGTCAACAGCGTAGGGTCTTCGATTTAGAACCATCCCGGCCGAATCTAAGATACATGGCACAGCGTCTTAAAATTTTAAAATCATCCGTCCAAATCTAAGATTAATGGTGCGGGTCTTTAAATTTTAAAACCATCAACACATATTTAAGATTGATGGTGTATGTCTTCAACACCTGCATGAAAGTATACTTTTTTATTATATCACTCTCTTTTTTTAGATATATAATATTACATAAATAATAAAAACAATATATTATGATATATATATCATAATATAAAATTATATATATAATATTATGTATTATAAAATACATTTTAAAAAAAGAAAAGGAGAAAGGGTTTGAGTGGAGTTGGCTCGGGCACAGTCAAGTTCGGCTATGGTAGTTGTCCAAAGAGTCAAATCGAACAGTCAAAAGGGAGCCGAAGAAGATGACTCATGTAATCTTTATACCTTGGTTAAGCAATGAAGTCGAACAACAATAATAAAAGGGGTCGAAGAGGGGCCAGTGCAATCTCTGTAACACCTGTAAAGCAAGGAAGTCAGACAGCAATGAAGGAGTCGAAGAAGCGACTCGTGTGATCTCTGCCCTCCTGCAAAGAGCAGATTTTTAGATAAGAGCATGTAAATAGTGACAATTAACAAAAGAATCAAATTTAACTAAAAATTTAAGAATGAGCAAATACGCCTAATAGAAAAGCGTATTGAATGGAGAGAGGAGAGAGGAGAGAGAGAGTGAAAGAGTGGGTAGAGAGAGAGAGAGTGTAGGCGGGAAGAGAGAGAGAGAGTGGAATGGCATAAGATTTCTTTAAATATTTAATAATTATTTTAATTATTATATAAATAATAATTAAATATTTAAAAATAATTAAATAATTAATAATAACTTAAAATATATTTTAACTAATATTTAATATCTAATAAATATTAAAATAAATATTTAACATAAAACTAAAAAATATTTATATTATATAATTTTGTTTAAATATAATATAATATTTGTAGTTCAAAATTATTTTTTAAGAAAATATTTATAAAAATTAAAATATAATTTATTAAAAGATAAATAATTAAATTTAAACATACAAGCATAATTATATTTAAATAATACAATTTATTATTAAATATTTAAATTATTTATGTAAAATTATAATATCTAAAAATTAAATTAAATAGTAATTTTAAAATTTTATTCTATCAAAAAAGTTAAAAATATAAAATATATTAAAAAAGCTATTATTAAAATTAATATTTAAAATAATTTTTTGATATTCAAAATAACATATTGAAAATTTAATATTTAAATAACAACATAATTGTGATTATATATTTTTAGAAATAAAAACAATATTTAAATATAAATTTTAGTTTATTTTAAATATGTAACTACTAGTTTAACTGTTTTTTAAGTATTTAATTTATATTTCAACTTTTTTTAATAACATTTTATAAACTTTTTGTTTAAATATATTATTTTAATATAATATAAAAAATTATACAATTTATATTTTTCAAATAATATTTAAATACAAAATTTTAAATTTTTTACATGTTTAAGAAAAAATTTAGTAAAAAAAAATCAAACAAATAAATCATTTCTTAATATATAAAAATAATATATAAACTTTAGGTAGAAGAGAGAGGCGGCAGAACTTTTATCTCTCTACAGTTTTTATTTCTCTCTCTGCAATCTTTATTTCTCTCTCATATCATTTTACTTTTTCTCTTCCTACTCAAACACGCCAAACAAAATGTCGTATTTATAATACGCGGAAAACTGGCGTATTTTGAATGCGCTAATTATGTTAGCGAATTTGCTTCTTTTTAAATTATTAACTAAGTCTGCTCTTTTTGTTAATTATTATTATTAGCAAGCTCCTCTCTAAAAATTAGAAGGAGCCAAAGAAGTGACTCATGCGATCTTTGCCCTCCTACGAAGCAACGTTGAACAACAATGAAGGAACCAAAGAAGCGATTTGTGCGATCTCAGCCCTTCTGCAAAGCAATGTCGGACAACAACGAAGGAACTGAAGAATGACTCGTGCAATCTCTACCCTCCTACGAAGCGACGAAATCGAACATCAACATCGGAGTCGAAGGACTCGAAGAAGCGTAAGTCCCCCTTTGTTCCATTTTTTTTCTTCCTCTTATCATTGGAATCGTGAAATAGGAGTTATTGTGCGTAGCGATGCGTTGTTTGAGCATAATTGTGTGTGTGGGACCAGATTGGAAGAGGCATCATAAGAGATGCATCGTTCGATCATTTCTTTCCTCTCCTTTTTTTTAGTCAACATTGATCCAACCACCCTCCACTTCTTCTAAATTATGAAAAGATGTTATACTACATAAGGCCCAAGGGTTTTGGTGGGACCTTGGAAAACATTAATTTGATTTTAGTTTTATTTGCTGAAATTAAAAAAAGTATTTTATAATATCATCCAAAATTCTTTTTTAATTTTTAATTTTTTTTATCATATCCATAATTTTTAGTATATTCATAAATTATTTGAGTTAATTTTTTTTTTTAAGGATTTAGGGGCTGTTTGGTTGCCTGCAAAGTAAATGCAATGTAAAGTAAATGCAGTGTAAAGTAAATGTAGTGCATTTTAAATACTTTGAGGTTGTTTGGATATATGCAAAGTAAACACAGGAGAAATGTTTCCCTTGTTTGGTTAGATATATCCAGAGTAAAGTAAAACTGTGCATTTGTAATATTTTTTTTTGTTATTATAACTAGTGTATTTACAAAAGTAATCCCCGATTGTTTAAACTTTGTTTGGGATAGCTTTCTTCTTGCTTTCTGAAACAGCTTTTTAGTACAAAGTAATGCTATAAACTCTCTAACATCATCAGCAAACAAATTTTTTAGCAAGCTTGAAATCAAGGATTAACCACTATTTTTATATATTTCCTAGCATTCCTGCATTGTAGTTATCTTTAGATTGCTTGGTAAAAAAAAAAAAAATAATCTTTAGCATCTAAAGACGAGACATCCAATACCATAACATACCAGCGAGTACTGAATACTAGGTTGAAAATAAACTAAAATTAACATCACATAAATCATTCAGCAAGAATGAATGACAAAGAAGGATTCATCAACCAACCAAAAATAGTTAAGATAATGTTTGACATGAAGACTATAACACATCCTATCACTAGACACTCATTAATCATAAATATTACATTCTATAATTTTCTTAAGTTGACATAATATATAAGACACTTTTAACCAAGGAAAGCTCAACTTGATTATTTTTTTTGCACTAAAGATATGCAAAACAAAATTTCAAGAGTACGCTCTACAAAGCAAATATTTCATTCAACTTTTTTCTGAAAAAATCTATATTACATAGAGATCAATTTTGGGTCGATCCAAAGAAGCCAGTCAATATCACAAGAACATAGAAAAGCAAGAGTTGAATAAAAAAATACCATTCCGGAAGTATTGGAGAAGTGGATCTCATTCAATAAAGGCACAGAGATCCTCCAGCGACTGCTCCAGATCATACTGATTCTGCCTCAGGATCTCCTTATTCAAATCAATCTGCTTGAAGCCCATCTCCTCCCGCTCTCTTAGTAAGGTTTGCTCCACCATGTCCTCTTTAGCGAGAGCATCAGATGGAGTATCAATTAGAGGATGATAACTAGCAGGTGGTAAAGATTTTGAAATATCAATATAAGGATTTGAAATTTGAGATGCAGCTGGCAGAACTGTCAAGCTTGATTTTGAATCAAATTCAACCAAGTCTTGATTTTGAATCATATGGCAACTAAAAAGACCCAAACCATTACATAAATCATGGCTTCATAAGATTATAGCATCACAAAAAACATAACTACAAATCAATACTAATACCTCATAGCAAGAGAAAATGATATCATCAAATCAAAAGACCTAAAAAATTTGCTCACATACTCGAAATTCTAAGGTGGAAATCAAAGTCAAGTAAATATGCAGCTGAATAAGGAGTTCAAAACATGTACAGCAGGCAATATTATTGATTTCCAAGCACCAGCGCCTTCACTATTGTATCACTCATTCCATCAGCATGTGTGAAAAAATGACCTCCATCTGGGACCTCACGGTACTGAACCCATGGAAGCTTTTGGCTGATGTAGCGAGAAAGAGATATGGAAATCAAATTCATAAACAGCATAAAGGCCAGCTGAAACAAGTACAAGTGCATCTCCAAGAACAACATTATATGCAATAACATTTACTCCAACTCCCAAGCTGCATCCCAATATTGTGTCCCTGAATACTGTATATTCTTATATCTACCAACCCAACGGTCCAATAGAAACGAAAAATTAAGCAATTAACATATACAAATCTTCCAAACCTATGAAAAGCGCAAGAGACAGAAGCAAGAAAGCAATAACCTCCTTGAGTAGAAAACCTGTTTGTTCTCTGAGACAAAGACATCCATATTGTAAATAAATTTTCAATTAATGTTCTCATAAGCAAATGATAAAAATCAGCTGTAAGTGAACCAACCCAATCAAAACCACAAAATAAAGTACTCAATATGTTCTCGTAGGCATAACAAAAAAAAAAAAAACACAAAAAAGTTTATAGTTATAACATATTTAATGCGTTCTGCAAATCTTCAACAACTTCAATCAGTTTCCTAACTCTTTACGCATCCATCTAGCCTTCGAATCTGTAGGTTTTGAAAGGAAAGATGGTATCAGCTTGGGATGTTTTGATAAATTATCATATATCATATCAACCTCTTCTTCTGAGAAGCCAAGAATATTTGTTAACTCGAACATCAGTTCAGTATACATATTTCGAACTTGAGTTGGAGATGTTACTGAGCTCTTAATTGCGTTAGCTACTTCGTTCACACTATCAGCCATCAAAGAAATATACTCACGAATATTTTGATCGGTAGCTGATGCCTTAGACTTTTTTTTAACCACACCTCCTATACCAGATGAATGTATTGGTTTCTTTTTTGTTCCAGTAGAATCTTCTATAACGTGCATATCAGAGCACTCATTAGGTATTGATTCATCTCCAGCAACATCTGTAACTGGTGAGGGTTCATCATCGCTTAAATGTATTTGTTGAGTTCCAAGAGGAGATTGAGAATTTCCAGATTTCGCCCTCTCCAGTGGCATGTCCAACACCACATAATATCTCCAACTCTACATAATTTGCAATTGCAATATTTAAATAAGCAGCATCTTTGGGAAAAGCCGGTAAGGAATACAAAATAAGTTGTTAACCCAAACATATAAATTTAATTTATGTGCTTAAAGTAATACCTGAATATGTGATGCATACTCTTCTTGACCCATCACTATCATTTTCTTCGTTTCATCCCAAGATACACCTGATTTTCTTTTTAACTCTTGAATGTGACTCCACACACTTCTTTGATGCCTTATTTGATTTTTGCATTGCTCACACGTAACCTCTATTCCAAACTTTTCTTTCATTTTAATTGCTGCACCTTGATACACAGAGTCTTTGAATCCTTGGGCACTTCGCATATTTGCATTTACATATTCCATCATAATTTGAAGCAATCCAATTATCCACTCAGGTTTTAAGCTCCATAAAAAATTTTTCCTCTTTGCCTTTGAATTACCGTTCATCTCTATTTGTGACGAATTCATTCCCGCTTACATAAATATGATAAATACATATAAGTACTGAACAGGAAGAGATTTAAAACTATGATAAATACATGAATAAAACCAATTAAAAAAAAGTTAAGAAGTAGACATTCATATATGACAGAAAACAATAAATATCCATGATATACATAATTATATTTGTAGGTAAGAGTTGTGAATATATAAATAGCACATATAACAACATAATAAAAGAAACAATGAAGTTGAACTTAGTTAGTTACATGTAAATTCATAAAGCAAATGAAATTAACATATCTAATATCCATCATTTTGCATGCGCATGAGTTGAGCAATTTCATCTCTTTTATCAAGCCATTCTCGCGAATCATCTACAGTTGTTTGATCTCCTCTTCTACAGTGGCTTCTTCTAGCCCATTCATCCTCGGATTGAATGAATTCATCACCACCTTGTGTAACTATCCAATTATGCAGTATGCAACAAACAATCACTATATCAACTTGAGTTTGTAGAGGAAAGTAGGGTTCACATTTTATAATGGTGAAGCGATTTTTCAAGGAACCAAATGCACGCTCAACAGTTGTGCGTAATGAGGAATGTCGTAGATTAAAAAGCTCCTTTGAATTTGTTGGTTGAAAAGAACTGAACTCCTTCAAGTGATATCTTGTGGCACGATATGGCGAAATAAAACCATTTCGTGTGGAGTACCCACCATCAGCCAAATAATATTTACCTGTTGGTACATGTAAACCATCTGATCGTTCTAATGCATTTTTTAGTACTACTGCGTCATGAGAAGAACCTTCCCAACCAGCAAGCACGTATGTGAACCTCAAATCAAAATCTACTGCTGCTAAAACATTTTGTGTTGGATAGGGTTTCCTTCCTCTAAATGCGGCTTCATTCTCTTTTGGAACCCTAGCTTTAATATGAGTTCCATCTATCGCACCAATACAATCCTAAATTTGACACATAATATATTTAGGATTCCTTAATAAACAGAAATATTTTCATTGAATAAAAATTGATTGTACCTTAAAAAATGGCATGAACCTATTACTTGATTTAATCTTATATGGAGTTTCAGTTGGTGGAGGCTTGATAAACTCATTGCGTAACTCCCCTACAGCATGTAATGCAGCTTTGAAGTACCTACTAACAGTTTCTCCAGAGCGATGAAAGTTAAATCTGATGACTCGATTACGAACACTATGCCCAAGTGTATGTAATAGCATAGCAACTTGTTCCTCGATCCGAACATTTATTGTGTCTAACAACATTCCTCGTGTACGCAGTAAATCACATAATTTGAAAAAATGGGATCGCCTCATGCGTACCATATCAACACAGTCAGAATCACATCCATTATATAACCTAGAAAGATATGTGTCACGTTGTATATTCCGTTGAGGATCATATTGTTTTTTTTCTTTGCGAATCTTCTGTAATAGTACACAAAATGTACCAATTGCAAAAATAATCACTTTGAACACATCACTATATTTTTGAATTTGATGTAGTTCATCAGCATTTTTCAATGGTTTAACCATCTTTGTAACTATAACATCAAAATTCAAACAAATAAAAATCAATTAGCAAAATTAATGAGATAAAACGAGTATAAAATAAAAGCATTATATTTTGAAATATGCAAATTAATAGAAAGGTAGACATTATATTTTTAAATAAGCACCACTGCAATTGATTACTAAATCAATGGATGAGATATGTATTTGACATTCAAACCAAATGTTGGTATTCAATATACAGCTTATTTTAAGTTTAAGGCTTAAAACCCGACAAAGACATTGCTCCTAGTGATAATAGCATATAATCTCCAGATATAATGCCAAAATTTATAACAATTTCTAATAATATTATTAAAGTTATAAAACAAAAAACTGATGCATTTACCGGGTTCATGAAATCATATTACTTATTTCAAGCTTGCAAGATTTATCCCACTACAGGTACATAGCCAGCCATAGAGGAAGTATCAAATAAAAAACCAAGAATAAGTATAAAGAAAAATGTTAAATTTGCCAAACACGTTACTTGTTTACACTCACAAGAAACTATTATATCTATCCAAAACTATTAAAATGTCCATGTAATCATCAACAGGTGCCAAGTTCCAGAAACTTTACATTTCTCTGCAGACAGGGATAAAGGCTTTCTCTAGAGCTAATGTTGAAGCAAGTATTTCAGGTAAGCATCAACAGGTGCTAGATTTAACTAACTTAATTAAATTGTTTTATTAAGTTCTTATGATTTAAAATAAAATTTAAAAAAAAAAACTGAGTGTGCGGTAGAGGCCGTAGGGCATATAATGAAAATCAATATAATAACAATTTAATCAACAATACGCTGTTGAACCTAAATCATGAAATTGCCTGGATGAAATAGTTTACATCGAGACATTTAACTACAACAGGCGAACAATATCTGAAATTTGACATATAAGAACAATATCACAAATCTCATTTTGGACGATATTATCTTCCAAAAAGATGATCACGTTGATATATTGTTCAAAAAACGTCATTTTCTTTTGCAAAAATGGAGCAATTTACCTGAGGGACTGTTTGCCAACAGGATTTACGCAGGATTTTAGCAGGATTTAGCTGCCATACGGGATTTGAGCGCCCTGTAAATCTGACGGCGGAATAAATCCTCCGTTTCCCTCTTTTTTACGTAAATCCTGAATTTGCTCCTCTAGTTCGACGGATTTACGGGATTTGGTCGGAGAAGCGCGTGAAAGAGAGAAAGTACCTCCGGAGCTGCACGCCGGATCGAAGTCGAACAAGAACGAAGCTTTTCTCCTCTCGATTGAAGCCGAACTGAACGAAGGAAGCTAGGCGAATAAGCCTCTCGGTTGAAGCCGAACAGCACGACGAAACTTGGCGAAGAAGCCTCGCGATTTAAGCCAAAGAGCAGGACGAAGCTTCGCTTTTTTCCTCTCTATTGAAGCCGAGCAGCGGGACGAAGCTTGGCTTTTCTTCCGATGAATTTATAACCCGCTCAATACGAGCGGGTTTCTAATTCCCGCAAAACAACCTCCGTAATACACTCCTAATGCATCCGACAAAAACCTTTTGTTCCGCTCAAAATTAACCAAACATCCAAATTTAGTAAATACAGGTAATTAGTTTACTTTACACTCCTAATTCAGGCAACCAAACAGCCCCTTAGTCTTAATGATCTCCTTCCAACAATGCTCTTATTTCTTTATCATTTTTTAAATATACCATGAAATGTGTTAATATAACTTATCATCATTTTGAATAGAGCAGAAATGATCCTCACTATTTTTTTCTTCTAATTGAACTGTAAGGCACATTAGACTAATTTAAGAAAGAACTCAAACAATTTCATATTTTAATATCAACTAATTTAAGAAAGAATATATAAGATTCCTCCAAAATTTAATACATGTGCAATCAAAGAATAATGAATGATACATAATTTGTTCAAATGAATATAACTGAATTAGGAGCGTAAGTGAGCCAAATTGACTCATGAGCAAGCTTAAACTCGACTTGCTAACAAGCTAAAGAGTCAAACTTATCAAATCACGAGCCTGAGATCGAGTTCAAACTTGAGCACATATATTAAACGAGCTCAAACTTGCTCTTGATGAGGCTCGACACATTAGTATCTGAGTTGACTCAATTAGAAACACCAAATGACTAAATATCATTTTACTCTTACTCCCAATTCAGAAGATAGCCAAGTCTCATGAGCTCCTCTTATTTTGAAAAAATTATTGGTCCTGTCAATACCTTCTCCAGCATTGGTCCAATCAAAGCCTTTTTCCACCAAGCTAGCTATGTGATCAACACAAAAGTTAATGTTCACAAGAAATAAAATGATGCAAAGTTATTTAATGATATAAAAGAGTGCTAAATAATCTAAAATCCAGTCCAAATCACAACTCTCTGATAAGTATATGAACATTCGATATTAGAATCAACATGCAATAATGTAAAGCAAGACTGGGTTTCGTTTGAGATGATTTTTTTACTCTTTAAAATAATTTTTAGTACAAAAGTTAAAATTTTTGTATAAAAAATTGCTTTAAGAAACAATAAGAAAGCCACCCCAAACGAAGCCTTAATGATTACTTAAGGTGTAATTTTAAAGGTAATCAAATCAAGCAAAAGAGTGTAACAATGGAAAACTCAATGTGAAGACAACTTTACAACCTTCGCTTGCAAGACGATGTGAAAAATATCACTTCTCCCACAAATCCAAGAAGACACTAATACACTTTCCTTCATAGAGGAATGAGTGCCACCACCTTGATTCGACAACACAAGAAATATCTTACAAAGCCTTAACAAAATTTTGGTGGGTGAACTAAGCTATCATCAACAAAAACAAATTGTACAATAACCGCAAGTGTGGTTAAAATATACTACAAAGTAAAATACAAAATAAATTGCAATCAAGAGAGAGAAAACTGGTGCCTGTTATACCCAAGAGTGCTCCAAGTCCAGGATAAAACCCCAACGAAAGATCATGCAGCATTCAAATAGTTCTCAAGCTTGACTGAGAGTGTCCTCTTCCTCAACAACTGCAAGCCCGACGAAGAGCATCATTTGGTTCTTCTACGATAAGATCGAAGAACTACTCCAATTCTCCTAATTATTCTCCTTTGAATCACCATTTGCACACTTAGGCTTTATTTAGGACGGCTTCTTACTGCTTCTTAAAGTGACTTTTTAGTAAAAAAATTAAAATTAAATTTTTTTACTAAAAAGAAGTTTTAAGAAGCAGTAAGAAAGCCGCCACAAATGAAACCTTAATCTTCATAATTTCTCTCCCTTGAGCTTCACTTTTAAGTTGCAAAAGCTCTAAACAAGCTTAATACATAACTTCATCACAACCATAGTTAAACTAATAACACTTGAAAATCATTAGATGACACCACCAAATTTGTTATCACAAATCAATGATGAATCAATCATATAGAGCAAATGATATATGTTAAAACTTATATAATAACAACAAATAAAATAATTTCTTTCAGAATCTTAAATGAATATAGCTAAAAGTTAAGAGTACAAACCTCCACGATATCAACATTAACAGAAAGGAAGCAACTACATTCATAGTGTATGAGAGCCAGCATAGAGTGTGAGATGTGCTGAGATGACCTGAGGAATTATGTGTCCACACAAAGAAAAAAATAATCTAATTATAAAGAGGCAACTACATTCTCGTTAAGAAAATAGAGATAGACCTAAAAAGACTTGGTTAGAAAATATTAAAAAAGATCTTTCTTTATTAGATTTAAACGAGAATTTGACTTTTAACATGACACAATAGAGAAAAAGAATTCATGTAGCCGACCCCACGTAGTGGGACAAAGGCTTGTTGTTGTTGTTGTATAAAGAAACAAGTTATCATTTTAAATCATGTTTTACCAAAAAAGATTTCGCATCTAAATACTACTAAACATATCAGACTGTGAACATGAGGAAATCAATTGAAGAAATTTAAAACAAATAGAGATTAATGTTGTGTACATCACCATTATCAGCCTACTACAGACTATTACAGTTTGCTCCATCAGTCATTCTCCGCTTATGTTTAGAGGCAGAGAGCTGCACTATGGTAGTATGAATGCTGAGAGAAAATAGTCGTTGGCTGCAACTGGTCAGAGGTCACTGCATATACATCTACAAAAATAAGAGCTCAATACAATCAATTAATGACCAAAAAACATTTTAGCTCAAAAAAACATTTTAGAAGCCATGAAAATCAAAATCCTTAATAAACATTTGGAGGAACACATAGAACTAGTAATAGACATCCTAGATTGAGCAGCCAAAAAACAATAAATGATTAAAGACGAAATAATTTCCATTAAGCTCTAAAAAGTTGTTTTAAAAGAGCATAACAGAACATTAACAGCTTAGCTGCAAAATAAATGGAAGACATCACTGGAGCTAAGAGCACACAAAAGCAAAGATAAAGACAGCTAATGGCAAGATGTAGAAGAAAAGCTTGTAACTAACGACCCAGCCTTGTGAGCCAGTAGTTTTCCTTTTACTTCTACCTCATAAGCCTATCCTCAATAATTCTTGGTCTGTGGGAAGAGCAGAAGTTTGTTTTCAATGTAGCAAAAACATCAAATTATATCTTGGTTCAAAAACTCAAAACGAAAGAAAGGATAGTCGATTTGTAGAGAGTAACATAAGCAAGAACATCACTTGCAATTCTGCCGAAATAAACCAACTAAATTTTCACCATAGATGACTATTGTACCAAAAACAAGTAAAAATGGAGCAGCATTATAAATTTGATTTCATTAGTAAGGTAACCTGGCATAAAAGCCAACAGGAACACAGAATGAAGATTCAAAAAATAAATGTTTGTTCCAATGTTTTAAAGAGGTGAATTCCAACTGTCTTTAGTGTACATAATACACAAAATTCCTTCTACAAATGCCTCGGAAGGGTAAAAAGCACTTCTTAACACTCACTCACACTAGTTCTCCATGCCTATACCCACCATCCCCAGAATCTGTTACAGTATCCAAACCAACAGGAGAATCATACCACTTTGTGTTTTCCGGGTAGAACCCATCAACGTGCATTGCCACAAGATTAGAATCCGTCACAATGTTTTCTTCATGCCTCAAAGGCTTTATCAACTTTGAATCCTCATCCTCACCACAATTAAGTATGCTTTTTTCATCAAAGTCACTACAATCTTCCTTCAGTAACCATTTGACTGACTTGCAGCTATCCCCCAAGAGCATCTTCTGCTCCTGGCACTCTACCGTCATGGAACCCCACGGCATAATAGGCCCAAGGGTTGAATGAAAATCAGTTTCATCATCATCAACAATTTCCGCATCCTTATTGCCAAATATCCTGCCATGCTCATCAAAATCATGATTTTGCTCACTTCCCCACTGCCCGATACTATCATCACCCATAACTAAGGATTCTTCAGAAAGTTGTTGACCAGTAAAACTCCTGAGCCTGTTCAGAGTATCTGTCAACTCACGTGAAAGAGATCTGAGTAACTCTGGTGGCATCTTAGCCATCTTTCCCTCTAACAAGCCAGCCTCCAACTTCAACTCCTGGATCTTCTGAAGAACGGTGTGATGACTACCGCAACCATCTTTCTTAACCATGAGGTCAACAAAAGATTCAGGTTCTGTGTCCTCTCGGACCCCATAGACCACAGGGTCAAATTCTAAACCTCCCTTGTGGCCTACCACTCTGTGAATAATCCTTGCATTTCCATCTAGGGGGCCTGGCTCATGCCCAGAATGCACAGCATAGAGCTTGAACACAGCTGTGCCCTCCTCAAGGTACACAAAAGTCTTGTCTTTCTCATTATAATTGGTAATGGGCACAATGGCACGGATACGAAACCCGCAGCCACATCGTTTTGACTGGTAAGGCTCCCTCTTCAGAACCCGTTGCTTCTTTGTAGAGGTTGAGGCTGAAACGGACGAAGGCTCTCCAGCACGGTGGCATGTATAATCCTTCACCTCTGCCATAAAGGGCTTGTATCTTATATATTTCTGCCGGATGCAAAGAACTACCTTATGCTTGGCGGCCAGCTGCTGAAGCCTGCAAGGTACATCCTTGGCGGGGACATCAAATGACTCAGTGTATTCAAATCTGCGCCGCTTGGATCGGGATGAAGCACCTCCACCGCATGAGGATGCACCAGCAATGGAGGTGGAAGAGGAGCAAATGGGGCATGAGGATATGCAATCACGGATGAAGGATTCGGGGATGCCATAGAATTTAGCTCCAACTGTCCATGACTGCTTGATTCTGTCCACGGTCTCCTTTAGACCAAGGTGTCGGAGAAGGTCGGGGTCCGCATGGAAGGAGGCCACAATGTCTTGCCATTGCTCGAAATGGGAGACGCATTGGGCCGGGTTGTTCTTGAAGTAAAGGGAGGGGTTACCCTGATCGTCGACATGTGCGTGGAGCTTGTCTTGAATCCGCTTCCACGCCGTAAGGTACGCGGTATCCTCGTTCCGGTCCTTCCAAACCAAACGCCAGGACTTCAGCACCGACCGAGGCGTCGCCTGCCGGATCTCGCTCGGAGCAGCGAGTCGCCCCTCAAGGATGCAACGAATCATCAGAGCGTGGGAATCCCGGTTGAAGGTGTAGAACTGGGAGGAGATGTGTGGCGATGGGTCGACGTGCTGCAGTGCCGCCGCCAATATGACAGCGTCGGAGGAGTGTTTGGCGTCGGTCTTGCGCTCAAAGTCAGAATCATGGACCACATCGTCGCCGCCATCGGTCGGGGCAGGGAGTTCGTCATCTTCTTCCTCCTCATCGTCGATGTCCGGGTCGCGGAGAAGGAGGGAGGAGAAGGGCGATTCGGGATGGGTGTCGTCTAGGGTTTGCGAGGGATTAGAGTTGTTAGGGTTGCAGGATGGATCTTCGTGGTCCGGGTCATCGTCGTCGTCCAGGAGGAGAGATTGGGAGTGGAGATGGTAAGATTGGAAGATATAGTCGGCATCATCGTCGTTGGAGACGACCACGCCATCGGTTGCGTCGTGATGTGCAAGACCTAACGCTGGGGTTAGGGTTAGGTTTTGGGGATGAGTTTTGATGGGGTTCATAGGTGTTATGGTGGGCGATGGAGATATGATTTCGGCATCTACCCACTCTATCTCTCCTCGCGATCTCGATCGCCCGCGCTTTCCCTCTCTTCTTCCTCTCTACCTTTTTCGATTTCTTGGTGCAATTCTGCGTGAGGTTTCCCAAAGCAAATTGACTGGGTTCTGCTCTACCATATTAAGATAGAACCCCCATACGAGACCTCAAATTGATCGTGAAGGGCCGCTGACTGGTTGAGTTTCATCTTTAGGTCCTATTTTCTAGTGGACGTCGCTTAAATTCAATTTTTGAGCCTATAATAATGCATCATCCACTTGTGTTAATGAGTTTTGTAATGATATTTGAATATTTGAAAAAATAACTTTTAAAAGATCATTCCGTTTTTAGGCCTCTTAAATGGGAGCAATTATTAGGTCCTTTCACTGGATTTAGAGGAAGGTTCGGTTTTTGCCTAAAATAGGTCAAAAAGTGAAAATACCGAGTTTTTTGAAAAACTCGGTATTTTTTCAAAAAACTCGGTATTTGCACTTTTTTAGGCAAAACCGAACCTTCCTCTAGGTCCTTGCACTGGATTAAATAAAAGTTCCTTAAATGGTGGATATCTATAGGTTAATTAATTTTAATTTTGCAATTAGAACTTAGTATTCCAGTTATGTTCTAACAAATTTTAGGAGTGAAAAGTATTGTTGCGTCCTGGACTATTCACAGCGATAGAGAAATATAATATTTAACATCTCAGTAGAGAAATATAATATTTAACATCTTAACTTTGTACGAAAATATGACACACAATCAGATAAGAGAGGGTGTTGCATTTATAGGTGACACCAATATTTTTACGTGGAAAATCTCTGAAAAGGGGAAAAAATCACGGGGCCTAGCTTAATTTGAATGAATCCACTATTTTTTGCAATCGATTACAATTGAGGCCTTTCCTTTGGGGAAAGCCTTAACTTGATGTACATCTTATCGAGTACATTACATGATGAGAATAAAAAGAATCACTGTTGATGTGTTTATTTAGTCTGAAGGGCTGTAGTTCGAGGGCGACGTAAGTCGAAAGAATCGTAATCGACGTGCGATGGAGGTCGGAAGGACTGTAGCCAGTGTGCAACGTAAGTCAGAAGGACCGTAGTCGACAGACGACGGAGGTCAGAAGGACTGTAGTCGGTGGGCAACGTAATGCCCGTAGTCAGCGGGCAACGGGGGTCAAAAAGACTGTAGTCGATGGGAGACATAAGTCAGAAGAACCGTAGTCGGCGAGCGACATAATTCAGAAGTACTGTAGTCGGTGGGACATAAGTCAGAAGGACCGTAGTCGATGGGCGATGGATGTCAGAAGGATTGTAGTCGGTGTGAGACGTAAGTCAGAATGACAGTAATTGATGAACGATGGAGGTTAGAATGACTGTAGTCAATGGGCAATGTAAGTCAGAAGGACCGTAGTCGGCGGGCGACGGAGGTCAGAAAGATTGTAGTCGGTGGGTGACGTAAGTCAAAAGGACCATAGTCGACGGGCGACGGAGGACAGAAGGACTGTAGTCGGTGTGCGACGTAACTTCGAAGGACCGTAATCGACGGGCGACGGAGGTTAGAAGGATGGCGTCATGTAGAAATCCAGTAATAAACAGAAATCCAGCATTGAATAGATGTCCGGCCAAAGTTCGACAACAGGAAGAAGTACGGCGTCATGTAGAAACTTGGCGACAAGCGGAGGTCCGGCGTCGGGTAGAAGTCCGACGTCAATTGGCTACTGAGGAGAACTCCGACGTTAGATGGTATTCGGGCAAAACTCCGACGTCACTTGGTGTTCGGGCGAAACCCAGGCGTCACTTGGTGTTCGGGCGAAACCCAAGCGTCACTTGGAGGTCGGGCGGAATTCCGACGTCACTTGAACAAAATTCTGGCAACGGTGATCGAGGAGGAGTTTCTTCCCTCATATCCTCATTCTCTTCTCTTTTCCTCCTTCTCTTCTTCTTCTTGCGTGGGTCCCCTCTCAAGAGAAATGAGGGGTTATTTATAGTTTTTGAGGATGTCATGACTCATAAATAGGAGGAGGATTAAGGACAAATGTGGAGTGATTTTGATGGACGGGCGATATTGAATTCCTTGTTCATGGACCGTTCATTAGACATTTGAAGGTCTTAATGATATCGGAATTCGGCAATCTAGGGCTCGTTGGATTCGTCCCGTTGAGGTGCTCGATTTGGCTATAAGAATGTCATATTTGCAAACCGTTTGGTAATCAAAATTATGGATTGAACCTTCCAAATGTGCTTCGGGTCTTCAATTTGGATCCATTTGGGCTCGGAACGAGTTGAATTTGGTGTCGTTGGCTTCGTATTTCCAAGACGATCAGTTCAACTATAAGTTTGCTGAAATTGGAGTTCAGGTGATCCTGGATTTAATTTTTGAAGTTTCCAACTTGATTTTTGCCTCGATATTCGTGCCCGATCAATATAATTTTTTCATGACATATCAAGTATTATATTTAAAGTATATAAATATCAATATATAAAATGGAAAAATTAGGGGCAATCATGCCCAATTTTCATTTTGATAATAGAAATTACAAAATATAAGAATTATAAGAAAAATAAGAAGAACTTATAATTCTTAAAAAAAAATAAAAGAAATCCTACAAGAACTTGACTTAAACAGTAGTCAAGAAAAGAAAAGAAAAGATATACAAACAAATCGGAAATCAATCATGTAACCTGAACCCAAAGAACTAGTACAACTAAATGCAAATCATGAATAAATCTGGACCTGTAAAAAATAACTCAAGCCAGGGAAATAGCAATTCCAAGACAACAACAACGAGCAAAGTTGTGCTCAACCGAGAACCATGATCCGAACCAGCAATTAATGAACATGATCAGGCATAAAACAACAGCTACCTAAGCCACCAGATGCAACCTCTGACCAATCAACTAAGATCAGTCAAAATCAACAGCCTCCCAAGCCATCAAAATATGCCAGGCACAAAATAAGATCAATATAGCCCATCCAATCAAAGCTAGATCCCAAAAACTCAATTATGAACCACTGCCAAGAGCTAGACAATAAACCGAATGACCTAGACCTCTAAATGCATCCAACAAATCTAATCAAAACCTGTAGAAGAAATAGCCTATTTTGTAGCATAATAGTAAAACAAAACTAAAACGTACAAAAAACCACACAAAAAAAAAAAGAAAAGAAAAAAAAAAAAACAGAACAAAATTTAATTAAAAAAAAAAATCAACGAACAACCAGACTCGGGAAAGTTTAATATATGTATTTAGAAAGCTTGAAAATTATCTTTTAATATATGTGTGTGTGTATATATATATATATATATATATATATATATATATATATATATGCATTTTTGAAAGCTTGAAAATTATCTTTTAATATTTATTAAAAATTTTGTAAGAAATATAAATTACTTTGGAAGGCTTGTTATCATGAGTTTAATATTTCACCGAATATGCAAAATTATTAGCTTTAAATTATTATCATGAAATTTACATTAAAAAAAATATAAAATGAACTCTTTATCTCCATGCCATGCAATTAGAAAAAATAGTCAACAATTTAAGGTGGCAAAAGCAAGTTGCCATGTATTGAAAATTCACTCCAACCAATTTTCAAAGCTATAAAAAACCAAAACAAATTAAAAGAATGTATTTTTAATGTATGTTTAATTATTTTGGTTGGTCCCCCTCTTGATGTAGTGGATCGTCGGAAGAATCGACCTGCAAGAAGGATTTGATCCCAATCCAGGGAACAAGAGGAACACAAGCTTCAAAGCTTCATAAAAGAGATAATATTCATCATCTCCTCATTCCTCTTTTACAGTCTATATATAATAAGCAAGCAACAACCTAGAGACACCTAGAAGATTCTAGAAAATGGGCAACAACTTGTAACAAACTAGATAAGATATTACTAAGATAGACTTTAATTATGATGTTCCACTTCACCTCTCTTGGACTTGCTTGTAATACATATAAATATCCTATACACAATTTTGAAAAGAATAGAAACAAAAATCAATTATTTTGTATGGCTTTGTTTTATGGTTTCACTTTGGTGGCTTACTTCTTTACAGAGCTTGATAGCATTTTCATTAAATTATTATTGTTGTTGTATTTTAAGCTCTGACACTTCAAACAAAATAGTGTTATCACTTTTGATCTTCAATCACCTATATCATTGCTAGCCATCATTTGTCACTATTTTTTCTACCCTTTGCTTCAAGATTGTAACTTGAGACTCCAAAGAAAATGTTATGTATACAAAGGGTATCAACATCAACTCGATTCATGTATTAAATTGGTCAAAAAGATCAACCATATATTTACTCGATCAAATACGGAATTAACCCGAAACAATATATGTTTGTACTTCTTTTATTTTCTTTTTAAACATTATGCATATGACTCCTAAAATAATATCTCAAGATCTAAAATTAACAAAATGTTTCTATGAATTCTTCAAAGAAAAAAAAAATTATGAATTCCTCACTTCTATCACTTATAAGCTCAGCACGAAGCTAAGTAATAATTCTTGGCCTAAATCTCAATATCATGAGCCATATCCTCTTCATTACTTGTTACAAGTCATCAACTTTAAGAACAATAAAAATGGCCCTTAGATCTCCACAAAACTTAACATCACATATATATTTCCTCTACAACTTTCACATTCTTCTCTCAAGTATGTGTTTCAATCCTTCCCGATTATCATCGCTAAGTCCTCTATCTGGTAGCCCTTCCTTAACCAACTTCCCCCAAGGTAGGGGTGTCAATTCGGGTCAACGTGTCGGGTTCGAGTCGAACCCGACTTGACCCGAGCTTAAACGGGTCAATGCAAACCCAACCCTTTCTTGCAAACGGGTCAGGTTTTTCAACCCATACCCGACCCACGCGGGTTCCCGGGTTGACCCGACCTGACCCGTGACCCGTGTTGCACTGTCGCAGGCTCGGGCGAGTGGGTGACGTCCGCGACCGCTAGCGCTAGACCATCGCTACTGCTCTGGGCGAGGCCATCAGGCCAACACGTGGGTGACGGCGTGACGCCTTGACCGCGGGAGCGAGACCATTTGCCAGCGTGCCGTGCGGGATCAGCAAACCACGGTTGCGCGTGGGTGACGCCTCAACCGCGAGGACAAGTTGATTCGACTTGACGCCTTGAGTCCTTGACTGTAGGTGCGAGACCAATCACCATCGGCAAACCGCAGCTGCGAGTCGAGGCCGACTGCCCGAGGACGCGGGTGGCTACGCGGACGTGGGTTGATGGCGGGTCAAATCCGAGTCAATTTTGGGTTAACGGTCAACCTGAACTTGACTCGATTTTAAAAATGGGTTGAAATTTTGAACCCGAACCTGACCCGTATGGTAAACGGGTTGACCCGAACTTGAATTTTTTTGGGTCGGGTTCAGGTCAGGTCAAATATTAACACCCCTATCCCAAGATAGCAAGAAAGGGTCGACTGACCTTTAGACTAATCTTAGATTTTTTTTATAGTTATCTTCTATTACACTTCAAAATAGGCTTCAACACTCAACATAAAAGATTAGAAAGGCCTTTACCTGATAAATAACTTATCACTATCTCAACTTGTAGGTTCACCATACAACGAACTCAATTTCTCTATGAAAAACCTGATGATATATCCCATCACCAACTTGTTATTTGTCATGGCCAAAGAATTTTATAATTTCCTCCATTCCTCCATCTCATTAGGGTTGATTATTAGGTAATAATTTTATAATAATTTAAATGTTAATGAAATATCTCTTAATTTATAATAATATTGGTTGCACCATAGTACCATACATATATAATTCATTTTTTTTCTCCATCTCACATGTTATTTACTTAATATTTTCTTAGAACTACATATAGATTTGATTTACTGCAGTTTATATATTAACTACTGGTGATTGTGTCCACCATTTTTTTTTTTCAACAATATGAGTAAAGCTCTTTAGAAGCATTTCAAGAACGGTACCGAGTGTATCAAGCGCAGTACCAAGTACGATACCGAGCGCCGAATGATATGACGCTTTTTTATTAGTCTCTGGACACGTTCAATGTCGGGACACAGTAATAGGCATTTGCTACTACCCTTAGCACAAATATAGTAGCAAATGCCAGTATGAGCATTCTCAAAAAAAGGGAAATCTCCATTGAATTGTTAACCTTAGTTGAGCTTTTTAACACATTTTTTGGCAATGTAAAGCTCTCACAAAACAAGTGGGTCTCGTTAACCCAATTGACTGTATATGCTTCATAATACAAATTATAAATTAAATATTCTCCTTATATATTTAATTTGAGAAATATGCACAAAGTTCATTTGAGAAATATACACGAGGAATAATCCCTTGTACTGAAGAATAGCTCATTGCATTCGTAAATAATTCAAGACTGGTAAAATCGGTTCAAATTCAAACTAGTTCAAATAGCTATTCTCACTTGCTGAAGAAAGTTATTGCTGAGATTGGAGGCATGCAGAGGTGAAGAATCGTTCATGGCAGGAGATTTTTGGAGGCAAGCACAACGCCCAAGAGCTTGTGGGGGAAACCATCAATGGCGTAAGGAGACGAGGAATTAGTGATGAGAGCTCATTGAGAGAAGGCGTTGATGGTAAGGTGGCAAGCGAAGAAGGAAGAGTATGTGAATCGAATAAAGATTCGAACCAAGTCAAATCAATTCAAATTCAAACAGATTTTAACTAGTTTCAAATGATTTACTAGTCCAATGTACAGTTTTGCTAATAGAATAGAATATCCCTCATTTAAGATAATTTTGTCTATAATAGAATTTCAATCATATATCTTCAAATTAATATACAAACATATTTATCCAAATAGATCCATTACAAGGAGAGATTATTTTGTGCGGACGCTGAACGCAGCATCCGGATACCAACCAGAATGAGTCATGTCAGCGATACCAAGCCTCGGTACCGCGGTACCGAGGAATACCGAGCCGCAGTCTCAGGTATTCCGACAGGTTCCGCTTCCGCACAAAACAATTTTTCCATTACAAGACAGTAAAATTTCCGTTCGCATTTGGGTAAAAAAAGCCAAATATGCATTTCCATGCATTTATCTTGAAAAAACTGCTCTTAAAATGGAGATTTGAAACTGCTTCATAAATCAACTTTCGATAGCCAAGAAACAAAGCCAAACAAGTTAGTGGTCAGTACAAGATACGTTATAATAGTAACAAGATACGAAAGCAAATTCTCACTAGTGGAACAACACTGTTCGAAAATAGAGGAAAAACTCTAGCAAGTAAACAATTTTCTTATCCTGAGATTATCTCCAATAAATAAATATGGTTATTAGAATCTACAAACGCTAAAAATGATAGATCCATAATGTACTGATAGTAGAACTAGAAACAATTACAACAAACATATCAATAAACCCATCCAAGCATGTTAAGAGGTATATGTTACTGGATCAGAACAGCAATGGAGGAATAAAGAAAGAAAATTTTGCTCAATTTATGATTACGGTGATTATCAGGCAAACAAAGCCACTACATTAATACATCATAGTGAACAAAAGCATTAGTCCTAGAAAACCAGGAAGGAAATGCCTAAATACTTCACACCCAACAGAAACGGAGCTCTCACATACCATAAAGGGCACCTACCCACAAGAGGAATTGATACTTCAGAGTATGGTACAACGACCTCTCTCTTCTGTTTGAGGTGCTCCTCCTTGTTGGAACCTGTTTGAGTCGGAGGGGTTGTAGGTGAACTCAGATGTATCAAGACCATACTGTATGACAAAATCAGTGTCAAAACTAGCCAGCAGATACAAATACTAAGGCTTCGTTTAGGACGGCTTTCTTTCTGCTTCTTAAAGTTATTTTCTAGTACAAAAATTTTAATTTTTGTATTAAAAAGTCGCTTTAAGAAGCAAGAAAAAAACTGTCCCAAACGAAGCCTAAGAGTTAAGGACTTTCCATACTTAAAAAATGGTACCTTTTCCCGCATCCGTTGGCTCCAGGCATCATTCCTACTCGGGCGCTGATCAAGAGTTGCAGTCAAAGGAACGCCGGTTGCAGGTACACCCTGCCTATTGATCAATGGCTGGCGTATGGACCTTGTCGCGATGTACTCGTCATCACTGTCATAATCTGCAGGTAGGTTTGCTGCTCTGACTAAAATAGCAAGCAGGAACACGAGTGCCTGCAAATAAAATACAATATGACTTTCACACTTAAACAGCTTGATATGGCCACCAAACTTGAGCAGATCCGCTAAGAACAAGGTTCGAGCAATGAACAAGCTAAACAGATATCACGGTCTAATATAATAGAAATCAGGAAACCACATACATGATCTAGCAGAATAGAGCCTAAACATAAGCTTCACTGCTGATAAGAGGAATATGCGCATGAGGCATAATATCCTAAGGAGCTGTTTGGTAGCAGGATTTAGGCCAGATTTGAGGCGGATTTGAGCAAAATCCAACCAAACGGCCTAAAATGCAAAATCAAATCTCACGGCAAGCCGCTGTAGACGGAAAATTCCATCGATTCGCTCTAAATCCCGGATTTCTAAAATCCTGTATTTTGCCGGATTTACGAAATCCATGACGCTAGAGGAAGAGTCTGCTCGGTAAATACTAGTCTATAGCCAAATAGTTACTTACATGAGATTTAAGAGGATTTATCGTGAATGTTACCAAACAGTTTTCAGGATTTAAGCCCCTCAGGATTTCCGAAATCCGGATTTAGAGGATTTACGAAATCCTACTTAAATCAAATCCGGGGTGCTACCAAACAGCCCCTAAGTCCTAATTGAAACCACACCTACTGGATAAGTATAAAATAGCATAGGAATGCTTAGTCATGATATGCTGAGTTGAATAAACAATGCCGAATTATATCATAGCACAACAATATGAAGCCAACATTATAAATAAACAGCAGCTATGAGTTCGAAAAATTAAGAAGGGGTTTTACCTCTAAAATAACAACTCCAAGAGCAACCCACTTCACAATCTTCCAATTCTCCTTTATGAAACCATAAATCATGTCGAAGCTTCTTGTTTTGTCATGTGGAATCAACTGCGTAGAAAAATGCTATCAGGAAAATTACAGAGAGGTTCAATACGAGATATGAAAACATACATGAGAGAAAACTCACATCTGTCCAGTCATGATCAAAAAATATGAAAGCAGCGGCTCCCAGTTCCAACAGTATTAACAAGATTACCAAGAAAGCATACTTTGGTTGGTTCAAGGAAACTACAGGATTGACTAAAAAAACAAAAAGAAAAGTTTTTTTTTCTTTTCCAAATCAACAACACCGCATTTTTCCCATGGGAAAAAAAGTATATGTTAAATTTTATAAAATTATACCAAAATCGCTTCATTAACTAAATATATTTTTCCCATGGAAAGTATTTATTAATCATCCAGTCAACATAAAAGAACATAAAGCTCCTGAAGGAAGAATAAGTATTGATTATGAAAGCATAGAAAATAAGCATGTAAATAAAGCATCATAAAATTGAGTTTAGGATACGAAGGACAGGCAGCATCCATTTCTAGAAACTGCTCCAATACAGCCAAAGAAAGATATCAGAAAGAGAATAGCTCCAATCCCAATGAAAACATAAATAAACCTGCAGAAGCAGTATTAGAGCAAGAAGAATTATTGATTTAGGTCAGAAAAACCAATTGGAAAAACAGAATTTACGCTTAGTTAATGGCAAGGTGTAGCCACTAAAAGAATTTCTAAAGATCTAGTGTCTAGACAACAAAAATAACTCAGAAAAAAAGTTGTTTATTAGTAAACTTTTAAATAAGTGTACTGTTGTATTCTAATGAATTAAACTCCTATAGAAACTCAGTATGCTTGTTGTTAATGATCGCATACAGCAATGAAAGACTATCAGTAAAATAGTGCGCTTGGTTAAAACTGCTTTAATATTCCTCATAAGAAGTACCTCTTCAAATTTACCAATATGAATACTCAATTGATGGATGCTGATTACTACTTATCCATCAATAATATTCTCATGAAAAAATACACAATAAATCAGTCAGTAAGAGATACTATAGAGGCCAAATTCTGTTTCCAGCATGCTTTTGAACTAGAACAAACCTGATGCTTCTTCAACAAACAAAAAGAACTTCATTGGATAATCTAAAAAGTCTGACAAAAGAAACATCGCCACACTTTCTTTTACCTTGAATACCTATCATATTGCTTAGATGACAAAAGAAAATAGTGGTTCTCAGGTTAGTTGGCATACTTAACAAGAAGCCTCAAAACACTTTCAAAACTGATATTTATCTCACCTGATCTTTATTGTAATAATACACATCCATTTCTAACTTTTCGTTTTTTTTTTAAATAAGCACTTCTATACTTATTTCTTATTTATAATTAAAAATCTAATGTATTAAACTATAGTTGCATCTTGACTGGTTTTTATCTTCTTCTTTTTTTTCACCTTTTAGTCATAATGAATTAAATATGGATGCCTTTTTTTTTTTTTTGTTATTGTCGCCTGGGGAGGGGGTGTGGAAAACTTGATAGTATTACACTTGATTATTATAAAAATTAGGAGGCCCATAGTTCAATTGGAACCAAAGATTTTTTTCTTTAAGATGATAATTTATCTTTAATTAAGTATAACACGGGATTATTATAAAAAATAGGGGGCACATAGTTCAATTGGAACCAAAATTTCTTTTTCTTTAAGATAATTATTAATCATTAGTTAATTGGTTGAAAATATAACGGCAACTAAATTAACCAAAGTGAATCGGAAAATAAATGAAAGTGGTACAATTTAAAATAATTAAAGCAAGGGGGAAAGGAGGGTTGTCTCCGCCCCAGATATTTTCTAAAAAACTCTTTTTCTCTATTGTCATTACCTTTGTCAATTATATCATCAACATATACGATGACAATTGAAATTTTCCCATTATTAGAGAATTTTGTTAAGAGGATATGATCTCATTGGCTTTGTTTACATTCAACTTTATTCATGGCTTTTGTAAAATGCTAAAATATGCTCTCAAAAATTATTTAAAGCCATACAGAGACTTTTTAATTTGCTCAACTTATTCTTTATGAAAGAACTATAAAATCTAGATAGTGTATCCATATTAACATCTCTAATTCTCTATATAGAAACCCATTCTTCACATCATACTGCAACATGAACTATTCACGATTGACTATAAGAGAAATTAAGATGTGCATTGTATTCATTTGCATAAAATCTAGATAGTGTATCCATATTAACATCTCTAATTCTCTATATAGAAACCCATTCTTCACATCATACTGCAACATGAACTATTCACGATTGACTATAAGAGAAATTAAGATGTGCATTGTATTCATTTGCATAATAGTAGAAAAAATTTATGATAGTCAAGTTCATAGGATTAAATATATCCTTCGGCTATAAATCTAAAATTATACCATTCCAAGCTTCTATCTGCACTATTTTTTATTGAAAAAATTCATTTGCATTCAACCGTTTTCTTTCATTTTAATGGTTCTGATCTTGTGGGCTCCGAAAAATTCCAATTTTAGGATGTGATTGATCCGGGGGGAATTTTCAGAAGGCAGATTGGGTTTGTAGATAAGACACTACCCAGAGATTTCGCCCTCATTTTGTGAGGACTTTTTGATCTGAGTTCTGGTTTCCTATAGGCGCAAGCCCCTATAGTTAATTACCCCTCCCAATAATAGGAGAGAACTTTCGATTAAGGCTAGTCGTTCAAGTGTTCACATAGGTAATGAACCTATCGTATAATAGCAATAATTTAGGGTTTTAACTCTTGAATTTGGATTTGAATTTTGAAATTAGAAATTTGGAATTTGGAATTTATCACCATAAACTTAAAACTGGTGGTGGGGGGAATGAAGACGAGCCCGATCAAGATCCCATGGTTCCGTCGTCCCGGGCTGTCATGATCCCTGGTCTACTTAGTCAGAGGAGGTAGTCGACCCAACCTGACAGAAGGCATCTTGTCGGCAGCCATGGGTTGCTTCGTTCAAGAATACCTTGTAGACCTGGGTTGGTATTTGTCTAAGGGGATATATCTGAATCCACCTTAGCTAACAGAGGGCTTTATGCCTATTAGATATACCCTATGATCCATCGCTCAAGGGTTTGACGCCTTTAGGGAACATACGGGCTTTGGTCGTGATCGTAATATAATGGTGCCATTTTGCGGCAAAACCACCTGATCAGAGGGCACGTGCAACGTCCCTGTTGGCAAGAGACTATTTGAGGATGAATCAAAGTGATACACCCGACATGCATTCGCTCTTTGTGAGCTGAGGTTAATTTTAATTTATCACCCCCGACAAACGGTTGCGGGAGGTGGATGATTTTTAATTTTGTGTTTTTAGATGATATATATTTTATTTTAGAGATTTGATTGGATTTGAGATTTGACCCCTTCGGTTGAGATTTTCGATCAACACGGCCATCATCGGGGTGGCATTAAGGTCACTTGTATTTTCGTAGGATTTTGGGATGCATTTTGTTATTCAAGTCGTGTCAACTCCAGTCCTTTACAAGAGGAGGATGAAACTTGAATATTTAACCCGCGCAGCATTCTCAAATCATCGGATTTGGGACTTAGATGTGACGATTGGAGCACATGCGGGTTATAGCATTTGACCCTGCGCAGCATTCTCGATTATTTGTGTTTATACTTGTAATAGATTTATCGGAGCACATGCAGGGATATATTTAATTTTAAGGGATCATATTTAATATATAAGGAGAATTTTAAAATATTTAAATATGATCCATTATGTGAGAGTGATTTTATTTAGGAAATGCCCAAAATTTCATTTAAGGTCCTACGAACGCCTTCTGTCCGCTTGCACACATGTTGCGGATCCGGTGGCGTTATTCTAATTCAGGTTTCATTTGTAACACATAGAGGATATCACTTTGTTGTTATTATCCCACTCAACATAACTTACAGAGAATGCTTGTTTGATGGGCATTAGGAGATCATCTAGTTTTCGTAGGGGAATTATCATGCTTGTATAAGTTCCCTTATTCTCTCCCATGAATAGATTGATTTATTTGATACAAGCTCCTTGTCCTTGCTTGCAGACTAGTTGTTGTTGAGGGTGACCCAGACAATTTCTCAATTTCTTGGAGTATAAGGTCTTACTGATTTATGAGAATCATCGGTACTTCAAATCATCATATTGTGATCAATTGCCTTATAAGTTAGTTCACATTTGTAGGAAGTTTGGTCAATATAACATAATCATCTTGATATTGCATAAGCAACATAAGCAAGATGCCTTAGTGACTTAGAACATAATAAAAATCTTCCATCAAATAAAAAATTTATTTTATGGATGCGGACTTAATTATTAGCCTTAGTTAAAAATCTTATACATGATTAAAGTTGACACTACAAATTATGTATAGAGCAAGTTTCTAGCATCCAATCTTCTTCCATGGACTTCAAGAAAATTTTCACCTTCATTAGAATGTAGTCGTACATGATTTTTTCTTTTGCGTGTGTAGTGTTTCTACAATGGCCCGCAGATGTTTGCATTCGTCGCTAATTTCTAAGTGACTCATTAAAATTCAAGTCCTTATAATCATGTTGAGTGCAAGTATGGTTTGAGTTCAGTTCTGAGTCCAGTTTTAAGTCCAATATTATTTGATCGAATTTTAATTTAAAATTGATTTTATATTTGAATTTCAATTCTAATTAATTTTTCAATTTCAGTCCAAGTCCTTTTGTCGTTCAATGAAAATTTCGGCAGCCTCCCGGCGTCTCCTCCCCACCGAGGGAGAAATCGGGGCGGCATCTGCCGAAATTCTTCCTACCCGGACCTAAGGTCGACGGCGTAGGGTCTTTGATTTCAAACCATCTCACCAGGATCTAAGATCGACTGTGTGAGGTCTTCAATTTGGAACCATCCCGGCCGGATCTAAGATGCGACGGCCCGGGGTCTTCAAATTTTAAAACCATCCCGGTCGGACCTAAGGTACGACGGCCGGGGTCTTCGACACCTGTTGAAAATCCTTCCACTCTCTCTCTTTTTTTTTAATATTATTATATTATATAATAATAATAAAAAAAAATTATTACTATTATTATATAATATTATATAATAATATTATTATAAACATAATATATATATATATATATATATATATATATATATATATAAAAGAAGAATGATCGGGTTAGGGCGGATCCCGATCTGGACAGGGAGGCGGAGCCGGAGTCACGCACGGCGATGGGCGTCGGGCTAGGGCACGGGTGCAGACGGCGGGAGTCGGCGTCGGCGATCGGCCTCAGAGGAGTCGGTGGGGTTCGGGTTGGTTAGCGTCGAGTTCAGGAGATACAGAGACGAAGCAAGCGGAGGCAGCAGACCGATCGTCGGTCCTTGGTCGGCTTTGGATGTGGGTCGTCGGAGTAGGAAGAGGTAAGCCGACTTGGTTGGAATCGGCAGACTTCTTACGGACGAAACGGGAGATCGAGAGGTAAATTCTGAAAACTTCGTCTCTTCTCTAAGTGCGTATCTGTACGTGAGTGTGCGTAACTGTCCGAATGAGAGGGAGCGTTTTTTTTATGTCGTGAATGAGGCGGTGGGTAAGTCGACAACTGAGCGGTTGTGTCGTTTGGGTATGTCGGTGATTTCGGTCGGGAATGGTTTTGTTTGATTTGGATCCAGTCGTGTGTAACGGTTACAGTCAACAGATCTCTCAAGTGTATTTATTTTCAGAGCATTCATCTCTACTCGCATGATATCATTCAATTTCTTATTTTCAAATTCATCAAATAGATTTATCATATTCTAATGGAATTAAAGCTTGATATTAGTGTTGTTGTTGTAATAGAATTAAAGCTGATATTTATAATAAAAAAAATATGGGTAGAAAAAATATTTAAAAAAATTTGTACTGGTATGATGCACCGACATTTCTCCTCGACGAGGTATACAGTGTCTGACACGTTCAGCCATGACATGCATCCGACATGCCTTCGATACGCATATCGAACACTCCGAAAATGTATCCGATTAAAAAAATATTAAAAATAAATTAAACACATGTGTCTTAAAAAAAATTTAAAAAATTTATGAAATTTTTTTAATATAATTTCTTATATTTCAATTTTTATGTATTAAAAAATTAAAATTAAAAAAGTATTTCCTCTCAACAATCCCAAATCAATCACCATCATTTAATATACCATTCCCGAAATATATCATTTTCTTTTATATAAAGTATATGGCAGCTAGGGTATCACAACATCGACATCCGATGGCATCGCAATATCGAAGTCTAACGTCATTATAACTTCAATGTTTCAAAACCGTCTAAAAATCAAAGCTTGACACTAGCAATTTTAATAGCGTTAAAAATTGACCCGACCTGGACCCACCTCGAAAATTACGGGTTTGGGTTGACCCGTTTAACAAACGGGTGGAGTTCATGTCTAAAAATCGAACCCATTTAAAAAAAAAAGTTGGGTTCGGGTCAACAAGTCAACCCGAAATTAACCCGATTTTGAACTGGATCTGAAAGATTATGGATTTTGCAGAGAAGTGCGCATAGAGGAGGCGGGAATCGAATTTCGTTACATAACTTTCGTTCGTAGTTCACCATTTCTTTTATAGTTCCAAACAACTCGTCAATTCGAAAGTTCCGAACAGTTCGTTGGTTCAGGTTAGAGCGAACTAGGCGCATGAAATGGGATTTGGTCGAAGAAGAAGCACCCAAAATAGATTTGTTGGTTAGTGGGTCAGCCGGTTAGCCGGTCAGCCAGTCAGCTAACCCTCAAACATATCATTTTCGAATTTAGTAAAACCCATTGGCATTAAATCCTAAAAACCATTTGACAAAAGATGTTCAATCTTAATAAATCTTGTGGAACTTTTTGGCAAAACAAATCAGGATTTATAGTGTTTAGACATTAAAAATGCTAATGACTAATTACTCTATTAAACATGTGATTAATCATTTAGATTTTATTGTAATAACTACATATTTATATTTAATTACAAATTATAATAATAATTATCTAGTTAATTATTTAAGTGTCACTTTAATAACTAAAAATTTTATTTCTAATTACTTGTTATTTATCTAATTAATTATGTAGGTGTTATTTTAATAACTAATTATTTGATTAGAAACTATAACACCGCCATTGTCAGGTCTCAAGCTTAGATGAGAAAAGTTAAAAGGTTGTGTTAGGCAATCGGCAACCAGCGTAAAACTTGTCGAATAATCATAACATGAGACTTTTAATACATTGTGTTAACTTAACATAATACAATGGATAAAATGATTTTCGTAGCCGACCTTATATAGTGGGTTAAATGCTTGATGTTATTGTTGTTATTGTAATTAAATATATAAGTATTGTTTTAATAACTAATTATTTAAGAACTAATTACACTAATACTTTGTGAGATCTCGTTCCCTTACTGTTCCTCTCTGAACTGGATTTTCCTCCCAGAATCGGCCAGGACGAAGTTGAGATCGTCCAGGCCGATAAGTGCATTCAAACAGCTGATTTCTGAACTATTTCTGGACAGGATCGTCCAGGACGATATTGAGATCGTCCAGGACGATCGGCACTGTTCACAATATCGGCCGGATCATCGCCCTGGAGCATCGGCCAGGATGATCAGAATTGGTCTGATCGTCCCGGGACGATCGGGCGATCGGCCAGGCCGATATGTGTATGATATAAGGAAATGAGCTCGTTTTGAGGAGAGAGAAAATCAGATTTTTAAAATCAGATATTTTGAGGAGAGAGAAAGAGAAAGGGAAAAAGAGGAAAAGCTTGGTTTTGGAGGCCGCGGAGCGCTTTTCGTCTGACGCTGCTGTTGGGAAAAGTGTAGATCTCGTGGTAAGGACTCCGAACCCTGTTTCTGTTTTCGAAGATCTTGTGTTTTGATCGAGTTGTGCACTGTTTTGTGTTTTCGTAGTCTACTTTTAGACATGATTTTGATTTGACACGACTTTCACCGCACAACTTCTAGTATGTTATAGATATGACTATTGTGCACGATTTGACTGTATTCTACGAAGATTTTATCGGTCGGAATTGATTCTACGCGATTTTACTTGAATAGAAAATTATTAGGACTGATTTGATTTGGATTCTTTACATTGATAGTCTTGTATTGATGCCGTGGATATTCGTTGGTAATTTGGAAGAATTCGGAATTTGTATCTTTTTGCAGGATTTTTGTGTAAATTCGATAGACTATCGTTACTCTGCCCGATTTTCGTATGATTTCTGATTTGTCTGAAACTGATAGATTGAATCGATATGCATATGATTATTGATATGATTGCTTTAATATTGATTATTGATTGATTATTGATACTGGAACACGTATAACCTGGTTGAACATTGGTTGGAGATGATACCTGTACAGGATGGTGGGCCGACGGACTTTCCTTTAAATCATTGATCATGGATCATGGATATAACGATGGGAGTCATAAGGAGATTATAGGCCGACGGGCAATAGAGTGACGACTCTTTTCATAGAACCAATGTATGGATATCTACAACAGCAATATGGATTCTACAACAGCAACATGACCATTGATTGTACTTGTTCAGTATTATCGTATTGAATGCATGTTTACTGTATTGACTTACGGATCTATTGCTTTATCGATTTCTGCTTTATCAATTTGATCGGATTTGCTGTATCGTACGATTTCATTGATTTCATCGATTGGTTACCGAGCATTGATACTACTGAGCATTGATATGGACATTGATAGATATAGATATTGCATTGATAGCATGGATATGGACATCGTATAGATTTATTGTACTACTGCCTATAGATTCATTGATATTGCTGCCTATAGATTTTATAGTTTCGTTATTGCTACTGTTTCTGCACCGTATTGACTGCTTTATAGATTCATTATTCCGTATTGCTTTTCTCGATTGATTTCATTGATTATATCGTATTGATTCGACAGCATCGATTTGATTGACAGATATTGATTGATTGAGTCGATTTATCGATTTGCCTGCCGCTGCATTGACTGGTTTTATTGACTATTGATTTCCGGATTGCATTGACTCATTGACCATTGACTGATACGGATTTGATAGATTGACATGCATATTGATAGCATCGCCGTGCTTTGATTTCAGTTATAGGTATTAGGTGACCTGCTGGGCTTTGTAAAGCTCATTATATGTGGTTGATATTTTCAGGTCAGGGCTCGGGAGCAGGAGATAGGATTTGATCCAGATCTATAGGTTTTAGTTCTTTTGGTCGATTGATGATTCTTTTGTACTCATGACAGGATAGTTTCCTTTCTTGTATTGATAGTGTAGTTCCTGAGTATTGTACATGATGTTTTGAGATATGAATCGACTGATATATTGATGTTTAAATTTTATAGATGTTTATTAGATTGCTTACTGAAGGTTTTTTTTAGATAACTCTGGTAAATTGTAGAGAAATTGATTGACATTCTTTCCAAGTTTGATCTTGGGACGTGACATACTTATCAAACTATTCAATTACAAATTACATTAACACGGTTTGCTTTTCCTCATCGCGTCTTCTTCGTTGTTGTTGAAGTGTCGCATGAAGTCCAACTATAGGCTTATCACTATACTTCATAGGGTTGTCAATATTTGACACCACCCGAAAACCCGACTCGAACCCGACCTGAAAATTTCAGGTTATGGTCAACCAGTTTCGCAAATGGGTTGGGTTTGGGTTCAAGGATTCGACTAGTTTGAAAAAAAGGGCTGGGTACGAGTCAATCCGCTAACCCGAAATTGACCTGGACTGACCCGAAAACCTGTTTCGCGTAAAGTCTGCGAGCCGTTCGCGTTAACTCGCATCAAGTCTCGTATCAGCTCTCATCAACTCACGTTAAGCCCTCAACTCCCGCGACTAGTCAGCTCAGCCACCCGCGAGCCGTTCGCTGCCAACGAAATAAGTCGTAGGTTGTCGCAACTTGCCGGTATCCGGAGGTTGACACCCCATCTGCTGCCGTCTTTGCCGAGTCATCCGCCAACCCTCCATCCAGTATACGGACGTTGCCACAACGGAGCCGTCTGCGGACTCTACAGCTGCTATCCACCGTCTGCTATACCATCATGACCTCCGCCATCTGCAGACTCTATCGTCACTGTTGCCTCCGCCATCCGCTCCAGCCCGCCGCCGCCTCCACCTCCACCTCCACCTCCACCATCCGCTCTAGCCCACCGTCGCAAAGGTTGAAGACAAGCCCGTGACACGAGTTGGCAAGTTGACCCGGGTCCGAAGCGGTTCGGATTCGGGTCCAAAAAAAGTGATCCGTTTGCAAAAATGGTCAAGTTCAGGTCGGGTCATTTTGTGTCTAGTTAGTTCTGGGTTTGACTCAAACCCGACCTGTGATCTGATTTTGACAGCCCTACTACTTCACAATAGGTTTTGCCTTCTTTAGCTCCCTCTTTTCAAGGAGAACATCACCTACATCTTTGGAGTCATGGCGGTTGAGCTCTCCGTCGGCTGGCTACCCATCGAGCTTAAAGGGATAAAAGAACAACTATTTCTTTATGCATTACTCCTGCGATTTCTCCCTCCCTCCATTTCTGTAAATCATCTAACTTCCGGATTTAGTAAATCAAGGATTTAGGGAAAAAGTCGATAATGACGGATTTAACTTGCCATGAGATTTGCGTTTGGCAGGATCTAGCCCAAATCTTGCTTAAATCGTGCTACAAAACATCCCCTTATGCACAATAATCATTAATCATAAATGAACAATACCTTTTTCAAATTTTCATTTCATATAGTTATAATTTTTTTTTTGGAATTCATATTTATATAATAGTCAATTAAATAGCCGTAGCCCTCTTCGACTCTATCCTTATTAATCAATAGTGGTCGTTGATACTTGAAAAAAATTTGCATTTCTTCAAACTCATAATTTGAACTCAATGAGCCGCACATACACCCTAGTACATGTTCCTCGATGCTGAGTTCACAATCTGGCAAGTAACTAAAGACCTACTTTGCACTTAAGCATATATAAGCGTCCTTCTGAAAGTTGCTCTTTCTTGGTGATAATCAAAAGAGCTTCTAGTCAATTAAGCATCGACAAAAACCATCAGCTAAAGCCATTAGCACAACTTAACCTCTTAAGCCTTTAAATCTTGATTTCGACCAAAATATTTATAACACTACTGAAACAAAATTTGTGTTCCATTTCAGTCAATCACATTTAGGCACATTCTAGAGATTTCAATAGTGTAATTAAAGACAGATACAGCTACACAAGGGCCAGATTATATCAATTAACCAACTATAGGCTTTTCACTGTACTTCCCAATAGGTTTTGCCTTCTTTTGCTCCCTCCTTTTCAAGGAGAACATCGTCTACATCTTTGGAGTCATAGCAGTTGAGCTCTTCGTCAGTTGGCTACCCATCGAGCTTAAGGGGACAATAGAACAGGTATTTCTTCACGTATTATTACTGCGATTTCTCCCTCCCTTCATTTATGTAAATCATCTAACTTCCGGATTTAGTAAATCAAGGATTTAAGGCAAAAGTCAGCCACGACGGATTTAACTTGCCATGAGATTTGCGTTTGGCAGGATTTAGCCCAAATCCTGCTTAAATCGTGCTACCAACAACCCCTTATGCTTAATAATCATGAAGGAGTCATAAATGAACAATAATGTTTTCAAATTTTCCTTTCACATAGTTATAAAAAAGTAAAATTTGGGAACTCATTTTTATATAATAGTCAATTAAATAGCCGTCTTCTACTCTATCCTAATAAATCAATAGTGGTCATTGATACTGAAAAAAAAAATCTGCATTTCTTCAAACTTGATGCAATCTAGGATTATCCTTTTAAATTTTTTATTTTATTTCTTATGTTCTGGATGTTATATAATTTTGGACTATATTTTTTTATGTGCCCTATGATGAAAATCAACCCATGATCATGCTTGGGTTTTGTGAACTTAGGTATTTTATCTACTTTAGTTTTACACTCAAGTTGATTTTGTTTACTTGCTTCCTTGTTGGCTAATTGAGCATTTAATCTGGGTTGTTCTTTCCCTTAATCGGCTTGGCCCATGTCTCCCCATGGCTAATTTCTCATGCAAATTTCAATTTACTCCTGCTGTTGATTTCCCATGCCGATTTCGATTTTACTCCTGCTGTTGGTTTCCCATGCAGATTTCAGTTTACTCATATTGCTGGTTTCCCATGCTGTTCGATTTTCCCTAGGCTTTGGTTTCCTGTTACTGTATGTTCCCCTTCCCTCTTTGTTGATTGCTAGTATAGTGTTTTATATTCTTGATATGTGGCTTCAATTGACTGCTTGGGGTGGCACATTTATGTGGGCATTTGGACTTTTTCTACTATAAATATAGCTAATTTGTTACAGTAAAAGGGTAGTTGTTGGCTAAAATTTAATCCAAACCTCAGGGTTTTCTTCCTAGCTTGAGAGATATTTTCTTCATACACCTATTTCTTCTTTCTGGTCTTTCATCTTTCTTATCTCCACGGTTTCCCTTCCACTTATATCTTTCTTCTCCAAATATAATAAGTGTGGGGTGTAGTTGAGCCTATTTGTTGGTATTTGCCGGAGGAGTACCGACTTGAGCTGGATCAAAATTTTTGTGGTAAACCACTGGTTTGATTTTCCTTTGATAGCCATTCTCTAATTTTCAGATTTGCATGTGAGGTGACCTTTCTAGGTTGTTCTGATCGTAGTTTATTTTTATGTTTTAGTTTTAGTTTTAGTTTTTTTTTTTTTTTGCGAGGTTACCTAATCATTGTCTTATATATGTTTACTATTAAGTTTCATTATGTTGGTGTTGGTCTATGTTTTACTGAAGGAAGTGTCTTGTTGCATATCTTATGTTATCCTACTTGGCTATATAACTTAGGTTTCATAAAAACTCATGATCTGAACTCAATGAGTCGCACATACACCCTAGTACATGTTCTTCGATGCTGAGTTCACAATCTGGAAAGTAACTAAAGACCTACTTTGCACTCACGAATATATAAGTGTCTTTTTGAAAAGCTGCTCCTTCCTGGTGGTAATCAAAAGAGCTTCTAGTCAATTCAGCATCGCCAAAAACCATCAGCTAAAGTCATTAGCGCAACTTAACCTCTTAAGCCTCTAAATCCTGATTTCAGACAAAAGATTTATAACACTATTGAAACAAAATTTGTGTTCCATTTCAGCCAATCACATTTAGGCACATTCTAGAGATTTCAGTGGTAAAATTAAAGGCAGATGAAGCTACACAAGGGCCAGATTATATTAATTAACCAACTATAGGCTTTTCACTATACTTCACAATTGGTTTTGCCTTCTTTTGCTCCCTCCTTATCAAGGAGAACATCATCTACATCTTTGGAGTCATGGCAGTTGAGCTCTCCTGTCGGCTGGCTACCCATCAAGCTTAAGGGGACAAAAGAATAGGTATTTCCTCACACATTACTCCTGCGGTTTCTCCCTCCCTTCATTTATGTAAATCATCTAACTTCGGGATTTAGTAAAAATCAAGGATTTAAGGCAAAAGTCGGTAACAACGGATTTCACTTGCCATGAGATTTGTGTTTGGCAAGATTTAGCCCAAATCCTGCTTAAATTGTGCCACCAAATAGCCCTTAGTGCACAATAATCATGAATGAATCATAAATGAACAATATTGTTTTCAAATTTTCCTTTCATATAGTTATAGAAAAGAGAATTTTGGGAACTCATTTTTATATAATAGTCAATTAAATAGCCGTCTTCTACTCTATCCTAATTAATCAACAGTGGTTGTTTATGCTGGAAAAAAATTTGCATTGCTTCAAACTCATGATCTGAACTCAATGAGTCGTACATATACGCTAGTATATGTTCCTCAATGCTAAGTTCACAATCTGGCAGGTAACTAAAGTCCTACTTTGCACTTAAGCATGTATAAGTGTCTTTCTGAAAAGCTGCTCCGTCCTGGTGGTAATCAAAAGAGCTTCTAGGCAATTCAGCATCGACAAAAACCATCAGTTGAAGCCATTAGCGCAACTTAACATATTAAGCCTCTAAATCCTGATTTCCGCCAAAATATTTATAACACTATTGAAACAAAATTTGTGTTCCATTTCACTCAATCGCATTTAGGCACGTTCTAGAGATTTCAGTACCGTAATTAAAGGCAGATGACGCTACACAATAGCCAGATTATATTAATTAAAAGCCCCCACCCCCCCCCCCCCCCCCCCCCAAAAAAAAAAACAAAAAGAAACCATCCTAATGAAACTCACACTTCAGATCTTACATACAACAAAAAAATTGAGGTAGAAGGTATCAGAGTAAGTTGTTATCATGAAATGTTTTCACTTTTCTTTTATTTCCCACTTAGATAATAGTAACCATGACATCTACCAATTTCGTTGACCAAAACGGAAAAGGAAGTTGCAGAGTGTCAATTCCTGCGACTTTTTTTTACATTTTATTATTCCCTTATAAACTGTAATGAATGGTAAAAAGTAATATTAGCCACAGCTGAATAGGGCAAAGAACTGAATGGCAAACAAAGGGTGTACATACCAAGCAGTCGGGAGCTTATCAAGAAAACTATTAGACAAGGTGGTCACAAGAAGCATCGGACGGCCAAGCTTCCAGATTTCTGCACCATCACTCACCGGCGAAATCGGATCATCTCCGCTACCGGGAGAAAATCGATTCCACTCAATCAGCAGGTAGATCCCGTAACCAATCATCGCCAATCCAGAGATTGACAGCAGAAAGTTGAACAGCTTTAAGAGGCACTCCAGAAACCCCCGGCACGCCATTATAGCCACTCCCACCTCAAATCACAGGCGTCAACACAAACCTACTCCCCAAAATCCGATCAAACCGATCAAAACTCCAGCTCCGCAAACCAATGAAAAGGGGATCGAAATCTGCCGACCTTAGCAAAGAAAAAATATCAATCAGAAGCCTCCAAGGTCTAATAGGGAAAATTGAGAAATTGATGGGTAGGGAAGGGAAGAAGAAGGAGAATGTTAGCTTACAGTACAGATTACAGAAATTAGGAGATGCGAGCTTTGGCGATTTTCTAGCTGACCGGAGACGAGTAGAGGGCACCAAAAAGGGTATTCATGCGGCAGAAAGAAGGCCCTATCTGGTTTTTTTTTTTTTTTCAATATTCACCACGTGGCGTTTTTAAAGCTGTGTGAGTTGAGGTGGACGGTGTGCAGAGAGGACAGACGAAAAAGAACTGAATAGTCAAAAAAAAAAAAAAAAAAAATTTACTTACACAGCATACCCCTTTTTTGAATTTACAAATTTAATAGATGAATTTATATATTTATTTTATTTATTATTTTAATTTCTAAATAATATAAAACATCTTATTTAAAATAAATTAATATTAATAATTTTTATTTAATTTAGATTTTTAAGTATTATAATAAATATAAAAAATCAGAAGTCTATAATTCATGTGATATTTATGAAAATCCCATAAGAAAATAATAATTCACTTTAATTTATTGATGAGGGTAATTAAAAAAACAAAAATTAGAGATATTGTATACTGATACATCATCAAAAAATTATCTTGACTGAGCACAAATCTTGAAGCAAAATTGAGTTAAAAGCTTCTGAAATAAAATCGGGGACCATCCAAAGTTTAATTTCAGCAAACTTATAGTCAAACTGAACGTCTCAGAAAGATGAACTCATCGACACAAAAATCGACCCAATCTAAGCCCAAATGAGTTCAAATCAAAGACACGAACCACTTTTGGAATGACCATACCACAATTTGTGTTACCAAACGGTCTCCAATTGTGACATGCTTATAGTTAAATCGAGTGGCTCGACAAGATGAATCCAACGAGCCCGATCATCTTTTGATATCATTAAGACAGTCAAAGGTCCATTAAACAATATATGATCGCATGAATCAAGATCGGCCGTCCATTTGAACCACTCCAAATTTACCCTTGAGCTTCCACTTATTTACAAGTCATATCACTCAAGAATTCTATAAATAAAATCTCATTTCTTCTTGAAAAGGGGGGAGGGAAGCCGAGAGAAAAGAAGAAAGAGAAGGAAGAAAGATCTAGCCGCTAGCTCCTCTTCAACCACCGTTGGAATTTTACCGCACCACCATCAGACCACCAAGGGACGCTGGAGTTCTGTTGAACCTCCACCAGACTATCCAAGGACGTCGAAGTGTCACCTAAAGCCAGAGTGCCCCCTGACGCTGAAGTGTCACTGTCGGACCACCGCCTGACACTGGAGTGCTGCTGGACCACCACCTGAGGCCCGGACTTCTGTCGGACCACCACCTGATGTCCGGAGTTCTGTCGGAGTACCGCCCTACGACTATGATATTTCTGACCCCAGTCTCCTGCTAACTACGTGTGAGACCCTTAAATTTTTAAGTTAAGTTTTGGAATTTGCTGAAGTTCATCCAGTATGAACTAAGTTTGTCTGGGACGAACTGTTAGAAAGTTAACTTCGTATGTACGAATCATCTGGATGAATTGAATGGTTCATAACAGAGGAGATCGTCCAGGGACAAAATTAATTATCGTCCGTACGATTTGCGAACAGAGAAGATTGTCCTTGTACAAAAATTAATTATCGTATGCACGATTATTGTTTGAACGCAGTATAGAGCCGATCGTCTCGGGACGAACGAAAAATATCATCCCGTACGATTGAAAATATCTATTCTCTATTTAATCGTCCATTTGATTCGTTTGGAGAGAGAAAACATTAGGAGAGAGAAATAAAAGGAGAAGAACAAGAAAACCGGGTTTTGGGCGTCTTTGGTCCATTTTCGTTCGTCGACGTAGTTGAGAAAGTTATTCAACTCAAGGTAAGGCACACTACGATTTTTAAATATAAAAGTTTTGACGAATTTTCTAATTAAAATTTTCTATCTGTTAGCAAAAAATGAGGATAATTTTGCACTGGTAAAACTTTTACCGCTTAACTTTTTATATATTATAGAGAGGATAATTTTGTACATTCTAAATATTTTCTGGAAACTATTCACTTATTATTCTGAAATCTGATGGGTTTTTATTGAATAGAAAATTATCGGGATGTTGAAAAATAGTATTACAGTACAATGAAAGTCTTAAAATATTATTTTACACATTCCCTGATAATTTAGTAATTTTTTGAAACTGTGCATTTTTACCTTGTTCAAATTTTTATTGTCTGTCATTATATAGTTTGGCGATATTTTGATACATACTTAAGTGCTTTATAAATATTATAATGTGATTATTTATGTGCTCATGTGACAAATGTCAATGTACTCATTGATTAAATGATGTTTGTTAGGAGTTATAAGGGATCAGAATCCTTTGAAATTATGTATGTGTAAGAGAATAAAGGGAGGCAATAAGGGGCCAGAATCCTTTGAGATTCTATTTGGGTTCGGGAATTGGATTTGAATAACTCTATGATATGAATATTATTATTTGAATTATGTATGATTATCTATTATTTATTTCATGTGTTTTATATGAATATCTGAATTTTAAATAGTTATATGAATTATGTACGGCTATCTGAATCATAGAATGTGTACTATGTATTTATGTTACATGATTTTCAGTTCAGTAAGTTATTTGAAATTGCAATTAACTGCTTTTAAATATTCAATAAAATGATTGAATTAAAAGAATATTTTGGAAATTTATATTGGCTTGTGTGACTTGCTGAGCTGTTAGCTCACTGTGATTTTATTCATGGTTTTCAGGATCTGGTAAAGGGAAAGAGGTTGAGGACTAGTGGTTCAGGATCTAATCTAAAGTTATAGGTATTTTGTTATTTTGATTTTTGTACAGTCATGGCTAGTTTACTGTTCAGTTCTGTAATGTTTGTCTGTAGCTATGTACTGTAATGTATACGATGATTTTGATGAATGAAAAGAAAATTTTGTGGATGGGTTATTCAAATATTTGGATGCTTTAGATATGTAGTTCCGTATTATTTAAATGAATATTGGCAGAAAATCTGAAAATAAATTTCGAAATTAGATCCTGGGATTTATCCGTCACGGCTCAACACGATAGGACCTGTCCTAGTCGGGTTGGGTTGTGACACTACGGTCCTTCCGGCCTTCATCGCCTACTACGGTCTTTTTGATCTCCCTCACTAGACAATGGTCTTTCTGACCCCAGTCTCCAATCGACTACGGTCCTTCTGACCTCCCTCACCAGACAACGGTCTTTCTGACCCCAGTCTCATGCCGACTATAGTCCTTCCGATCTCCCTCGCCAGACAATGATTTTTTTGACCCCTATCTCATGCCGACTACGATCTTTTCAACTTCTATTGCCTACTACGATCTTTCTGATCTCTGTCATATCAATTATGGTCCTGTCAATCAAACAAATATGTCTATGTTGATTATTGTGACTCCCGCCATGTAATGTGCTCTATACGTACGATGTACATTTGCAACATTAAGTCAAGTCTTTCTTCCAAAGAAGGGCCCCATTTGTAATCAACTGCAAATGCTAGTGGATTCTTTCAAACTGGGTCATGCCCCGTAGTTTTTCCTCTTTTTCAGGGTTTCCACGTAAAAACTATGGTGTCTCTTATAAATGTTGCACTCTCACTCTTTCATCTTCTTGCATGTTGGTTCTTCGTACAACGTTAAGATATTAAACTATATACTTCTCTACCGCTGCGAATATTCCAAGACGCAACATATACGAATGTATATTATATTACAATTAAATTAGAAAAAAAAAAAACACCTCATTGATGACAACTAAAATTTTTGACTCGAATTTTATAACAATAATTCTACGTTTTTAACTTAATAACTCAAACAAAGTAATATTTCGAACAAATAACTCATAATATAAAAATATGTAATTTGTACATATTATGTATTATTTATTCAATTACTTTAATATATTTATTTATGAATTAATAATCAAGTATTTCTATTTTAAAATCCATAAATTATTTTTATTTATATTTTTATATATGTTAAAGAAAATTGAATGAAAATATCTTATTTAATTTAATGGATTTTTAATTTTTTAAATTCATTTTTAATTTAAATACAAAGCAAATTTTAATTAATTAGTTATATGTTATATTCATCACAAAATAAATTTAACAACATTAAAATATTACAACCCAATTTTCTTTCTTTCTATTTGAGGCTTTGAGCATGGCTACTTTAGTTAGTAGCAGTTTTTATAAGCTTCTGCAATGAATTAAATCTACAGTGATTTACTTTGTTATGTCATTTTGGCACTCATTATTTAAAATAATAATAATAAGTGTTTTGATTATATTATCGGACTCATATTTCAAATATAATCAAGTGCAATTAGGCACAATAAATCTAATTTTTTAATTTATAGATTTTAATATTTAAAAAATCAACTTTATAATTGCAAGAGTTTTGTTTAAGAAGACTAAGGCTTCGTTTGGGGCGGCTTTTTTATTGCTTTCTAAAACAGAGTTTTAGTACAAAAATAAAAAAATTTGTATTAAAACTCCGTTTTAGAAAGCAATAAAAAAGTTGTCCCAAACGAAGCCTAAAAGATAATAATAATTAGTGCTTTGATTCTTCTAAAATTTTCTTTGTCGTAGGACTATGATATGATTTGACCTGGTAGTTCATTCATTACCAAACCTTTTAATATTCGAAAGTGATTTCTTAAGTTTAAACTTGTAAGAGAAGAGTTTTCAATTATAAAATTACAAATTAAGATACATGATCTCCTCTTCTATGTTGGAATCATGTCAATATTACAAAATTTGCAAGCTTCGTTGGTATTTCTTTAGCTATCGATAACCTAAGACTTGCCAAACCCATCTCACATTTACTAGGGTGTGTTCAAGTGAAAAATATTTCAACTCTTTATGTTGAGATCGTTATTTTTATTTTTGGTGGAGATCAAATTCTTGAAGTTCAATAAGATTAAAAAGCTACCTCATGCGCCAACAATAGTTCCTTTGTACATCCCCTCTCCCTACATCTATTCCACATTAAGCCATCAAATCCACTTATGATCTCTCATGCCTAAGTAGAAATAGAAGCAAAAAACCCATAAAGATAAATAACCAACAAGCTCAAACTTCCTCTATCTCAACCATTTTAGCCTCAATCATGCATGCTAACTCTATCTCTCAAACTATCCTTTCAGCAAATGCCAAACCCTCAAGAGATGTAACATCCACAACAAGCTTATCATCAAAAGCTTTACCTAATCTCAACTCTCTAACAAATGACTCTACCACCTCCTTGGACTCAATTCCCACCACAAATCAAATTTAAAATAAATTCTTGGCATTCTAAAATGAAGAGGAGATCCTCAGCATATCAAACACCAAACCCTTAAAACGAAATAAATCTCCATCCTTAAAAAAACTCATTGCTCATTTGCTCTCCTCATATGTGGCAGCTTGAAATGTTAGTTGCTTTAATGACCTTTATAGGGCCCTTAATTGCAAGGATCATTTCCACTCCATTAACATTAACATTTGTTATATTCTATTTGACGTGTGGTTCTCCTCCTCTCAAAATCTTTTTGAAAATAAAAGAAATCATAATAATTTAACTCATCCCAACATAAGAATTTGGAGCAAATGAAATGTTCCAAATATCTATTTTAGTCCCATCATCACAAACATTCAAGTAATTCATGGTTTGATGTACTTTGGTGCTCTTCGTCTAATTCATTTATTTGTGATTTATGCACCTAACTCTTAGGTGGAAATGTGTCATCTGTGGAATAATATCAAAAGAATTGATGAAAATGTTTCTTATTGATGGAATAAAATACTACATGCATCTACAAAAAAATATAGGAGAAATCCTAACTTAACATTAAATTATGAGACTTCAAAAATATGATTTTGTATTCTAACATTACATTTTTGGCATATGTGGGTCTCCCTTACACTTGCTTTAATAATAGAAATGAAAATAATATTCATATCAAGCTTAATAGAGTTTTGATTAATGAAATATGGGTTAACCTTTTCCTAGCATTTTATCATATAATTGAAGACCCATATGCTCGAACCACTCACCACTTATTTTATATACCCTTCCTCCACAGAATAATATACACAAATTCCTAAATTTGCCTAAATAAAAACTCTCACTTTTGGGATGATCTACACTTAGCTTTCTCCTCCTAGCTACTTCTGGTGTCACTCTACAGGATCTATATTAGAAGTATTACATTTGTCTTTTATTCATTTAACTAGAACTTATTAATGAACAACGAAAAAAAATATAAATGCATTTTTATATATTTTTCATAGCCACATATCATATGATCCTTACAATTTCCTGAAAATATATAAAATCACGTAATAAGCACATAGCCCATCAAATAACTAAAATCTTACAATTAAAATCAATGCAAAATAAAAGAGAATAATTTGCTATAAATCATATAAAAATATATGTGCATCAATATCTATATTGATAATATGTATTAATTTATCCTTCTACAATTCATTACATCTTAATCCATTACTTCATCAGTCATAATATCAGCAACAATTAATAGTATTAATGTTAGTAATAATTTTAGAATCTTGATTAATAATGATAAATAGTATTGATGACAGTAAAAAATATTAGTATGATTCGCAATATCAATACAATATTCCTAGCAGTATCGGTATCAGTATTCAAATATTCAATAAGTGTATCTTAAGAGTATCTTGCTCCTACACTTATAGCTCCCAATTAATTGCCCCTTATAACTTCAATCAATGTATTCATTATAACTCCCTTTAAATCGAGTAAAACAGTCATCTCAACTCTTTATAAGTCTCAATCAATCTTCAACTCCTTATGACTCTCAATTAGTGGACCATGTAGATCAGAGAGTATCACGTGGAGTTATCATATTATGTATTTGATATCATTTAGTAATTCATTTAAAATGAAAAAAAAATCACATTAAATTGTTCATAATGATCAAATCTATATCATATCCAAGCTTGCATGTTGAAAGCTTGTGAAATTAGGAGATATATTTTTTGGTAGATTTAAAAGAGATAAAATTCATAGAAATAAAAATTATTAAAAACAAAAGTAAGAGTTTATCACTTACAATGAATAGAATAAAATATGTAACAGGAATGACGAACAAATATGATCCAAAGATTTTTCTCTCTCATCTCTCTTCTTCCCCTTTTCAATTTCTTCATGACCAAGTAACCAAGTGAGGGAGTCAGTGTAGTGAGACAGTATATCTATATATTCATGGACAAACACCGCAGTACTCATCAGATTAGCACCAAAGCGTTATACTTTAAAATTTTCATATTTTTCAAATAAATTTATTTTACATTTATGAGTCATTAGATCTCATGGCTAGATCATTTCTCATATGGCATTTAATATCTATTATAACTTATTTGCTTATTGGTGGAAGAAAAATAAAACATATATTTATGAAAATGGAATGCTTTAAATGTTTCTTTCTTTTGAAAGAACTTGAAAGTGGTGGCTAAGGCTAGTAAGAATTAATCTTGATGCATCTTCCAAAAATTATCTTGATCGGGCATGAATCTTGAGGAAAAATCAAGTTAGAAAATTTTTAAATTAAAATTGGGACAATCCAAATTTTTATTTAGCCGAACTTATAGTCGAACTAAACGTCTCAAAAATACAAACCTAACGACACCAAATTTGACTCAATCTGAGCCCAAATGGGTCCAAATCAAGGGCCCGAAGCACCGTTGAAAGGTTTGAACCATAATTTGGATTACCAAATGATTTCCAAACATGACATGCTTATAATCAAATCGAGTAGCCTGACGAGACAAATCCAACCCCAAGATCACAAAATTATGACATCAATAAGACATTCAAATGTCTAGCGAACGGTCCACTATCAAGGGATTCAATATCGACCGTCCATCCAAACCACTCCCCATTTACCCTTGATCTTCCTTCTATTTACGGGTCATGTCACTCAAGAAAACCTATAAATTGACCCCTCCATCCTCTGAAAAAGGGACCCCTAAGCCTAAGAAGAAAAGAGAGAGATCGGAGATCGCTCTTGCCTCCTTGCCTCCTCGACCACCGCCGGACCACCACTTGATACCATATGACGCCCGAAGTTCTGCAGGACCACCACCTAACACCCTAAGCTCCACCAGACCACCATCTGATGCTCGAAGTTCTGCCGAATCACCACCTAATGCCCTGAGCTCCACCAGACCACCACCTGATGCCTGGAGTTCAGCAGGGCCACCACCTGAAGCCTAAAGTTTCGCAGGACCACCACTTGACGCCTTGAGCTCCACCGGACCACCACCCGACGCTCGGAGTTCTGCCGAACCACCACCAGATGCCTTGAGTTCCACCAAACCACCACAAGACACCCAGAGTTTTGCAGGACCACTATCAGATGCCCTGAGTTTCATCGGACCACCACTTGACGCCTTGAGTTCCGACGGACTACCACTTGACACCTTGAGTTCCGTAGGACCACCACTTGACTCCCTGAGTTTCGCCAGACCACCTTTGACACCCTGAGCTCCACTAGACCACCACCTGATGCCCAGAGTTCCACTGGACCACCACCAAATGCTCGGAGTTCCGCCAGACCATCTTCTGATACATGGAGTTCTATCAGACCATCACTTGACGCCTGAAGTTCTATCGAACCACCACCTAACGCCTGATGTTTTGCCATATCAAAACCCAATGCCCATAGTTCTGCCATACCACTACCTGACGCCAGAGTTCTATCGAACCACTGCCTGACACCAGAATTCTATCAGACCACTGCCCGACGTCGAAGTTCTGTCAAATCATCATCAGACTACCAATTGATGCCCAAATTTTCAAGTAACTATGGACTTCCAACAGACCACCAAGTGATGCCAGATTTTCATCCCCGTTTGTCACTAGATTTCAATCATATTGTTGGCATTTATAATCTGATCGCCCTTAAGGACAAGTCAACCAACTGTAATCTACTCGAATTTTATTGGAATCATTTTTAATCAGGCAAGGCCTCATGGTTTTTCCCCTTTCCAAGTTTTTTTACGTAAAAAATCTTGTGTTCTCTGTGTGTGAGCTGTATATCTGTACAACATTAAAACGTAGGATTATAACTCTATCATCACGTATATTCTAGCCAGCAACAAATCTTATCTAATTGTAGTAGTTTATCTATGTTTTGAGATCCACGATGTGATGATAAATATTTATGTGAATTAATGGATAATGCTGTATTTTAGAAGATGTCAACCACGTACTATTTGAATACAATTACGCTTTTAACATTCTTACCACACTATATATATCAGAATATTAATAAACAATCTACTATTTAATTATAATAAAGTGTAAGAAAATATTGAGTCATCATTATAACTGATTCGTTTTTTCCTTCTAAAAAAATAAGAGCTCAATTTTAAAAAAACAGGAAAAAAGAGAGCTAAATTTCTTATAATTCAAATAAGAGAAAATAATTCATAAGTGAAGCCTTTTTCATTTTTTTTTAAATCAGCTATAAATGAGCGTTTAGAAGAAATATAAACGGCGACAAAGAATTTAAAAAAACGGCGAAAAAGATTTAAAAGAAATTTATTTTACGAGTTATAATATATTAATAATTAATAATTAATATAAATATGAGGCTATAAATACAATACTCGTAATTCTGAGGTTATTTATTTTTCAAAATGTAGCATTTCAACACCTTCAATCTGGCATTATTATATATAAATTAAAAATATTTATTTTTTAATTTAAATAATCATATTAATAAAAAAGAATACTACAAAAGAATATCATAGTAAAATTAATTATATAATATAATAATAAAATTGAGTCATATATTTTATGTTTTTTTTATTATTAAAAAAAAATTAATTATCACTTTTCAATTTAAAATATCTTATATCAAATAGATGTCATATATATATATATATATATATATATATATATATATATATATATATATATATATATATATATATATATATATATATATATATATTGCGCTCTCTAAAAGTGCAAATTATTACTTCCGGTGTCCGGATTCGTCCAGACACCAATCCAGACGTGCTACGTCACCTAAATACGTCAAGACTCAGTGTATTCAGGTGACGTGGCGTGTCTGAATTGGATGTCCGGACTTCCAATCACCAGACATAATAATTCGCCCACTAAAACAGCAAGAGAGTCTTGATCCATCACTATCAGATTTTTTTATTGCACGGGAATCGCATACGGGAACAACAGGCCAAATAGAAACTTGTTTAACATATAGGAAATTCAAAAGAAACAAAGCTTCGGATCAAAGAAATTATGAAGCGAGCAAGTGGATTTCTGCGTCCTTTTTTAGTTTTTTGTTTTGACTGCCATCAAGTTGCGAACAAGTAAGTTTAAGCAGATTTACCATTCAATTCGAGATCAATAATAATACTGTAAAACATATGGAATTTTGGAACTTAACTATGCATTGCATGCCTGATATAAAAGCTGCCCCTCCATATTCTTTTAGAGTGTCAAAAAAATCCAACGAGGGTGTAAAATAGAAATTAAGAAAAAATTCCGATCAATTTGAATATATAATTTCATTCATATTTATCCGCTAAATAAGACTATCGGAACATCTACGGGTCTGATTGAAATAGTTTTCTCAGTATTTTTTTCAAATTATAATAACAATTTTATTTGTGTTATGAAATTTTTGGGAGCAAGAAGAAGCTTCATGAGCTTCTTGGAAGAAAGAGAGACAGGAAAATGAGAGCTTTATAGATTTGATTTGTCATTCAGTGGTGTTTCATACATAACTTATAGCATATATATAGGTGTTTACATAGGGAACAATTATTAGGTCCGGACACCGGACGTAGCTCTACATCCGGAGGCCAATAACATGTCGCCACGTGCTCTTACTCTTTACCACGCGGCCCGACTCGACCAGGACCGGAACCCGGTATTGCTATGTTCGGGTATTGCTCGGTATTGCTTGGCAATAACGAGAAATACCGCTCTGTCAAGATCAATACCTAGCAATACCGAGCAATATCTAGTAATACTGAACAATACCTAGCAAAATCGGGGTATTGCTCGGTATTGCTCTCGACAGGATGCTATTTCTCATTATTGTCGAGCAATATCGAGCAATACCTAGCAATGCCCAAGTCTACACAAATCAGCCAATACATAGCAAGAGCACGTGACATCATTTTACTGATGTCCGAACGTAGAGCTACGTCAGAACACCGGACCTAATAAAAATTCCCATGTGCGATGTCTTGTAGAATAATACTAGTCTAAACTTGAACAAAAACTAACCGTTTGGAATAGCACACCTAAAACTGGAAAAGGTCTTCACCAATCATATGGAAACTCGATAATTTCTTAAAAGACTTGTCGCCGTGTGGACTAATCAGCCCGACAATTAATATCCAAAAAAGCTTAATGCAGACATCGCATGCATCATATGCACAAACATATATTAAGATAGATCGTGTTGTAGTCACAGTTCTTAATGAAGGTTATGACATGATTAAACTCAACTACATATCAATATAAATTATGATTTTTATGGACAGTAGTAGATGTTTCTCAATAATCAAATTATATACATAAATTTCTAAGAAATTGTATAGCAAATAGCATTATACTAAAAAAAAATGCATTATATTAGACCTGCCAATTTTGGACACAGCCCGAAAACCCGACCCGAAAATTTCGGGTTTGGGTTGACCCGAACCCAAAGCGGGTCGGGTTTGGGTTGACCAGGGAACTCGGGAATGGCCCAAAATGACCCGGAATGAGGCTCTAACCGGCCCTGCCCACCTACCCCGCTACCCCGGCTGCCCCGCTTGCCCCGGCTGCCCCGCCTGCCCCATGCGTGCCTGCCCCATGCGCGCCTGCCCGCGTCGTGTCGTGAGTTGCATCCCGAGGACGGCGTCACCGCACACGACCCGAGCTCACGTCTCGCTCGGGTTCGCGTGACCGGCTGTCGGCCTAGTGTTCGTGGCGACCAGTCGCGGGTCGGGTCGGGTTGATCCGAACCCGAAGCGGGTCGAGTTCGGTACCAGAAAATCAACCCATTTTTAAAAACGGGTCGGGTTGACCCGAACCCGAATAGTGCCGGATCAATTTCGGGTTAGACCCGAACCCGACCCATAACCCGAAATTGACATGTCTACATTATATTATCAATAATTTAGAAATAATACATCTATCCCTAACCCAATAAAACTCATCTATCAAACAAAGATCATAAGTAGTCTAATATTTTTATCATGACAATAATCACTCTTGGTCAACTGCATGGTACTTTACAAATCTTAGCTTTAAAAAATATAAATCAATCATGCATTCAATATTACATGTCAGAAATATTGTATAACATTCAACCAGTAAGTAAAATATACAAGTAATCAATTCCAAAAAATCCTCTAAATCATCTTACAAAATTAACCCAAAATATTCAATATGTTTTGTATGGCATATATCTTTCACCATATATTCTTCAAACCAGCAACAGTCCCTGAAGGTTCAATTTCATAGATTTGTTTGTTTTGAATTGTTGCAAACTAGAACACATATTTTTAATGATAAATAATAATTCATAAAATGTGTGGATTAAATCCGTGACTTAAAAATAAACAATAATAACACCATGTAAATAAGGTGGAAAGAAAATAAGACAGGCATCCAACGATTCCAAGCACTCTGCTTGCCATTTGAAAAAGAAAATAATTGAAAAAAAAAAACTTCAATATTTTTTTATTCTTTATCAGAACCTTTACTCAGACTATACAAAGTATCAATTTGTCTCCCATAAACAGAAATATTAAGAGAAAAAACAAGTGAACACTCAAAACATCTACCAAACTACCCAAGTTAATATCAAAATCAAGCACAAATTACTTCATCCACAATAAGACTATGAGATTATCAACTTACAACACGCAGCTTTCCAAATCTGCTTCAGCATTCTCTCATTCTGTGATGGCTAATCCACAAGTGAAGCCAAGTTATCTGGCAAACGAACCATGTCAGATCTCATTCATTCTTGGATGCTAATGCAACTACAGTGTGGAATTGTTTCCAGTTGCCACCCAATAAGATTTAACAGCAATCAAAATCTTCTCAGGCACAAGAGGGCCATCTTCATCGTCAAGCATCCTCGTCTTCCACCGCATTGCAGTGGCCAATACTCGCACTCTGTTCACAGCATCGACACCGTCGCGGAAAATAACCGTGCCTTCAGGCCTTAGGATTCTGTCCATTTCTAGAAGTATGTCTTCCATCCCACACCTGGCATTCAGCAAATGCAACATGAAACCAAGTAGATCAAGTTTTTCAAATAAAGTTTTAAGCTTCGTTTGAGGCGGTTCTTGTTGCTTCTTAAAACAGCTTTAAATTTTTGTACTAAAAAGCTATTTTAAGAAGCAGTAAGAAAGCCGTCCCAAACGAGACTTTAGTATCTTTGCAGCAGATTTTGGTAGTGAGAAAGTTTCTTCCAGCTTACTTATTCTGATACAAGCTGAAGACTCCATTTGCATGAATCAAATCATATGATCTAGGGTATGTGGAGAAGGCTTCACACCTGGAGAAATATTAGAAAAAGGTTGTATTCTCAGTTTCATGAGAGAAAGCAACATACACAAAAAATGTCTTATTGAGTAGAAAATCTAGTACTTAAACCTCATAACAAAACCATGTAATATATGAAAACAAAATTTAAATATCTCAGGAGGTCATGTTCATAATTGTAAAATCATAAAGATGGGAAGATGTACCAAGCCAGATGCACAAAAAATGAAGCTAAACTAGAAAACAAAAAGGCAAGAATCTACAGGCAGATAGGGAAAGAAATTTGAAATTTCGATTGAAGTAAATGATAGAGCATACCAGTCATGGTATATCCCAATTAGGCCTCGCTCATAAATTATGCCCAACGTATCTTTCTTAGAAATTGTTGGGACAACATTCATCACCCATGAATTGGAAGACTCGAGTGCAGCTGCAAAGCCTCCAAAACCTGCATTCATATCCATTATATTTCGATATCTCCCTGAGCTTATTAGTTTATTCATCTTCTTGTAAGCCTTGACATGTTTGATCCAAATTCTATTATCTTCTTCATAAGTCTCTTTGGAAACACCCACAGATCCACTAGCTACTCTGGGAGGAACAGCAAAGAGTCGATCAGGGAACTTTTTCAACTTCCCGCCAGCGACTTCATTTGAACTTTTGACAGCAGGGAATGGAGTAATACAAACTAGCATCTTTTGGTACCTATGAATTTTCAGTTTTCGAAAAAAAAAAAAAGATTTTTCGTGTCAGATCAGAAGCCAACTAAAATTTTTTACAAACCGAAATTATTTGAAAAGAAAAAAAAGGACAATCCATACACAAAAAAGAATGATGAAGCAAACACATCTTTGTTAATCATAATTGGCAATATTAATTAGTAAAGTCCATGAGAGAAAATGGAAGGCATCTTTGAACTAACTGAGACGATGTAAGCACGAGAGGGAAGCTAGCAAAGAATAATCATAGCATGCCAAGGATGATTTAGAAGCACCCTCCCTAACAACTAGTATCAAACCCTAAAAAGCCTAAAGAGGAACACTGTAACAGTGATATTTTGAAAATAAATTAAAAAAAAAAAAGTTAAAAAAAAAAACTGAATTTTTTTTTTGAACTAGAGCATTGCGGCACTGAGCTTGTTAACGCTGCGGTGCTAGGTTTGTGAGAATAGCGGCGCTAGAAATCACAGCCGCGAGATTGAAGGCTCAATTTTATAGTAATTTTGAATTTTGCATGAAGCGTTGTGGTGCTAGGTTGGAGCACTGCGGTGCTAGGCTACTAAAAGTATATATATATATATATATATATATATATATATATATATATATATATATATATATATATATATATATATATTAAAAAGTCATTTCTCTCCACTGGCCTCTCTAACCCTCCACCAGCATTGGCTTGTCGTGGAAGAAAGAAGAAAAAAGGGAAAGGTAAAAAGAGGAGAGAGAGAGAGAGAGAGAGAAATTCTGGATTTTTTGTTGTTGGTTCACTTTGCCGTTTTTATAAAATTGCTCAGATTGTGGCAGGCTACTTTTATCCTATTCTTATTTTCAAATATTTTAATTTCGACTGTTCGATTTCTTCCCAAATGATTTTATTCTATTTTCTCCGAATTTAGTGAATTTTCATGACATAACTTTTTACATGTTATAGTACTGATTACTCTGAACATTTTGGTCGGTTGATTGTGTAACTTCACCAAGTAAAATGAAAGTTATTGTATTTTATAAGATTTACAAAGAATGAAAATTTTGGTATTTTAATATAAACATAGTGTTAATACAAGCATTGCGAATGAATATGAATATGTGATTGGGTAATATCTGGTCGTTATTACTTTCGCAATATAATAATAATAATAATAATAATAATAATATGTGAAAACAAGATAAGACTAGTGATTTGATGACGTCGACTGGAGACTGATTGAGCTGTACATGATAGTGGGTGGATGGGCTTTCCTTCAAATATTATAGTTTGCGTATTGGAAGTTATAAGGAGTTATTACTGTGCAGATGGGCAAATAGCGACAACTTTATTTATTGAGCCAACAATTATTGGTTACTGTCTTACTAACTACTTGAAAAACAACACGCAAGCTAGAACTATTTATTTTGTGTGATTACTGAAATCCATGTTACTACATTGATTTTTTGTTACGGCATTGTTGCCACTACACTCTTTTACAATTCTACTAATTATTGTTAATGTATTGTTTTACTATTACTGCCACTGGTTTTATGGATATTAATAATGTTATTAATACTACCATTGATTCATTGTTACTATTACTGTTATTGATATCTATTACTGAACGTGTGATATAAGATACTAATTTAATACTGATATATAATAGTTAAATATCATGTTTATACTTTTATACGATTTTAATGCATTGATATGATTCCAATAGTCTTTATAAATATTTTAGTTTTACTGATTTATATAATTTTCTTGTTAATATGATAGTACTATGATGATTGTCTTATCGATTCAACATTCATATTGGTTTATTGGTACACTAGTTTACATATTTCATTGTTTTCGTACTATAATGTTTTATTGGCCTCGGTATTGTACTGCTCCATTGCTTTATAGATTTTACCGGTACCGCGTATGATTTATTATTTATGTATAGATTCATGATCATATTACTTTGTTACCGTGTTTTGAATTCAGTTGTAGGATTTTGTGACTTACAAGATTTTTTAGTTCATTATGTGTGATTTAAATGATTTCGGATCAAGGGGAAGGATCGGGAGTGTGAGACTGATCAATTACAGGATGTCCCAAGTTTTGATGTTGTTTGTTTCTTTTTACCTGTAGATATTCTTTCGTACATAGGAGTGAAAAGAGGGATTTTGTATTTGTATGACTCTTAGGTATTGTATATAATTTTTGGAGCATGAATACAAATGTACATTGATATTTTGATCAATAGATTCATTTTCACTGATATTTCTATAGTTGATAAAAGAAATTAGATGACTTTAGTTATTGTTATTATTAAAAAATAAAAGAAATAAATTTTCCTCCAATCACTCACCCCACTTAAAGCAACCATAAATTTGAATCAATCCCAATTGATTCTTGTCTTCAATTGCATGCCACCTAGACAAGAAATTAATTCCATAATTTTATTAATTGCTGGATTAAATTCAGAATTCCCTAATTGTTGTGAATGCCTTACCCTGCCCTCCAAATCCCAATTAAATATCACCTTCCTCTCACCCTTGATGGCAGGCCACACCTCCACCCCCTCCCCCTCCCTTGACCATTATTCTTCCTAACTTGTTCTTCCCTCAAGACGGAGAACAAAAATCCCCTCCCAGGGCCAGCTACACCTCCACCCGCCCCTCCCCCTCTACACCAAGTCCTCCACTTAATGATCCCATTAGGCAAGGAATATCAGCCCATAATTTTCCCCCCTACCCTTACATCCTTTCCAAATCCCTAATCCATTGTTGACTACAAGGCTTGAATGATACAAGAGGCAACACCAAACAATCAATGGTCGGGTTCTAGAAAATGTTAGAACAAAAAATATGAGGATGATAAACCTTACTTCTTACTTTATATCTTTGATTCCTCCTTAATCATAGCATCGCATGATCATGAAGACTTATCCGCATAGCCCATATTAGGAGTGTGAGTGAGTGGATCTTTATAGTGACTATTCTAATTGTTAAATTATGGATTCTCTTTGAAAGCCTCACATTAACATGGTATGATTTAATTTGATTATTTTGTGATCCTAATGTTATCATGTGATTGATTGCCTAAGCTTAATCACTATCTTGTTGGCCTTAATCTTCAGTTTCAACACGTGGGAAGTTAATGAATTGGTAAAGTTCTATTCAGAAGTGTGTAATTTCAAATTCACCAACATCACATATGTACGTCATCCTACATCAATCCACCTAAACTTTGCCGAACCCAACAACAACAGGTTCACCAATCGCCGCATTCCCTGCTAAGCAAACAATGGTCATAGACGCCACCCCAAGTATCTAAGGATGAAAATCCTATGACACGCTACTTTAGATTTTGTCATTTAAATATCATATAGATTGTTAAATTATTTTTGAAAAAATAAAATTTGATTTGTAAAAAAAAAATCATATGCTAGATTTTTAAATTCTACTTGCCCCAAATTACGGCAAAAAATTACTGCTTGCTTATGTAAATGGCATTTTCATTGAAAATTCATTGATTCTTGTACTAGCGATGATATTGAGTTGAAATCAATTGAATGCTAAGTCCTTACATAATCTGTATTGTGCTCTTTACCAAAAGATCAATCACTTGATCTTAGTTTTGAAACCGAAAAGGAAATGTTGAATATTCTAACCTCTTTAAATGGAATTGTAGGAAAACCAAATGAAGTTATAAGGAAGAGTGTCAACAAGTAATAAATCACAAAGACATCTCATTAATTTCAAAACCAGTAAGGAAAATTTAGATGCTCGCATCTCTTTATATAGAGTTGTAGGTAAAGCAAGAAGGCTAAATTATGGAGTTATAAGGAAGAATGTCAACAGGTAAAATAATGAATCATACAGACATATCTGATATATCTAATAAAATTGAGAACAATATAAGGAAAAAAAAGATTACAATGGGTATCGAAGCAACTATAGCCCCTGAAGCCATAGTTGAGGACTAAGAATAATAAGCACTCTCCTCCACTTCTATATACTCTCACTCCAACGACAACAATGAGGCAATTGACATATCTTCCAACAAGTTGTCTAGCACTTTTGACTAAATTACTAGAATTTTTGAAATGTTGAAAAAAATATATGAGAAAGGACTCAAAAGTTTTGAAGAAAAAAATGAATGAATCGAACATGACCTTAACTTGAATAATAAACTAGATTCATGTTCATTGCTTGCATTGCCAGAGTCAAAATGTTAGGAATGAACTTAATGGTTTATCTTCTCATAATTTATCCTTGCATGATAAAATTAATAGGTACTTTGTGTGCTTATTGTGAGGGTTTTAATTGGGAATAATTTAACAAGAAAATCTAAAATATAAGTGCACACCCAATTCATCCCTCTTTGTGCATATTTAAGCTCATGATTCTTTACAATGATGATATTTAATACCGAATTTGGGTATTGTACCTCATAATAAATTTAACTTCTAGGAGCTTATCAACTTCCTCAATAAATTTGACGATCTTTCCAACCACACTTTGCCCATTTGACTTCAGAGGCTTACACCTGAGTTTAACATTTAAAAAATAACAGGATATTCTAGGGACTATCATAGGCATCTCGGAAGGACTCCATGCAAAAACATCAATATTACTTTGCAACAAACTGACTAGTTTGGTTAAGTAATGCCTTATTAGAAATGAACAGATCTTAAAGGTATGTGACGGACCTCCCTCATGCATCAGCAACTCTCTTATTCCTTAGATAGGTTGCAAGCCCTTGCAATCATCAATTGTTTGCAACAAATTAAGCGTTTACGACCAAATAGCATTAAGGCAGCAAGCTACACCAAGTTTCCATTAGGTTGTAACAATCCCGAGAGAAGAGAACTTCATGGCCAAATTGTCAACTGAGACTGCTCAAAAAGAGTTAAGTACGAGCCTACCAAAAATAGTTTTATATGAAAATGGTTCCTAAAGGATTATATAGCCAATTTGCTTAGTCATGTGGCATTTGTTGTACCCTCAAAAGATCACAAGGGTGATGAGCCCATCTAGATTTCTCGTCTCTCCTTAAAAAAGCCAAGGAGCAAACAACTATATGGGCTTGAGGTTCTTCGTGCTGATGTCAAACCACCCCATTGCATTGAGGAAAAGAATTCAGCCAGTAGACCTTGAACTAGTTTAAAAGGCCCTAACCACCATCATACCAACATTATTGTTGTTGGTAGGGAGATCTTTTACAAAGACAATCAAGGGTGAGTGAGAGCATATCAGGTTTATCTCATTTATTAGAATCCTTAGCATGTTTTGACCATTGAGATGCCTCGACTCTTGCTCCAATGAGAAAAGGCATCAATGATTTTGACCTGTTAAATAGCTATTGATAAATGGTTGGTCAATTGCAGGACCCCTTAGACACTTTTGATGTGCGTGCACTAAGAACTCCTTCAAGTGTCATTCTTCTAAAAGACGCTCCAATAGTAACTTGAGGTGAGGCCAGCCCTCTATATTATGCATGTAGTTTAATGATAATGAGAAAACTTGCTTAGGATCCACTTATTCGAGGGGCCGTGAGACTTAATCAAATGCATGAATGGCCTACACGACAACTGAGAAGATCAACTGAATATGGGAAGTGACTCAATTAAGCTGGTTTGATTGAAGTGAATAAATAGATGTGAAGGTTGTCAAGGAAGGCATACCTCCTCAAGAATCGATCAACAGGTGTCGATGGAGGTCATCAAAATGTTCATTAAGCCACTCCTACTGTTATTTTACTTTGAAGTCAAGCCTTGGCTGAAGAGGAGGATTAGAGCACCTAGTGAACTAATCGGCGTTGATATATTTATTTGTCTTTTCTAGAAGCTCAAGCATTATCTTTGGGACTACAAAGTTGAACAACACATCCATAAGCCCTTGAATCAACAAGGTAGACTTCATTTATATGGCCGAGCAAGCTGATTGAAAGAATCAAGAATACTAGCTGAGAGAGCTGATTGATATGATTGAGTATATTTGTCAAGCTTTTAGATACAAATCGAAAATTAAGTATATTCATGAACCTAATACATGTATTCATGAGATGAATGTGTGAGTAAGACAGGTGGAATAAGATTATTCTTCGTTGAGTAGTTGCATAATTAATAGCCTTGATGTGTATATCCATGCCTACCCTAAAAAATTTTCTTCTGCTGCTGAGTATAAAAAAGAGCAAAAAGGGTTCAAGAAGCAAAAGTCTGAGCTCTGTTCTGACAAGAAATCTAGATGTAACGCATTTGCCAAACTATAAAAGAGAGTTGTATAAAACTTTTGACTGAACTTAACCTCGAAGGTAAAAGCTAGCATGATTGAATTTCTTAAGTCATGCATGGGAGGAATGGTAGGAGGCAATGTAAACCTCTTAAAAGCCTTATTATGGCTTTCCTAATAGAGCTTCTCCCTATTTCCCTTCAAACCTCCCAATTGGATCATTCTTGTCACTACCATTGATCCTTCTCTTTCCCACCATATATAGAGATCATGTCAACCATCTCTTAAAGAGAGAGATGGCTACAGTATGAAATGATTGTGTTGTTCGTATAACCTATTGAGTCGTAAGGTAAAGGACAAAGCACGGTATCAAGACTTTTACACAAAATTTTGAGTGCAACAATTGACGAGATAAATTTAGGGAAGAGACTGACAAATGCAACCACTTTGAGAAGAGATGAATCATAACAGAGAAAGAGGAAACAAGGGAATAGTTTTGAGGTCCCCCAAAAGAAATTTCCTTCGTGTGTGGGAGGTGGGGGTGATTATTTTAGTTTCCTCACAAAGATATAACAATATCGTTGATGAAGAGGAGAATCTGAGTAAAAATACATGGTCCGAGTAGGAATCGGGTTAAGATCCTCCTTTGTGATTCATTCCATGGCATTTAATATTTATAAGCTCCTTCCTTGAAGAACCCTCTACATGGACCTTTATTTAGCTTGTGTAGTATATAATGATCTCTTATATAATCTCTCTTTTCAGCACAAATATGAGTTGACAGATCTTCTAGATGCACCATCACCTCAGAGATCATCTCCAAAACATATCCACTTAATCATCTATGGTGTCTTGTCTTCTTCCACACGTCAAAAGAAGCTAGGGATCATCTTAAGGGAGAGCCATGCATCTACCAACACCTATTTTGTCTAGCTTTTGGTACTCTAGTTTTCAATCTTCATTTGAGTCGGATCAAGCATTTTGAGATGCATGAGGTGGTTAATAGGGCTTAGAGGATGATCGATCGCTACTACAGGCCATTTGTGTGGATATCTATTCGAGAGCATTTTTTTAGGGAACCTAATGAGATTTGCTCAAAAGCAACATCGAGAGTTCCCTCAATGGTATTCCTTAGGTATCCACTCAGGACCTCTCCTCAGGCATACATTTGAATTACTTCCTATTAAGCAATAGAGTGGTCAAGCTTCCCAAGTACACCAAACTGAGCGGATTCTTTTCACCCGTTATATCTAACTATGCCTCATTCTGCTCCATTCTTAACTCTCATACTTAACCAAATTTGATTTCTTTGACCACAAGGAGTCTCCCAAGATACTCGCTCTATCGCGTGTGTAACATTGCTATAAGGATGAGGCAAATTGTTATTCTCGAAGAGAAAAAGTAGAGTAAAACATTTTGGAACAATGAAGTATCATCTAAATAAACTGAAAGTAAATTAATACTGAAAATTTTGTATCAATTCCATGAACGTTAAGGGAATGGAATCAAATCTTGTTTCCTCTTTTGCGGACACACTCTTATTATAGTTAAATCGCATAAATCTTGAAATTACTTCTACAAGGTGTATCTACATAAAAAATAATTGTTTGTCGTCACACCTTATATTTATGTATTGGTATGTGTATGAGCTCGAAGCTGGGTACAAAATTGAAGGTAAAAAGTAACAAAAACCACATCCTAAGCTAAACTATAAAAGCATAGTTGAGCATCAGCGTGAAAACCCAAATCTCCTGCACGTTGAGGCTTATTAAATACTTGCAACTACCAACTAGTTATGAAATGAAACATAGAGATTAAAAACTGAACAATGAGGAAAATAATGAAAAATAAATAAATAAATCAGCAGAACCTAACATTCAGTTCTATTTTCTTAATTGGGGTAGTGAAAACCATAGCTGCAAGTGGCTATAAATTACCAAGGTTGGTAGACTGGATTAATGGCCTATGCTTAGGAAAAAACTCTAAACATAATATTTGCTATTTTTTATTAGTTAAGTAGCACATATCAATCCACACATCCAATCCAAATGATCAGGGTGTCAATACGTTGCTTGTAAAATTAAATTTATCTTTGAAAGTTGATATCCAAACTCCAACAGCTTCGCTGCAATACCTTGACTATGGAAAATAATAACAAAAGTTTGAAGAATATAGAATTATACCACAAGCCATCAACACCTTCATCTTTGCACATCCCAACAGAAGAGTCATTTTTCCTTTTACATGAGTAGTCATTTATACTCTTCTTCCAGATGGCAACATCTCCTTTCTCGTACTGTTTCTCCCAGCAAAGCAGGTCAGCAAGTTCCTCTATTCGTCTTTGTTCCTTTTGAAGCTCATCCTCTGAACGCTTCCATGTCTTATAGTATGTCTTCCAATTAATTGGAGGCCCAGACAATATCCAGTACCCGCCAGGCCTGAGAACTCGATCTACTTCCATCATGTACATGCCATCTGCATTAAGAAGTAAAGACCAGGAATGAAAACAACAAAAATCTACAAATGAAGAAGAAAGAATCAGTAAAAAAAAAAAGCATGTTAAAAACGCCAAATGAATTAGCAGATTTCATAACCACTGCAGTAACTTGCTATGCAGTTGATGATCTATTTCAATATAGGGTTTTGTTTTTCTCTTATTGATGTCGCTTTTCACTCACCGTTAGAAGTCCATTGTATTAAACACCGAGCAGAATGAACCATATCAAAGGCTCTGGACGGATACGGAAGTTTGATGGTTCCAAGTACTCCTATAACAGCAGGAACACCTCGTTCTAAGGCAAACTGTACTTGAGCTTCATGTGAGTCCCTTGGTGCAAAGGACATCGTTAGTACATTCTGTTTAAACAGATAGGCTCCCCAGCTGGCGACCTACAGAAACGAAGAGAAAATGAACCATTGCACTATTCATTTCTTGGCAGAAGCATCATATTTTCATTGATCTTTTCCGGATTCTTGAGAAAAGTAACATTTAAGCAAACAAGAAATATGAATATATCCTATCGCTGACATGATAGCCCTAAATTACATATACCTCTCAAATTTTTCCATTATAATAACATTAATCTTTCTACCAGTCATCCTATTTTAGAAACCAGATGATGCAAAGCACACAAATCCTACCCATCAGCATCATCATTGTCATGCAAACACCTCTAAAGTGGGTTGACTACATCTCAGTTCTTACTTGTTTACTTAATTGTTGCATGTTTGCTTCTTCTTTCCCATTTCCAGTACTTTTTACTTTATGCTTGTGGACTTCCTGCACTTGTTTATTTCTCTAGGCATTGTTCAGTTGATACGTATGCAACCCCATGTTACGAGTGGACCGGTCCCCATTGGACCGGTCCGATGCTATGCCAGGCGGAAACAGCAAAAAGGGGCGGAACCCCCTGTGGACCCCACGTCTGCTTAAACTGATTTTGGGAGGGAGATTTTTGAATGAGGGGCTGTTTTAGGAAGTCCATTATTGTCCTTTATGATTAATTTGTATAATTAGGAGATTAGGGGGGAAAGAGAGCTCATCTTGAATTTGAATGAAAAGTTTGAGATCTCGTTGTGTGCTTGGGCTCTAGGGTTTGCTAGAGACTTGTGGAGAGTTGTTCTTCCTCTCGAATCGAAGAACGTTGTATCTTTCTTTGTTTTCTTGCATCTACTAGTGGAAACCTTGTTTCTTTTCCTTATTTTTCTCTGTTTGGGTGCATTTCCTGCTGCGAAGTGGCTGTTAAACTGCTGGGACAGCAGTTTTTCTCACTGTTTTAGGCTAATTTCGACTAGGATTACTTGCAAACTCAAGTATTACCTTAGGGTTACTTGCGAACTCAAGTATTTCCTATCACCCCACTCCCTAGCACTTCTTTCCCTCTCTTGAGTTTCCTCCTCTTTCCCAGTACCTATGAACACCTCCCTCTCTACCCCCTCTCATTATAGTCCCCCCTTCCCAACTTCCCACAACTTCCACTCAACCCTAACTTTCACAGGACATGAGCTTCCCTTATTCCCTTTCTTAGAGTAGCATAAGCCTCTACACCTCTTCAAAACCTCACTCAACCAGCCGTTCCCCTTCATCCCCATTGACAAGAAGTTTTCAACATTTTGCCACTGCAAGTCCACTTAGAGTCTTAGATATAGCAAAGCCTGAACATCTTCGCCTTCCATAATTAATCACTTTTACATTATGCATTCCAAAACTTACCCCCAATATCATCATCATCATCATCATCATCATTAGCACCATATCAACTATTGTGAACCATCATTTTTATGAACTTTTATTCTATCCAGTGAACGTACACAGAGGAATGTTCGATTTTAGGCAAAAAAGCGTCTGTACCGAGTTTTTTCAAACTCGGTACATGCGCGAAAAACTCGGTATAGGCGCTTTTTTGCCTAAAACCGAACCTTCCTCTGCGTACGTTCACTGGATAGAATAAAAGTTCCATTTTTATTTGTTCCTTCCTAGAGTCATCAGAGGTGTTAAATGCATTACTTACAAAGCATTTTAAAACAACTTCTATCAATGTTACATGAGATCAGCCCCATTACTTTCACAATTAGTTGACACTAGCAAATCTAATCGTAGTTTTAATCATGCTCAACCCTTAAGCTTTACAATAAGTTGTGCCCAATCACCTATGGCTGACATCATAGCTAAATCTTGCATACTTTTTAATTTTTATCACAATCAAATTAAGCAATGGCACATCACTTACAAGAAACATCTAATCTTAATAAGTCCTCTTAAGACAAAAATGCTACCACTTATCCTAAATCTTAAGGTAATAGCAAAATCTTAATCTTAGCCATAATCAATTAAGCAGTGTAGCACGCACCTACATTTCAAATGAGACTTGACCCCATTATTGAGCCTCATATATGACAGGGATGTTGGCTTATGTGAGCTAGTTCAAGGTCAAAATTTTACCCATATAATTGAATGACTCATGTCCACCATCTCTATCCAACACATGTGACACAATCCCACTAGGCCCACCTGCCATCAATTCAAAGATATAATTTACCTGTGTAAATACTCACATAACAGGCAGAAACAACAAATCTTTGCCTACTTATAACAAAAGGATTATTTAATGGCTCGTCGCTTATGCAGAATGCCTAAGCTATAGCCAAGTACAAAAAAGTACTCCAAATAAAATGTCATAATTTGCATAACATGGAAGCAAATTCAATTTATAGTAGAATAAAATTAACAAATAAAACTCAACATACAAAATCAAAATTAACAGATAACCAAGTTTTAGCATTCAAACATACCCCACAGCCAGTATCGAGTGCAGTTCTAATCGTGCCATCTGCAATCGGGATGACAGATGCAAGTTCATCAATATATGCATCAGCTCCTTGAGGAAACATCTCTCCTACTCCTGGAAATTTTAACAAATTTCCCTCAAGCTGAACCCAATTCTGAAAAGCCTTCTCAACAATTAGACTCTTATATGGAACATTTACATAAGGCACATAGTCGCGACTCTTTGGCCATGGGAATGGTGTCATATAACCTTTTGGGGCTGGAATAAGGCATCGTAATTTCTCTTTATTCGGAGGGCAATGTCTTTCTCTATAAGCCATATTCTCCCTAGGAAAAGTCATTGCTCGATTTTGATCCTGACATGGTGTGTAATCTGTCAGTGTAGCATCGCATGGCTCAAAGTTCTTAGCTTTATAGGTGTAGATGTTGACATCATTGCTATGATGAGTTTCAAAAATCAAGTTTGGCATGACACCGCACTCTGTTTCCCGGGTAATCTGCAGTGCAATGCTATCTCCCCTCCCAACACCACTTTTTTGCCATGCACCTAAAACATAGAAGAAACAGCAGAGACCAACTACTATAATTATCATCATGACCCTCCTGGTCCTAACATCATATGAATTCATTTTTGATCCCATAATTCACCTGTAAAAATCACAATCATGTTTTAGGTTCTAAGAATAATAACACTGATGTGATGATGCTTGAATATCATTATAGCTTCTAATTTCAACCAAATATGACCGTGACCCCCACTGTTTCTCAGAAAAGCAGTACAACTGCGTGACAAACACTAAAGAATTCTAAAAGCAAGAACTGAAAAAAAATTTAACTTTTATATGAAGCAAAAGGATAATGCGAATACTTAAATAAAAAAGGCCAGTCCAGATGCTATGGACAACATCAAACCATCTAGAGATTAGAAAATATCCATACATTGAGATTCACTCTAGCAAGGCTAACCAGACCATGGCGGCCATATAACCATCAAGTAAACCTCTTGAAAAATATAGATTTCAAGATAGAGCATATTGTCAGCTCCATGTCAAAGTAATCCAATTTCAGAAACTCCTGGGGGTGCGTTTGGTTTCTTCGTTTAGGGATATTTAAGCAAGAATTTGCTTAAATATTGCCAAATAGATTTTTGTGACTTTAAATTCTATTGTTTGGATAAACTCAGTTTCAGCCCGTTAAAGATTAAATCTAGAATATGTTAAATTCCACTATTAACATTTAAAATATTTAAGAACTCCTCGCCCTCATAAATCTTAAATCTCAAAACAAGTAGTTAAACAATTCATCAAAATGTAACAAGATTCAACAGTTTTTAGTATTTAATCCCCTCACGATTTACCAACCGGCACAAACCTCAACGATCTTCAAATCGTGAGTTCAACTCTCAAAACACAAAAAAAGAATTCCAGACAAACCTGTCCAAATCCAAATAAAAGAGAAACGACGCCAGCAACTCCAAACAGTATGCATGGAGACCCTACCTACAAACCCTAAACCACATCAACATTAAAAACCTAACATTCCAAAACACTAACAGCAAAAAGGGCAACCAAAACACAACCTTGCGCGCAATGGCAAGTAATCCAACATCTTCACGTTAGACAGAACACCAAAACTAGCAGATGCATAGCAAGTTTAGAAAAAAGAAGGGAGAAGCGTACCAAAGGAAATCTTCTGGGGTTTCGAGGTCCTGAGCGTCAGCTTGGAGTTGAACCCGGCATGGCTTTCCAGCAGTGGACTTCCTTATTTAAATTTAAGAAAATTTACACACGAAATTTAAAACTAGAGCAAGAAAACTTCAAGAGAAGAGTGGAACGGGCAAAGAGTAAAGACCAGGTCAGAGGTGACGCGGGAAGAAGGTGAAAGCGCGAGGGAACCGCGCGGATTTGTTCAAGTGGCATGCGACAGGGCACTCCGCCAAATGACAGAAATACCCTCATTATTAGTGAGATTGGCTAATTATTTGACGGTTCAAATTTTCAAATGGTGCGAGCCGTTGATTAAACCTTAAAGAATGGCGAGTGCCGTTAAAATAGCGGCTGACGCACCCACCTTACGCAGCCGGCCATTAATTTATGATTGAGAAATATTAAATTTTAGTAAAATTTACATACATACCACTTTATAACATCCACATATTTAACACCTAAAATTTTAATATTACATGAATACCACCCTAAATTATTTTAATATCAAATATATCACTTACATTTCTTTCCTACCACTCATGTATTTCATTTCTACCACTCCTATTTGGTATGAAAATGAACTATGGGTGGTATGTATGTAATATTAAAGTTTTAGGTGTTAAATATGTAAATAGCATAGTATTAAGTGGTATGTATGTAAATCTCCCTAAATTTTATTGTTTATTATTATTATTATTATTATTATTATTATTATTATTATTATTATTATTATATATAATAAAATTTATATGGTATTTAATATACATGTATTTATATATCTACATCCTACAATTTATATTTATTTATCTAATATTTAAAACTATTCAATACAATAAAACACCACCCCATTAAAGTCATATTTACTTTTTTTCACCCCACAATAGCTTATCCTGATTTTTTCTTCTCTCAATCTTAGTTGAACCATATATATTCTCAGATTCTCTCGACGCTTTTCTTTGCAATCTTCACCGAACCCTACATGTAATCAAGCACAACAACCTCTCTAATCTTTTCCTATTGTGCAATTTTCACCAAACCCTACATATAGTTGAGCATAGTAACTTACTCCATCCCTCCTCTATACTCTCTTCATTGATGACCTATTTTCGAGCATTGCTAATGCTTTCTCTTGACAATTCTATCCCTTGATTGGCACTCATTTATCTACAACTACCCTCACTCAAATTCCTCCTTTTTTCATGGATGACATAATTCGAGCACAACAAAAAACTTCTTCCAATTGTTCATCTATCTCTGACGAACCTCTCTCTCACTTGTGGCAATTTATTCTTCAGCTCATTTGATTGTTTGAAGTTACAAATTAGCAATGAAGGCAAAATGAGGCTAATTTTAAAACACATGTGATTAAAGTATTTCATTTTTTATAGGCAGGTATGATGACACCATTTTAAATGATTTCAATAAAGTATTTAGTAACAAAAGGCAAGCTTCAAGATTGTCAAAGTTATTGTTATTGACCTTTAAGTGTGTGTTATTCACTTATAACAGATGAACTAATAGCGGTGGAAATTTTTTTAGATGATCACGCCTTCGTTCATAAGACGATTGTGCGTAAATTGTTGGATGAACCTGAACACATGATATATGAGATACATGATGTGCCCAAAATTAAGATAATTATGATTAATTAAGCTAATTAAATATTTGTTTGAGTTTGATTTAATTTACAATTATTAGTTTTAGAATGTTTAATGAGGCTTCTAGGTGGCTAAGGGTTGGGTTGGAGAAGTGAAAATGTAAGTTGAGAAATTTCATTTGCGTGTCTCATGAGATCAAATTAGCAGCACAGCAGCATTAAGCTAACAGGAAAATGAAGAAAAAATATGCTTTATGATGTAGGAACATCTTAGCTTTTATTATGCTTTAGGACTAGTTTACCTTTCATGCTCTAAATAGTTCTATTTTACTCTTTAAATAGTTGGCTTATGTAAAAGGGTAGATATCATTGAATGAAATATTATACTCTTTGAAGCCTTGGAGATTGTCTTCTTCTTCTTCCCTGGATTGGGAAAACGAAATCCTTCTTGCAGGTCGAGTCTTCTGACGATCCACTACATCAGTTGGTATCAGAGCCTGGAGCTTGCGAAGATCGATGAACTGCGGAAGAGGGTCGGCTGTCAACGTCGATCGAAGCCGCAAAATAAGATTGGCGATCGACGACGATGGAGGCCAAGGAAGGTGGGCTGTCGACGATGCTCGAAGCCGGATCACCTTCGATCAAGCTCAAGCGAAGGATTCACTAGATCGGATCGACAGAAACCTTCGCGCAATAAGGAAGATGAGAATGTCATTGGCAACCATACCGAGGTATTCCTCTTCTTCGTCGCTCTACTCGTCCGCTCCACGCAAACGCCATCCGTCCCGCCATACTCCCACCATCGTTGATGACTACGCTCCGCTCGAACTCCCTCTCCGATGGCGTGATCCGCCGCCAAAGTATCAGCAGCTCGAGCTTCCGTTGCGATGGCGACATCCTCAGCTCCAGATCCATTCCAATCCATCTCGCGACCATACTCGCAATCCCGATCCCCTCCATCAAGATTTCGCCGCTGCCACTCCATTCGCATTCCCGCTCCCGCTACTACCCACGCTGCCGCTCCGACTCAGCTCTCGTGACTCCGATTCCACACAGTTCCGCACACCCCCAGCACGCCCAACGCTTTCGCCTTTAGATCTGCCCGTTGTTGTCCCTGTAATCAGTCTGCCGGATTCCGCCCCCGCTTTCACCTCTTGAGTGCATTCCGGCCTCAACCCGATCCACTCTAGCTCAAGAAGGCCGGATTGTAATATCTCGTTCCCTTACTGTTCCTCTCTGAATTGGATTTTCCTCCCAGAATCGGCCAGGACGAAGTTTGGATCGTTCAGGCCGATCAGTGCTTGGAAAACAGCTGATTTCTGGTGTGTTTCTGGAAGAATTTCTGTACAGATCGTCCAGGCCGATCGTGAGATCGTCCAGGCCGATCGGTACTGTAGAAATGATCGGCCAGACAATAGCCCTGAGTGAGGTCCAGGACGATCTGGACTTGGTCTGATCGTCCCGGGACGATGTGAATATCGGCCTGGCCGATCAGTTCACTGATATAAGGAAATCAGCTCGTTTTGAGGAGAGAGAAAAGATTTTTATAAAATCAGAAATATCTGAGGAGAGAGAAAGAAAAAAAGGAAAAAGAGAAAAGGCTGGTTTTCGGAGACCGCGGAGCGCTTTTCGTCCGACGCTACTGTTGGAGAAAGTGAAGATCTCGTGGTAAGGACTTCGAACCCTGTTTCTGTTTTCAAAGATGTTGTGTTTTGACCGAGTTGGGATCTGTTTTGTGTTTTCGTAGTCGACTTTTCGACATGATTTTGATTTGACACAACTTCCACCGCACAACTTCTAGTATGTTATAGATATGATTATTGTACACGATTTGACTGTATTCTACGAAGATTTTACCGGTCGGAATTGATTCTACGTGATTTTAATCGAATAGAAAATAATCGGGACTTGATTTGATTTGGTTTCTATAGGATAATAGTCTTGTATTGATGTTATAGATATTCTACTGTAATTTGGAAGAATTTGGATATTGTATCTTTTTGCAGGATTTTTGTGTAAATTTGACCGACTACCGTTACGCTGCCCGATTTTCGTATGATTTCTGAATTGTCTGGAATTGATAGATTGAATCGATATGCATATGATTATTGATATGATTGCTTTAATATTGACTATTGAATTATTTATTGATTGAATTGACTATTGATACTGATCGCAAGTGGAACCTGGTTGAACATTGGTTGGAGATTGATATTGATACCTGTACAGGATGGTGGGCCGACGGGCTTTCCTTTAAACATTGATTATTGATTATTGAAGGAAGACATAAGGAGTTTATTGATATGCCGACGGGCGAAAAGAGTGACGACTCTTATTGATTGAACCAATGTAAAATTGATATCTACAACAGCAATATGGATTCTACAACAGCAACATAGCCAGTAGATTGTACTTGTTCAGTATATCGTATTGAATTGCATGTTTACTGTATTGATTTACGGATTTATTGTTTTATCGACTTCTGCTTTATTGAGTTTGATCGGATTTACTGTATCGTACGGATTCTATTGATTTCATCGATTGACTACTGAGCATTGTTATGGACATAGATAGATATAGATATTGTATCGAAAGCATGAACATGGACATCGTACTACTGCCTATAGATTTTATAGATTCACTGTTGCTATTGTTCTACACCGTATTGACTGTTTTATAGATTCCTTGTCTCGTATCGCTTTTCTCATTTGACCTCATTGATTAGATCGTACCGATTTGACCGTATTGATTTAATTGACGGATATTGATTGAGTTGATTTATCGTATTGCCTGCCGCTGCATTGACTGGTTTTATTGACTATTGATTTCCGCTGCATAGACTCATTGACCATTGACTGATTCGGATTGATAGATTGACATGCATATTGATAGCATTACCGTGCTTTGATTTCAGTTATAGGTATTAGGTGACCTGCTGGGCTTTGTAAAGCTCATTATATGTGGTTGATATTTTCAGGTCAGGGATCGGGAGCAGGAGATAGGAGTTGATTCAGATCGACAGGTTTTAGTTCTTTTGATCGATAGATGATTCTTTTGTACTCAGGACAGGATAGATTTCTCTACTTGCATTGTTAGTGTAGTTCCTGAGTATTGTACATGTTATTTTGAGATATGAATCGACTGTTATATTGATGTTTTAAATTTTATAGATGTTTGATAGATTGCTTAATGATGGTTTTAGATAACTCTGGTAAATTGTTTGGCTATTGATCGACATTCTTTCCAAGTTAGATCTCGGGGCATGACAAGTTGGTATCAGAGCAGTGTTATTGGAAGAATGGATTGTTACCAGAGTTGTAGGTTTGGATTGAGAGATTGGATAGATTGGGTAGCTCTAAGAGCTTCATTGGCATACATCGTTGCATGTGTGTATCATTTGTTTTGAATTGTGCAGGTGAAAAGATATGGATCCTCCAGCAGAATCCAGTGTACCGAATGAGCAACACAGCGCAGCTCCAGTGCCTTCAGAGAGTATGATGCAGTTAGCTACTGCGATTGCACATGTTATGGGGGATGCTCAGAGCAAGATGAGTGGGAGCAAAGAGGAAGAAGTTGATAGACACTTGCAAATGTTCCACAAGCTGAAGCCTCCGTTGTTCAAAGGGGCTGTAGGACCACAGGCTGCTGAGGATTGGATTATGAGGGTGGAAAAGATTTTTGACAGCATGCAGTGTCCGGGGAATAGAAAAGTACCATTGGCAGTATTCATATTGGAGAGTGAGGCAGAGAGATGGTGGATTGGACAGCAGAGAGAGAAGTTTCAGGGGAAGACCAATGCTGAGATCACCTGGGATGAGTTCACTGCAGTGTTCAGGATGTGGTTTGTACCACCGTCAGCTCAGCGACAGATGCAGGAAGCTTTTATGAGATTGGAGCAAGGCCGCAAGTCAGTGATGCAGTACGAGGCCGAGTTTACTGCACTTGCGAGGTACGCTGCTCATCTGATTTCTACTACTGAAGAAAAGTGTTATAGATTTCTGCACGGATTGAACAGAGAACTGAGACATCCACTAGTACCTTTTCGGATCCACGAGTTTTTTGAGCTAGTGGAGCGAGCCCGATTGATAGAGATTGATTTGGCGACACCAGTATCGAGGTACGAGGATACCAGGAGGAGGAGAGATGAGGTACGACGAGATGATTCTGGTAGAGACAGAGATAGAGAGAAGAGAAGCAGGTATGAGGGTTCGAAGGGATCTGCATCGGGATCTGCGTCACGATCAGCATCGATAGTATCATCTGGTGGTTCTGGCACGTGCATTCACTGTGGTAGACGACATGCAGGTCAGTGCTACCTATTGACGGGTCAGTGTTTTCACTGTGGACAGCAAGGACACAGAGCAGCAGATTGTCCTCAGAAAGGACTGGGTGGAAGGACTGATTCTGGCACGGGTACAGGACAGCAGAGGACTGTTGGCTCGAGGGCCTACAGTGAGAGATCAGGGAACCGGATGGATGATAGGACTGTCAGAGATCAGAGGGAGACAGTTGCGCCACGACCTCCTGCACTTCCTCCAGTGGTGCCACGCATCTACAGTCTACAGAGTTTACAGCATCGTGAGGATCAGCAACGACCGGAAGGTTCTACTGGTAAGATTGATTTGACTAACCGATTGATATTGACATATGAACATTGCATATTGACATTTGATTGATTGCATTGTGTGTTCTGTATGGGTTTCGACGAGTTTTGATTTGAATTTGGATTTCGATCGAATCGTTTTGCATTGATTGTTTTGTTCTTCGTACCTGTAGGGAAATGTCGGGACGACATTTTTCTAAGGTGGGGAGATTGTAATATCTCGTTCCCTTACTGTTCCTCTCTGAATTGGATTTTCCTCCTAGAATCGGCCAGGACGAAGTTTGGATCGTCCAGGCCGATCAGTGCTTGGAAAACAGCTGATTTCTGGTGTGTTTCTGGAAGAATTTCTGTACAGATCGTCCAGGCCGATCGTGAGATCGTCCAGGCCGATCGGTACTGTAGAAATGATCGGCCAGACAATAGCCCTGAGTGAGGTCCAGGACGATCTGGACTTGGTCTGATCGTCCCGGGACGATGTGAATATCGGCCTGGCCGATCAGTTCACTGATATAAGGAAATCAGCTCGTTTTGAGGAGAGAGAAAAGATTTTTATAAAATCAGAAATATCTGAGGAGAGAGAAAGAGAAAAAGGAAAAAGAGAAAAGGCTGGCTTTCGGAGACCGCGGAGCGCTTTTCGTCCGACGCTGCTGTTGGAGAAAGTGAAGATCTCGTGGTAAGGACTCCGAACCCTATTTCTATTTTCAAAGATGTTGTGTTTTGACCGAGTTGGGATCTGTTTTGTGTTTTCGTAGTCGACTTTTCGACATGATTTTGATTTGACACAACTTCCACCGCACAACTTCTAGTATGTTATAGATATGATTATTGTACACGATTTGACTGTATTCTACGAAGATTTTACCGGTCGGAATTGATTCTACGTGATTTTAATCGAATAGAAAATAATCGGGACTTGATTTGATTTGGTTTCTATAGGATAATAGTCTTGTATTGATGTTATAGATATTCTACTGTAATTTGGAAGAATTTGGATATTGTATCTTTTTGCAGGATTTTTGTGTAAATTTGACCGACTACCGTTACGCTGCCCGATTTTCGTATGATTTCTGAATTGTCTGGAATTGATAGATTGAATCGATATGCATATGATTATTGATATGATTGCTTTAATATTGACTATTGAATTATTTATTGATTGAATTGACTATTGATACTGATCGCAAGTGGAACCTGGTTGAACATTGGTTGGAGATTGATATTGATACCTGTACAGGATGGTGGGCCGACGGGCTTTCCTTTAAACATTGATTATTGATTATTGAAGGGAGACATAAGGAGTTTATTGATATGCCGACGGGCGAAAAGAGTGACGACTCTTATTGATTGAACCAATGTAAAATTGATATCTACAACAGCAATATGGATTCTACAACAGCAACATAGCCAGTAGATTGTACTTGTTCAGTATATCGTATTGAATTGCATGTTTACTGTATTGATTTACGGATTTATTGTTTTATCGACTTCTGCTTTATTGAGTTTGATCGGATTTACTGTATCGTACGGATTCTATTGATTTCATCGATTGACTACTGAGCATTGTTATGGACATAGATAGATATAGATATTGTATCGAAAGCATGAACATGGACATCGTACTACTGTCTATAGATTTTGTAGATTCACTGTTGCTATTGTTCTACACCGTATTGACTGTTTTATAGATTCCTTGTCTCGTATCGCTTTTCTCATTTGACCTCATTGATTAGATCGTACCGATTTGACCGTATTGATTTAATTGACGGATATTGATTGAGTTGATTTATCGTATTGCCTGCCGCTGCATTGACTGATTTTATTGACTATTGATTTCCGCTGCATAGACTCATTGATCATTGACTGATTCGGATTGATAGATTGACATGCATATTGATAGCATTGCCGTGCTTTGATTTCAGTTATAGGTATTAGGTGACCTGCTGGGCTTTGTAAAGCTCATTATATGTGGTTGATATTTTCAGGTCAGGGATCGGGAGCAGGAGATAGGAGTTGATTCAGATCGACAGGTTTTAGTTCTTTTGATCGATAGATGATTCTTTTGTACTCAGGACATGATAGATTTCTCTACTTGCATTGTTAGTGTAGTTCCTGAGTATTGTACATGTTGTTTTGAGATATGAATCGACTGTTATATTGATGTTTTAAATTTTATAGATGTTTGATAGATTGCTTAATGATGGTTTTAGATAACTCTGGTAAATTGTTTGGCTATTTATCGACATTCTTTCCAAGTTAGATCTCGGGGCATGACACGGATGCAGATAGCGTCCTAGACCTGAACCCTCTCGGCGACATCAAACTCGTCAGATTGGCCCGATCACCTTCGCTTCCACACAACATGCCCGCTCTAACAGACGATTTATCTCCTCCTGATCGCACAGTCAACAACCATCATTTGGCCGTCGTCCATGACTCGTCACTTTCATTCCCTTCACTTCTGTCTTTCGCTCATATCCCTCTCCCGTGTATCCAATCATCAGGTTCGCCCAGCACTCCCACTCCGTCACCCATCTCCTCCAGTGCATCTGCGCAACCGATTAGATCTATTTCTCCTTCTAGTATCAAAGAATTGGAAGAAGAGATGGAGAAGTTACATGAGCAAAGGGCTGTTGTGATTGAGGAAAGAAGAGTTGTTGATATTACTAATGAGAATGTTGGGTTAGAGGCTGCAGTAAGTGCAGCACGTTCTGTTCTAGATAGAGGCTCTAGGTCTGCTTATATAGCTGCAGCGCCCATTGAAGCTCAGGCTTCTCTAACAACTGGCCGAGAAATTTAAAGCTTGCCTGTTCAGTTAGATGAGTATGGCAGGGATGTTAACCGACAAAAGCATATGTATTTTGTTAGGAGGGCTGATGCTAAAAAGTACATAAAAGTTCAGGCTAAGGCTAAGAGGTTGTCGTTCATTGCAATGGGAGTGGATGAATCTCAGCAGATTGAAGGTGAGGTGTCCAGTGATGAAAGTGATAGTGAAATTAGTGCTTATCAATCCAGTAGGAATGAGTTGCTCCGAACTGTTGAACAAGTTTTTAGTGATGTAGTTGATAATATTCCAAACTTTTCGTTGTCAAGGAAAGACTTGAAAGGTGGAAGAAATGCCATCTTCCTAGTTATCAAGATGCATACATATCTCTAAGCGCACCATACATATTATCTCCTTATGTAAGACTAGAGCTTCTGAAGTGGGATCCTTTGTATAAGACAATGGATTTCTTTGACATGGACACTGCACGAAACCTGTTTGAACAAATGCCTGTTAAGAATACACATTCATACATTGCAATAATCACAGCTTATACTCATGATGGATTCACTGATGAAGCAAAGACACTATTCCACCTGATGCGGGATATCTGTAATGGTCGAAATCCTCATCCCAACCACACTACTATAGCCACCATTGCTTATGCCTTTGCACAATCCGAGTCTCCCAGTCGAGCGAGATTTCTCCAAGCCTGCATTGGCCACCATGGCACTGATTTACTCAATGATCACAACATTGCTGCCCTCATAGACCTTCATTCAAAGTGCAAAAATATCGATAAATCTTATAATCTCTTTTGCATATGGAAGCAAAAGGAATTGGTTTGCTACAGTGTGATGATAGATGGGTGTGGGATTCATAGATGCATTGAGAAAGCAATCAAACTGTTTGAGGAGATTCAGAAAGCCAATTCAAATGAGCATCCGGTAACTGAATTGTACAGAAACATTTCTCTTCTATCTATAGTGGGGCATGGTGTTGACTTCAGGACGGATTGGTTATTTGCCAAGAACTCTTATTCACCAACCCATTGGCAAATTGAAATGCTAGTTCAATTCAAAGATTCCAAAGCTGAACATCCTCATTTGGAGTGGAAAAAGCCTCTTCATGTGCTAATTTTGAAGTCTGCATTCAAAGTCTTCGATCCAGGAATTTGTTTGCCACTCTACCTCCCTTCTAATAACATGCCTCGACGGAGTCGAGCTTTTTGACACAAGGGAAGAATGATGTAGGAACATCTTAGCTTTTATTATGCTTTAGGACTAGTTTACCTTTCATGCTCTAGATAGTTCTATTTTACTCTTTAAATAGTTGGCTTATGTAAAAGGGTAGAGATCATTGAATGAAATATTATACTCTTTGAAGCCTTGGAGCTTGTCTTCTTCTTCTTCCCTGGATTGGGAAAACGAAATACTTCTTGCAGGTCGAGTCTCCCGACGATCCACTACATCACTTTAGGGGTACATTACGGCTCTAGGGGGCATAGACGTGGCACGAAGCCTTATCTGGAAAGAATTTGGAAGAATATGGAAGATTCTCTGGGGGTTTTGTGGTGCTGGGGAGATGAGTGTCACAACGCTAGGTTAAGTTAGTGATTTCTAAATAATAAAATAACTGCAACATTTCGCAAAAAATTATTTTCACCTAGACCTAGCCAAAGAAGATAGGAGGATAAGGGGAAGAGAAGAGAGAAAAGAGAAAGAAAGAGAGATCTTGGTGGCCAAAGCTCAAGCTTTGTTAGTAAAACCATTTAGGGAAATTGTAAAAGCACAAGTTAGACTTTTGAATCTTTCAATTTTCATTGTTTTATAAAAAATTATTGATTAAAATGTATCTTTCTTGATTTTCATGAAGTTTTAACCGCCTATCTCTTTTATATGTTGTCCTATTTTCTGTCCTGAACATTTAAACTATAAGAAATCAAACTTTTATTTATTGATGTTTTGGTACAATTTTTTGAGTATATGATATGATTGTGATTTTTCAGAAAAACATAGTAATTTTATAAATATCTTAAAATGTTCATGTGAATATTCCTTTCAAATTGGGAATTGATCAAATAAAATTTAGTGGCTATTATGGTTTTTATTTACAAGTTATAACAGCATTGCATTGAAAATTATAGTTCAATTAATATTGCAATTATATGTATATTGTTCATAACATGACATTAGAGATATTCTTATATGTAAAAAAGTGAACTCTCTAATATATGACGAGGGTCTTATATGTTTTCATTTTTTTTTTACCCCATCTATCTAGAGTGGGTGTGGGAGGGATTATGACCCCAGTTGCTAAAAACAAGTGTAAGAGGTAAAAAGAAACATAAGTCGGATTGAAATTATAAACGGACATCGGAACATGTGTGTTTTAATTATTACATTGCAATTATATTAATGAAATAAGTATAATTAAGTAATAATTTGATATAAATATTGGAATTACTAAAACTCCGAATGAATTCTAAAAAACTATAAAAAAAGTACAAGTGAATCTTATATGACAAGTATTCTTTGAAATATCTGAAAATCTACGTGCAAGCGGATTTACAAATAAGCGAAAATGTTAAAGTATTCTCTTGAACCAAGTTATGTTTTATTGTTGTAGTAGTACTTTAATAGATTTCTTGCCCTTTTCTTATATTAAATATAATCTTTTAATCTGAATATTGATATTTGTGACATGTTAAAATAAAAAGCTTACTGAGTTGGATGTGTTCATTCTATTTCTTTTAATATTTCAGCAAAATGCAATAGTCCAGTAGAATAGATAAAGCGTAGGAACAGGATCTTGCATAATTATTACATAAAATTAACGCATATTAAGGGCGTTAAATTTGAAGATGAGAAAGCAAATTTCTTTTACATATTTTGCTGATGCAGGTTATGTGTTCAACCTTTGAGAGCAAAAGCCAACTACAACATAACTAGGAGAAGGATAGTGCAAGTTTGTTGCAATGCAAAGATGGGAGAGGCTACAGCGTGCGTATGAGGGTTACAGGATAAGGGTCATCTGGAGAAGTTGATATGCTTATTTGAAGATGGAAGAGGCTATAGTATGCACAATGGATGAAGGGCCGCTGGGAGAAGTTGATGCACTCAATTACAGTAAAAGTCGCCGGCAAAGATTGAGGAAGAGGGTCGCTAGGAGATGCTGTCGTGCTCCATTGCATGGAGGTTTCAGCGAAGATTGGTTGAAATTATTCCGTAGTCTGAATTAGGATGCGTGATGCGTCAACTCACTTTTTTGTTGTGTATATCGGTGCTATGTACCATTGTGTACGTGTGATGTGGTGTATCCTGATTCGCCTCTATACAATCTGGTGATCGGGCAGAATAATTTCTGGAAGATTGGAGAGGAGGGAAAGGTAGGCTGAAACCACTGTATAGTTGAAAAAATAAAGGGGAGTTGGTAGGGTTCGAGTGTCAATTCGGGTCGACGGGTCGGGTTCGAGTTGAACCCGGGTTGACCCGACTCTAACCGGGTCAACCCGAACCCGACCCGTTTTTGCAAATGGGTCGGCTATCTCAACCACCAGCGCTGGTTGCCGGGTTGACATGATCCGACGCGTCGACCCGAGGCAGAGGCAATAGAGCGTGGTGGCAGCGGTGCAACGACGACAGCAGCGGGCTCGCGTTGGTTGTTGTGAATGCTGAATCGGCAATTGGCGAAGCTTGAAGCAACGCACTGTGCCAGGCGGAGCGACGGACTGCGGGACCAGGCAGTGGGCACGCCGCACGTGTCGTGACCCACGAATGCCGAAGCGGAGAAGCCCGAACTCCGAAGCGAACTGTAGGCTGCAGCGGCAGCGGGCTGCGAGCACGCGTGGCGACTCGCGATTGCAGAAGCAACGGGCAACGCGGTCAGCCGGTCATTCGACGTGGGTAAGGGCTTGTTTTGTAAAACCCGAAAACAACCTTAATAAGGCGTCGCACGCTTTTCAAAGCACCGCGACGAGGTTTAAGTGAAATTTTTTTAAGGTTAACGGAATGTAACAGAAATAATTTTAGAAAATCCCTTGCAAAATTCTGATCGTTTTGGTATATAGAACTTGTACCCAATTTTGTCTAATTTTGGAGTTATTAATTTTAGAAGTCTCTAAATACCTATTATACCCTTACTCATCTATTATGCCGAATTTGTTTAAGTGAGGGTAGCATAGTCTTTTAGCAAGCCCTTTCTCCCTTAATAGGCAAAACCGAGCCCTTTCCCCCCTATTTGCGTGAAACCGAGCGGACGAACAGGGAGAGACGGAAGGGCTAGGCGCGGACGGCTTCGGCTGGGACTTCTCCGGCAGCGATCTTTCGGCGAGAAATTTAGGTCGAATCGAAGAGGGCGACGAGGGAAACTCCGGTATGATTATTTTCAAGCGAAATTTTCTAGATCTCTAGATATTTGAGAATGAAATTTCTAGGGTTTTATAGGATTTTGGTTTTCTTTCGTAATTTCTTTACGAAAACTTTAAGGAAGGATTAGAGGATTATTTTAGCAATAAAAATGAAGGAATTTGAGGAATTTTTGGAAGATTTAGAAAGTAGGGTTTTTGACCTAAAACTTTAATTTTGTAAGATACCTTTATGAAAATGATTCCTAAGGGTTTAGGAAATGTTTTTAAAGAAAAAATTTAAGTTTTTAACTAAAATTTCATTTTCTTAATTTTCGTGATTATTTTAATCCGAAAATTTATTTGATGATTATTAAATATTGTTTAGGATTAAATCTAGAATAAAGATTTGAGGGAATTTAAGAATTTAGGGTTTCTAACAAAAAAATTTAGGCATTTTATTAATCCCGAAAATATAAATTAATTATGTTAATTATTGGATATGATCACGATGTATGCTTAGTTAGATTTTAAATGTCTTTTAGGTGAGGATTAAGGTGGCAAGTGGTTGACGACATCATACAACGTTGTGGTATTTATTCACTGCTTGCAAGGTAGGTGATTTGCATTTAAATTGAATTTATGAAATGTTATTTTAATAATTCTGTACTTTTAAAATTGTTGCAAAGTTATATTCCTAATCTTCTTTATTATGACTGATAGTTCTTCAATCTTGTTTAATTCATGTTACGTTATTTTAAACTGTTCATATTAAGCAAATGATAAGAGATGCAAATATTTCTTTTAACTGATAACTTAGAGAAAATCATATGAGGCATTAATTAATTCTCAAACCCTTTGATGAAAGTATTATATTAAAGTGTATGTGCATGTTGATCCGGAAGTGTCAAAAATGATAAAGGTGGCTCGTAGAGCCAATGGTAAAGGTGACTCATAGAGCCAATGGTAAAGGAAGCTCGTAGAGCCTATGGTAAACGAAATGGCCAAACAATTGACTGTGTACCTGATCAGTACAAAATCAGGCACTTCCGGGACAGGTGATTTATATATTATGACTATGAAAGTTATGTATTTGAAGAAATATGAAATTTTATGAAAAAGAAAGTAAAGAATGATATGAAATAAGGAAAATGTCTAAAGAATGACCAATGAAACTGTTTTATACATTCAAGCATTAATGTTTATACTGTTCTTTTACTATTTCATGCTTAATGACATGTTTAAGAAAGATAAAACAAAATATTTTATAAATTTAAAATAAATGTTTTTCACGTGCTGAGCGTTGTCTCATTCCTCGTTTGGAAATCTTTTTCAGGAGACAAGTGATGGCTGCTCGACGACCTTATATGTATCGTCATAGGGAACCTCAAGATGAAAGGTTCCTTTTTGTGTTTTCAGTTTGAGTCTTTGTATTTGTTTCATTGTAGTTCGTGAGTTTGAGGTTTGTGTAATTGTGAAAGTTTATGTTATGATGATGAATTTAAAAGTTTTATTGGTTATGAGACAGTTGATCAATTTGTAACTTTTGAGTTTGAAGTTTATTAGTGGCTCTTTCATGTATTTTGGGATGATATTTATGTTCTGAACTTAAGTTTTAAATGAAAATATGTTATGTATTATGCTCTTCCGTACGACCGACTGTTCCCACCCCGATATAATCGGGCTAGTCGGGCCGGGTCATGACATGTTTTCGGGTCATTTTTGGGGTTATTTTCGGGTTCGCGTGTCAACCCGAACATGACCCGATTTTTGAAACAGGTCGGTTTATTGAACCCGACCCGTTTCATAAACGGGTCAACCCAAACCAGGAATTTTTCGGATAGGTTTCGGGTCGGGTTTCGGGTCGTGTCAAAAATTGACACCCCTAGCCTAGGAGTTGGAATGATATTTTGATCACATCGGAAAATTTTAGGTTTTAAGTAAATAGAAGGTTTCAGAGCGATAGATATATAAATGTTAATATATGGAGTGGTAAGCATGTAAATTCCCTCCCAAAAAATAATATTAATATTCATGCAAATAAATATTTGATGATGATGATGATGATTTATAAAAATCTTTTTTTAATAGGATATTTTAATCAAAATTTTGATCAAAATGATTTCTAAATTATTCAAATTTATTTCTAGATTAATTTAAAATAGTATTTCTTTAATCTTATAATAGATCCAAAACCTTTGGAAGCATCTAGAAGATTCTCTGGAGCGCTACAGTGTTGTGGAAGCTTGGCGCCGCGACGCGACGCTAATTCAAAACAGTCAAAATTTTAATATTAAAATATCTCAATTTACTTACTAATCGACCCACCACCCCAAGCTTGTAGAAGAAGGGAGGAGGAGGAAGGGAAAAAATAAAGAGGAAGAGAGGCAAGGGATTTGGAGGTCAAGGTTTGAGATTTTTAGATTGGTTAGTATAGGAAATTATAGAGCTCCATGTAGACTCATAAACCCTTGTCTTTAAATTCAATTCTAGTAAAAATTTTTAAAGTTATGGATAAAATATATTTTTCTCAAATTTTACGAAATTTTCACCGTGTGAATTTTTGTATGATAGTGTGTCCTTTATTATGGACATTTTGGCTATATGCAATCATGTTTTTAACAATTTATTTTTCTCGTACAGATTTATGAGCATATTGTTGAATCAAAGTATTTATGGCAATTTCAATAGTTAAGTAAACGTCTTGAAATGTTCTTATGAAGGTTCCTCTAAAATTATAATTTGAATAGTGAAAGTCCAATAAGCATTCTATATTACATAAAAGGCTGCTTGTACTCGTAATTTATATATTTTCTATAGATTGCATTGAACATTTAATTTTAGTATCACTATATTGCATTCACATTTTAATACATGGCATTGGATGAGTTCTATTCTGATGTATGGGAAAGTGCATTCTCTGTTATGTTACAAAGGGCCTAATATGAACTCTTTGACCCCTTTTTCCTAATACATATGTGAGAGAATTTTGGCCCCACTTGCTGAAAGTAAATGTGGGAGATTAAGTAATACAGTAAGCACTCTTCTTACCCCATTCGACTAATGCAAAAGCGGGAGAGACTCTAGCCCCACCTATGGGCAGGTGTGCAAGGTAAAGGGAGATATAAAGAGAAGTTGAGATATAAGCAGACATCATGATATGTACATTCTAGTCATATCATTTTATATGTTAATATTTTTTTGATAAGAGTAAGAAATATTTTGACTTATGTTTTAGTGAACTATGAACTTATATATTAATTCTAATGAAGAGTGCAAGTGAAGTGCAAGTGAATTTCCGAAAAATGAGTATTTTGTGTGCATATTAGAACTTCTATAAAAGTGATTATGTAGTTATAAATGTAAGTATTGACATCGAGATCAGGTATATATGTTAGAATATAGTAAATCCCTATTTGACTTATGCTTTATGTATTTTGAAAGCCTTTATATTTTTCTTGATTATTTATTTTTAAATTAATTAATTGTAACATATATACATTGACTTTTGATATCTACATGGGGTCAAGGAGGAGTCTACTGGGCTATTTGAGCTTGCTTTATTTTTTTAATATTTTAGGAAAAGATAAAGGTCCTGTCAAGTATATCAAGTGTAGAGGCAAGGGTTGAGATCCGAATTTCTAAGGTATAAATTTGTAATACAGCATTTGATCATTTGATGTGTAGACTTTTATGATATGGAGTATTATAATTATATTTTGATGAAAAGAAAGTTGATTACATTTTTTTTTTTTAAAGGAGATTTAGTTGCTCCATTTGTTATTATTAATAGATGAGATAACTAATTTTGGTTTAAGTAAATCAAATCCTTCCATTAGATCGTAGGGTGTTACAGATGGTATCGGAGCAATGATTTGGAAGGATTGGTCAAGAGTTGTAACCAGAGCTATAGGAAATGAATTGATTGGTATGGGGGGGGGGGGGGGGGGGGGGGGGGGGGGGGGGGGGGGGGGGGCTAGCTTGGAGTTTAATTTAATTTATTATTTGTTAATTGTGTTGAATAATTGAATCTCCCTAATTTATCTAGATTAAAGTGTTATTGAATTATGAATCCCAAAGAGTAAAAAGAAACATATAGATAAGTTATAATCAGGCAACAACAATTCGAAGCACTGTGGAGGCTATGACTTTTAATTCGATGATATATTTCATTAAGTTGGTGGACCAACTGATGCGCGAGGCTCATGTTAGGATGGTTAGAGTAAAGGAGGATGAGATTGATAGGCATATGCAATTATGTCTGAGATTGAAGCCACCTCATTTTTAGTATGTTGTTGACCCTCGAGCATATGAGACTAGTTAATGAGGGTAGAAAAGTTATTTGATAGCTTGTAGTGCCCAAAGGGCAAGAAGATTCCATTAATGGCGTTTCTTTTAGATTGAGAGGTAGAGCGTTGGTGGATAGGCTAGCAGAGAGAGAGGTTTTAGGAGAGGTCAAATGCAAAAATCAGTTGGGAGGAATTTACTAAGATTTTTAGGACCTAGTTTGTACCTCCGTCTACCATAAACCAGATGTAGGAGACCTTTTATGAGGTTGGAGCAAGGGAGATAGATGATGATGTAATATGAGGCGGACACTACAAAAAAGTTATATTTTTGGCCGGAAAAATCTGCCATAAAATAAGCCAAATCCGTTATAAAATTTATATTGACAAGTTGGCTCAGCTTTAAGTAAAAAAAAGTATCAAACTGCATGAAATTCCTATGATTATTATTTATAAGTGTAACATCAAGTTTACCTCGAAGTCGTGGAGGGGTGTTAAGGAAGCTCTGAGACAAAGCTGAATTTCAATACAACTTTTCACCCTAGAAGAATGGGTAAATTGAAAGGGTTATTGAGGTTCTGGAAGATATGTTGTGAATTTGTGTTTTGGATTTTGGTGAAAGCTAAAAGAATCATATACCTGTGAATGAGTTTGTTTATAATAACAACATCCAACTCATCAAAGATTAGGTCAATAGCAAGTAGCTTTTCACTTTCTTCCTCAACCTCCTCCTTCCTCTCATGGATGCTATATGTAAAAACTATATTCAAGATTTATTAGAGTATCCAACTTCTATTCTAATCTTATTTGGTTATTCTTTGGACTTACATGGCTTGCTCTCAACTGTAGAATGATATTAAAAAGCTGATTTACACTATCTTATCAAGATGGAATTAATTGACCTGCAACTATATGTACTTTCGATGTCTCATCCGCTTTATAAATAAAAACTGAGATGCTTGATATCTTCATTCTATTTTTAGTTATGCTCAGCTGAACGAGACAATATTTATAATAGACTTATAGAACATTTCCTCATAAACTATATAAAATAACTTAGAATGGACAACTCACATAATAACATACGAAATATAAACATATTATGCACATTGTCATCAACTCTTTATATTCATGCTAAAAAAATAACACTTATATCTTCATTTATGTGCCATGACAAAAAACTATTTGTTTGTGAGCACCTTTTAGCTATTCCAGTCTAGCATCCTCAATGCTCTATTCTTAAGGAACTCAACACGTCTCTGTATAAGAGCACCAAGGATTATAACAATTGATGAATGAAAGCATATAATTATATCTTAGAAGTTCTAAAAGAGTTTCCAAAAGGAGATCATTCAACGTGGGCATTGGGGTAATTATCCTTAAATTTTGTAAGAATTTTCTCTATAACCCCCCACTCCATGCCCCAATCGACATGTGACCTGAGCCTGATAATACAAAGCTTGGGCATATGTATCTATAGTAGAATAATTTAAATGAGTAAATCCTAAAATCTTATTCAATTCACTAACGATAATTATTAAACAATTTAGGACAATCATTGAAGAGATCATGATTGACCAAAATAATCAACATATTCAATGAGTCTTTTTAACGTATTCATTCCACAATTTAGCCATATATCAACCAACTTCGACATACTTTAACCTTGTTCAAACTTACTTGAATCTTATTTATATTCTTGATCAAACATTCCTCAACCTTTCTTCAAAGATAAATTAACATAATTGATAAAAATGTCAAATTATGATCAATTAAGAGTTTGAATGAGGTTCAAAAAAAATTTGAATAAGGTTATAATGTACTGAAGCTATTCACATATAGTTAAATCGTGTAATGAAGATATTATAAAAACTCATTGAATAGATCAATCATTTTTTTATGGTCAAATAAAATTCAATTATATTTTGTGGATTATTGAGATCATTCAATGATGATTTAATTATATATATATATATATATATATATATATATATATATATATATATATATATATATATATATATATATATATATATATATATATATATATATATTGGGAACAAAACAATTTTTTTGGGGGCTGCTAAAAATATGTAAAAGCGGATTTCTAAGCCGAAGGCGCAAAGTTTCATCCGCGTCGCCACTCGGAAGTAGGAAATAAGAGGCAATAGGGAGAGAAATATCCTTCTCAGATGGCGGCTATCTTGCTATCTGTTTCTTGCTCGCACACCTCCAAGCCCAGCCGTTCTTCTTCGCCGCTCGTGCTGATCTCCAGCTTGAAGCCCGCCTCCAAACCGTCATCTATTTCGTGGGCTTCTTCCATTTCCGACATTTCGATCAGCGTAAACAGTCTCACTGGGATTTCATTTCCACATACTGACAACCGTCAGGTTTGCTCATCTTCTTTATTCTCCACTCGAACTCTGTTGATTGCTTCCTTATATTTGATATTTGCTGTCTCGATGTTATCTGCGGTTTCAAAGGGCTAATTAGGACCAGGGAATTGAAGGATTGCCGATGAGTGAAGGGCCTCGAAGAAGCGAGGTTGAAGATTGGATTTGATATGTCTATTTTTCGTTCTTGTTTGTCTTTAGTAATCGTTTGGCAGTAACAATGACATTCATGGGGTTTCTATTGTATTGGTTTCAGGTATTTTGAATTAGAAATAAACGTGTATATAAATGACCTAGAACGAACTTGTTATTGTGGTAGATCTGGTTTAGTGGGATTTTTCTCGTTTGTTCTTCTCAATTAGGTGGTTGTATAGGTGAAAGTTAAGAAATGAAATGAATTTTTGGAATTTCATGCATTGCCATGAATTTTATAGATATTTAATGCTCGAAGTGGTATAGAGATAAAATTTAATTTCCTTATTCTCAAATGACCGCCCATGCTAGCGAAGGAATTAGGATTTCAAGTGAGTAGGAGGGAAATATCTTACCCGAAATGTTGGGCTAAATTTTTATAATATATGTAGTTGCAAGTGAATTTAAATATATATAGTTGCAAGTGAATTTAAATATTGTGCATAACTATATAAGGCTTTTCTCAAATCTAGAAGGGGAAACAGACACATCCATCCTCTCCCTAATTCCATTATTGGTCTATGCTTACAATTAGAGAGTAAATAAAGTGGGTTGGAGGGTTATTATTTTTTACACGAAAAACTTGAAAAGGGAAAAATTACCATGCCTAGTTTAGGTGAGACAACTTGCACTAGTTGTAGATATAAATTATGAAGGGCTTTTTTTTTTTGAACTTGGAGAAGGTGTCAATATAGATATGGTGAAAGCAAGCCATTTCAAGTATCCTCGATGAAGAAGAGGTAAGAAAATCAATGAGATAGATGGATGTAATCATGTTTATTATCTTCTTAGAGGTGAAGATCAATTGACATTAGGGTGATTTACGGTATGATGCTAAAATGTCAGAGTAATCAATGAGTATGATTGAGACAATTTTCTACTAGAAGGGAAGGCATCGATTAAATTGGCCCAATAATTTTTTGTAGGCCATTGAAGATAGTTGGATCAATCCTACCTTGGAGGTGGAGGGTCATGAACATGATTTTGGGATTGAGAGTTATTAATTTTACCTAGTAAACCTAAAAAGGGAAAAATCATTGTGCGTAGTCTAGATGAAACAACTCGTTCTAGTAGTAGATATAAATTATAAATGGGTTATTTCACTGAATTTGGAGAACGTATCAATATATAGTAGTTGAAAGAAAGCCATGGCAAATCTACATGATGATAACGAGGTAAGAAATTAACAAAATAAATGGAGATAACCATGTTAGCTATTTTCTTAGAGGTGAGGATGACTTTTTATTGGGGTGACATACGAAATGATGCAGAAAGATCTGGGTGATCATTGAGTATGGCTAAGATAAATTTCTACTAGAGGGGAAGGCAATACTTAAAGTGGCACAAGAAGATTATAGAGGCCATTGAGGATGGTTGGATCAATCCTCCCTTGGAGTTGGAATTGACAAGACTTGAAGGAGGCATGTGAGGTGATGTAGGAGGGTTGTAGATGTGATTGTGGGTTGGAGAGTTATTATTTTTTACATGAAAAATCTATAAAGGGAAAAATTACCATGCCTAGTTTAGGTGAAACAACTTACACTATAGTATATATAAATTACAAAGGGTTTCTTTCACTGAACTTGGAGAAGGCGTCAATTTAGAGTAGGTGAAAGTAAGCTATTGCAAGTATCCCTGGTGGTGATGAGGTAATAAAATCGACAAGATAGATGGGAGTTAATCATGTTAGTATCTTATCAAAGTTGAAGATAACTTGAAATTGGGTTGACATACGACATGATGTTGAAAGTTCGTGATGATCACTGAGTATGGTTGAAGCAATTTTCTACTGGAGGGGAATGCATCGATAAAATGGTGTGAGAAGATTGTGGAAGCTTTTGAAGATAAGTGGATCAACCCTCACTTGGAGTTGTAGATGGAAAGACTTGAAGGCAATGGGTGAGGCAGTGCAGGATGTGATTGTGGGTAATCAAAATGGTTGTCCATATTGGAGATATTGATGACATAACATAAAGCTTGTGACTAGGAGACACAATATGGCCTTGGAGATGGCTATTGATAGTCATGATAGCTATTGTTCTTGAGATAAAGATGACATTGTTTGAAGGTTGCAACATGGCAATACAAAAAATATTTTAGAGTTGTATGTTGAAAGTCAGGATGATCCTCTTTCTAGAGATGAAGATGATGCGATCTTGAGGCTACAGGCAAGATTGAAAGAGTGAAAGATAGGGGCAACTACTGAGGATGGTTTAGATGATCCTCGTCTTCGAGGTGATAGCGGCACAACATGAAGGTTAAGATTGATTGAAAATTGCAAAGCTGAAAGGTTGGGGGGGACTTTTATAACATATATAATTGTAGGAGAATTTTAATATTATACATAACTACACATGATTTTTCTCAATTCTAAAGGGGGCAAGAGAATACCCCTAGCCCATCTTTGGGTTTCACTATTTGGCCCTCACATAAAATTAGAAGGTAAACAAAGTGGATTGGGGACAGATTACTCTTTGTATGGAAAACCTAGAAATTGAAAATTCACCGTGCCTAATCTAGGTAAAATAGCTTCCATGGGTAGTAGATATAAATTATAAAACGTGTTCTTTATTGAACTTAGAGAAGGCTCCATTGATTGAACTTAGAGAATATGTCAATAGACTAGGTGAAAATAAGGTAGTGTAAGTATCCCTAGTGCCGACGAGGTAAGAAAATTGGTCACGTAGATGGAGGTAAGCACATTAGTCATCTTCTTAGAGAAGAAGAGGTCTTGACATTACGGCGATGTACAAGATGATGTTGAAATGTCAGGGTGACTACTAAGGTTGGTCAAGATAGTTTTCTCTTGAAGGGTAAGGCTGCGATCAAAGTGGCACAAGAAGGTTGTGGATGCCATTGATGATGCTCAAATTAGGCCTCCCTTATAGCTAGAGATACACAACTTGAAAGTGTTGGACAAGGTGATGTAGGAGAGCTGTGGATGCGATTGTGGGTGGTCAAGATGGTTCTCCATTTAGAGATGTTGATGACATAACCTAAAGCTTGTGACATGGTGACTTAAGATGTTCACGGAGGTATTAACAATCAAGATGATTACTCTTCTTGAGGTACAATTGACTTCATTTGAAGGTTGTAATGAGGCAACACAAAAAACTCATAGATGTGATTGTTGAAAGTTAGGATGGTCTTCTTTCTAGAGTTGAAGATGACATAACCTTAAGGTTATAGGTGAGGTAACACTACAACACTAAAAGGTATGGGTAACACTGAGGATATTGGAGACGATCCTCCACTTGGAGATGATAGCGACACAACATGAAGGCGAAGGTCGATTTTGAAAGTCATGGTGGCTATTGAGAATGGTTGGAATGATCTTCCTCTAGGAGGCAAGGGCAACATGAACTTGAGGTAGTGATCAAGGTAGTGCATGGGGGTCTTGGAGGCTCTTGAAATTGGTTGAATTGTATCTCCCCCTGAGGTAGAGTTAGTATGACTTAAAAGGAGGCTGGCATGGTGACACCAGAAGGCTGTGAAGGTGATTGTGGATAGATAGGATAACCATCCTTCTGGAATAGGGATGCCATGATTTAGAAGCGATGATGAGTTTATGCAAGACCTTTGTGGTGCTTGCTGTTATGGCGAGCACTGAGGATGATTGAGATGACATTCCTTTGCAGGGGTGAAGGTGACACGGCCTAAAGGTGACTAGTAAAGTTGCTCAAGCAAAGTTATGGATGTGTTAGAATGATATTTCTAGAAGTAGAGATGACAACCTAAAGGTAGTGGGCAAGTCAGTGTAAGAAGGCTTTCGGGGTGACTATAGGCAGCTAGGGTGATTCTTCTCCTTTTTGAAAACAACAAGTAGTTGACGTAGCATGGTTGTGGAGGTAACTTTTGGCAATTAGGATGGTCTCCTCCTTTTGGAGGTGAAGGCGGCACACTAGGCATGCAAGGCAACACTGAAAGGTTGGAGTTACTACTAAGGATGGTCTCTTCCTTGAGGCAAATGTGGCACAACCTTGAGATGGTGGATGAGGCAACTTAGGAAAGCCATGGAGGCTATAAATGATTGTCAAATTGATAATCCCTATGAGGTAGAGAAGATGATTTGAAGTCGATAGTCAAGGCGGCGCAAGAAGTTTGTGAAGGTGATTGTGGGTAATCAGAATGGTCTTCTATATGTGCCCTCCTTGTATCAGGCATGTTAGACCGTGATTTTGATGTAAAATGCCTACAACACAATTTTGAGCGCTTTAGATGTGGGTCGGGATATGTCAAAGACGTATATGTGTTTGACATGAACATGCAAGACATTTTGAAATGTTTGTGCTTCATAAAGTGTGATTAGTTGATTGAGTCAAAAGTGCACATCTTTGTGATAGAAAAATGACCATTTTATGTACCCGTGTTATTTATATGTCTGTGGATGTGATTTAAACTTCAAATTCATATAGTCTAGGAAAGACTTATATGCAACATTAATACAACTCTCATTATTAATTATAAGATTATAGAACTTTTTCTTGTGTTTAAAATAGGTTTAAAACATTATAATTTTCTTCCAATCAACTTCAACTTTAGAAGTTGCTAGATGCATTGCATGATTTTGTAAGAATTATAAGTTGAGGCGTTCTTATAATCACTATTTATTAAACTCATGAACATCACCAGAATCATTAATCTTATTAACTTCCTCCACTTTCATATGCAAGTTCCTACAGGGACATTTTATAATATAATTATTAGTTTATGATACTTATAACATGCCTCAGTATAGTTCTTAAGCTCAAATGTAGATGCACTTGATTTCTCCTTAATATCTTTGTTAATTGCCATATTATTAGCCTTAGGCTTCGTTTGAGACGGGTTTCTTACTGCTTTAAAAAGCAATAAGAAACACGTCCCAAACAAAGCTTTAGATGCAACAAGTGTAAAGATTGAGATTGAGTGCTTTGACAAAAATGATTCACTTTCTAAATATAATGCAACATGATTCATGGTTAGGGTTTCCTAATGCAAATGAAAATAAAAAAATACCTATCACTACCCACTATGTAACTCGACAACTTTTTTTCTTTTGATGTAACCCAACAGTGTTAGAGTTTAAAAAAAATTAATAATGAAATGATCGAAATACTTTGAGAATTTCTATAAGAAATCAGAATCATATAAATCAATGAGCACAATGAATTAATTTCCGTAGTTTTGATTTCTAGCGTATCACCTTTTAATTAAAATCTAGAGCTTTAACAACTAGATCTCTGATGGATTGGTCGATTTGATTGAGAGGGAATTAGAAAGTTTCCTAATTAAGAGGGAGCTGTTTAGGAAGGTTCTTAATCAAAGAAAATTAATTAGGATATATTTCATAGTTGAAGATATCATATTTGAGAGCTGATTTGGAGAGGATCGATTATGAAATATTTTTTAATTGAAGAAAGCATATTTGGGGGCTAATTTGGAGGAGATTAATTAGGAGAGATTTCCTAATTAAGGGCAGATTTGGGGGCTGATTTGGAGGGGAGTAATTAGGAGATGTTTCCTAATTGGAGAGGGAAGATTTAGGGGTTGATTTGAGAGGGAATTGGGAGTGGGCTGTTTTGGAATTTGTTGTTTATTTTTTGCTATAAGTAGTAGGGTTTGTGTTATATTTTGTATTCATAATTTTATAAGTGTTTGTTGTCTACTATTTTTGTGAGGGATCCTAGTGGCGTTTAGGATTTGGGAGAGAAGGTCATTCTCTCGAAAGAGGACCATTGTATCTTGCTTGTTTGTATTTCTTTTCTTTTCAACAAAAATATATGGCATTGTTGAATTTTACTGTTTGTTCACTGATTTTTGTGCTCATGTCCTATCAAATTGGTATCAGAGCACTTTCTTAGACCGAAATCTCATTTTTTGTTGCTGATTTCTGCTGAGATTTTCCTTTCTGTCCGCTAATTTTTGTTGTTTGGAGGCTAGATTCACGTCAAAGTTGTTTTTACTGTAAAAATCTTGATCTGGGTACCGATGGCTGGAAAAAGAGGTGAGGTGTTGGAAGAAAAGTTGGAGAGGGGATGTAGGGAAACTAAGAGCGGATGTGAATGAATGTATTTCAACATTGGTAGGAAGGTTTGAGAATATGGAGGAGATAATGAAGCGGATGTTGGAGCTTCATACTAAAATACTCACACCGGAAGCGAAGAGGGATCAGGAAGATGACATGCTGAGGGAAGATGGAGAGGGAAAACTTTAGGAGGGGAGGAGAAAATACCCCATTCGGAGCCATTACCGAGAAGGGGGATGGGTAGGGAATTTGCAGGTATAAGGGAATGGAAAGATCAAAGAAGAGAACATGTGGGTTGAATTTGGAGGAAGGATGAAATATGAGTGGAGAAGAGAGGAGAGGGAATTGTGGAGAGTCCCCCATGCTTACTTCATGGGAGGCATGGGGGTGTAAGGGGACATTGGGGACCTGGGGTAGGGGAGTTCAAAAGCTTAGGAAGCTAAATGCCTGTATTTGAAGGGGAAGAAGTGCATGGGTGGATATATAGGGTGAAGATATACTTTGTAGTGAACGGGTTGACAAAAGATGAGAGACTGATGGCCGTCGCTCTATGTCTTGAAGGGAAGGCACTATGATTATACTACTGGAGAGAAACAAGGTACCCAATGCGTTCATGGGAGGAGTTTAAGGAGTGTTTTTTGGAGCGCTTTCGAGCTCAGCAGGGTGGGAATTATTTATGAGCAATTATTTGCATTGACAGAGGTCGACACTGTGATGGAGTATCGGGAGAAAATTGAACTTCTATCTGGACGAGCAGGGGGTTGTCAAAGACAATGTTGGAAAGCAATTTGGCCTCAAACCAGAGTTGAGGGCAGTAGTTAATGGAGGAGGTTTTTACTTCACGAAGACTACTTCCTGGCACCTAGGATGCAGACTATACTAGTTAAAAGGGAGATTCCAAAGGAGGGAAGCTCGGGAGTTCGGCCGGGAGAGGATTTCAAGAGGCTGACTGATATTGAACTGCAAGACAAGAGAGCTAAGGGGCTATGTTTCAGATGCGACAAGAAATTTACACCAGGGCATAAGTGTAAAAATCGCACCTTGCAGGTTCTCATTGTGTGTGATGAGGAGGTGGACGAGGCATGGGCAACGAGCAAGGAAGAAGAGGAAGAGGGGTCTGTGCATTTGGAGGTGGTTGAAGTTTCATTGAACTCGGTGGTGGGATTCATCCCAAATCACACTAGGAAAGTGAGGGGATATATAGGAGGAGAGCGGTGATAATTCTGGTGGACAGTGGAACTACCTATAATTTCATATCGAACCAGGTGGTAGATAAACTGGGGCTGACATTGGTAGACAGGGGAGGATTTGGAGTGATGATGAGCACAAGAAAGATATATAAGAGAAGAGGCTATGATGCATAGACACGGACACGGCGACACATATACGACACGACACGGACATGGGACACGTCAATTATTGAAATTTTTTGACACAGAGTCACAGACACGAGTTGAACATGATATTATAGTTTATATTTAAAAAATAGTGCATAAAAATCAAGTAAGCATTATATTAGAAATAATTTAAAAATAATAAGTCATTTAATTAGAATTTGTGCTTTAAATGATTAATATTAAGATGTTGAGAGTTGGGTGTTGATGCCGTTTATCAGTCATTAAGAGAGGAGATGACAATGTTGTCGGCAGTCAGACATCAATGTTATGTAGTAAATAGCAGGCGTCAATGTTAAGAGGGTGTTTATCGTTTATGTTGAGAAGACGTCGGACAAAGATGAGATGTCAAGTTGTGGGTGTAGAAATTGCTAGCGTTGAGCATCAATGTCAAGATAGTGTCAAACTTTGATATGGAGATTGTTTTGAAATGTTGATGTTGTAACGACGTCATACGTCGATGTTGAGATGACATCGAACATTATTGTGAAATCAAAGTCGTAACCCGCCAAAGAGAAATGCAAATGAGAATATTCGATGAATGAGGTATTGAGTCCGGGAGATTGATTTAGTTTTGTGGATAAGAAAAAAGAAATTTAGTTTTTATATTTTAAATAAGTAAAAATTTTAAATACAAGAAATTATATTTAAAAAAATTCATAAAATATTTAAAATACGTGTCCAATTTGTATTTTTTTTAATCAGACACATTTTCGACGTGTTTGACATGTGTCGGAGAAGTGTCGGATGTGTGTCGTATCAAATGCTGCACGCCTCTTTGAGGAGATGTGAGGAGAAGTGTCAGTGCATCATAGAGCAGAGGAAAATGTCAGGATTTGGAGGTAGAGCTGCAAGGGATTCACATCAGGGAGGATTTCCTTTCATTAGAGTTGTAAAGTACCGAATTGATTTTGGGAATGAAATGACTATAAACCTTGGGGGAGGCCAATGTGAACTGGACGGCATTGGCCATGGAGATTCAGGTGGAGGGAAAAAAAATGATAATTAAGGGAGATCCCATCTTATCAAAAGCAATGGTTTCTTTGAAATCATGGTTCGTACCCGACAAGGGGAAGGAGGGGATTCTTGGTGGATCTCCAGAGTTTGGAAGGAGAAGAATATAGAGAGAAGATATCATACATGGTTCAACCACTCATACAACAATATCGAGAGGTGTTCCAGCCAGTTCAGAGGTTGCCTCCTTTGTAGTAACACAAGTATCTATCATTTTGAAGGAATGAGTTTCACATATTATTGTTTTTCAGCACTGTTTCCCCAACTCCAAAAGGATGAGATCGAGAGATTGATTAGAGAGATGCTGGAGGCGGGGATTATTCAACCTAATGACAATCAATTTTTCAGTCCAGTCTTCAACAACAATTTTCTTTGTTCCACTTTGAGGACAATGTGACACTTTGGGAGGGTATTACTGATGGACTGACCGATTTGATTGAGAGGGAATTAGGAAGTTTCCTAATCAAGATGAAGCTGTTTAGGAAAGTTCTTAATCAAAGGGTTTTAATTAGAAGATGTTTTCTAATTGAAGAGAGCTTATTTGAGGGCTGATTTAAAGGAGATTAATTAAAAAATATTTCCTAATTGAAGAGGGCAGATTTGGTGCTGATTTGGAGGGAATTAATTATGAGATGTTTTATAATTGTAGAGGGCAGATTTAGGGGCTGATTTGAGGGTGATTTGAGAGAGAATTGGGGGAGGGCTATTTTGGAATTTGTTATTTAGTATTTGCTATAAGTAGTAGGATTTATGTTATGTTTTGTATATGGAATTTTGTAAGTGTTTGTGATGAGGACATCGTCAGAATTTTCGACGCCGGAGATCGACGGCCACGAGCATGACTTGTTTTTTTTTCATTTTTATGTAGTAGCGTATTTTATTTGGATGTTTTTCCGTTTTTTGCCCTTAGGAGCATTTAGTCGCTTATGTAGCCCAGAAGGGCATTTGTGTCATTTCTAGTTTTTTCATTTTGGCCTATTTATATGAGGCCTCATGCATTGTAATTTTAGTTTTTTGATGAAATGAAAATATTTTGTGTTCTCTTTGTGAGTTCCCCCTCCAAGATCTCTTAGTGAGTTCGCCGGAGATCTCTTAGTGAGTTCGCCGGAGGAGACTAGATCTCTTTGTGAGTTCTAGGTTTAACCCCGGGTTATTATTGTGGAAGAAGAGTTTGAAGGAATCCAAGGTAAGGGAAGTCAAAGCTAGAGAAATTCTCAGATTTTCTCCAGTTTTTCTTCCTATCCCCTAGTGCCGCCGGGCCTCTGGAGAACTAACCAGGCCGCCGGCTTTACAACCCAAGCCGCCCCCCCTGCAAAGCCTCCCGCCGGCAACAGCCCAGCCACCCCTCCCTCTTGCCGGCCCAAATCCCTTCCTGCAGCCGCCGGTTCACCCAGCCGCCGGTCCCCCCCTCCAGCTTGCCGCCGCCCCTTGCCTTTTCCCCCTCCTATCAATTCAAATTTTCTGAAAATTTGGAGTTAATTGGCTATTAAGTGTTTCCTAAAATGGCTCCCTTGATTATGGCAATCCAATTAAAATTAGAATTGAGTTTGAATTCAAAATTCAAATCCAATCTAATTGATTGCTTTAATTAGGAAACCTCTTAATACTATCAAGGCTGAAATTTTAATTTCAGATTTGGATTAAATGCTGAAATTATTATCGTGGTCCCCACTCGCCCAAGTAGCTCCCTCTCTATTTTCTCCTTTGGCCGGCCCCTTCATTGGGCCCATTCTCTCTCCTAATCACCCCATTAACTCCACAAATTCAGCCCCTAAATCCTCTCCATTAACCGCCCCCTCCTCCTCATGGATTTAATATGATTTTCAAATTAAATCCCTCCAATTAAACCCCCAAAACAGCTTCCTGCAGAAAATTCCTGTAGCCCTCTTCATACTCCACCACTCCGGCCACCTATCCAAGAACGACGATCTTATGCTCCTCCTTCCCCGGAATGACCTCGGTTCTAATGTAGAGATTCTCCTTCCGCTAAAGCCTAGATCAGTTGAGCGTATGGGCTCCAAAGGTGAAAATTCTCGTTATTAAATTGTGGAATCTTGTTTATCGTCGTAGCTTTACAATTATTCTTTGTGTTTCTTGAATTGTTTGGTTGATTGATCTTGCTCTACTTTGCCTAACCAAGTTAAAAACCACGAATTCCAATGATCAATCTTTTGCTATAAGTGATAATTTTACTTTGGGATTATTGGTTTAAATTGTTCTCGTTAATTTCTTAAAGTAACTCCTCCATCGCACTTCGTTTTACATCATTTTGGTATCAGAGCATGGTTAAGCATGCACAACATGTTTTGAAAAACATCCTAGGGTATAGCCTTTCATATTATTTTAAAACTTGCATGCATATCATTGCGTCGTTAAGTTTTCGTCACTGTTTTCCCTGCTGTAATCACATTTCCTGCACTCGTTCATTGGCATTTAGGTCATCTCAACTTACGTCTAGGTGCTGTCATTGAGTCCGTAGTGTTTCTACCTGCTTAGGACTATTATAACTGTGATTTAGCTGCTGTCCTCTCGATTCCAGCAACTGCAGGCATCATTTAGGAGAGTTTGAAGGTGTTGCTTAAGTGCTGTCCTCTCCTTAAGACCTTCCTTAAGCAATTAGAAAACTTCAGCTTTGGTTAAGCTTACTGCCCCGATTTTCCCTGCACCTGTTAGTAGCCTTTGGAGGGATTTTAAGTGGAGATACCCTGCTGTCCCCACTCCAAATTCCACAATAGATGCTTAGGGAACATCGATCATCATTTTAGTTTCCTGTCATGTTTTTTTCCTGCTGCTGTTGGGGCCTTTTTCTTGTGAGAAATTCAGTGTATTTAGGTGCTGACCACACTCTAGAAACCTTCCTAAACACTTAGACTAAGTTTCCTAGTCGTGTACTTTTGCTGCCCACTCAAATTCTGCACTTGTTAGAGACTTATAATTGACCGGAAAGTTGTCTTAGTTGCTGTCCACACTTAGCTTCCAACCTTAAACCTGCTAGACACGTGCCACCTTGTGTTGGGTTGCTGTCCCTAGTTTTCCTGCAGCATATTGAAGTCTTAGAAGCCTCCTAACATAGCGTGTAGGTGCTGTCCACCACCCCGACACCGTCCCTAACCAACCCCAACCCGAACCAATGGACCCAATAAGACTTCAAAAGAGCTTAGACGACATCGTTAACCTAGTGGGCAATATGACTAGAATTATGACAGAGAAACCCGTTGATTATCCCCACTCGAATTATGTGTCCCACTCTGCTTTTCAACCTAGACCCAAGTTTAAGCCACAACGACCTCGCTTTGAGCCACCTTATCGTCTACCCACCTTTGATGGTTCCTTGGACCCTTACTACTTTAGAGAATGGGTTAGACAATTAGAGGACTATTTTGAATCTCATGAAATCCCTAATTCTTGCCAGTTTAGCATTGCTAGGTCACACCTGAGCGGTAATGCTCTCCAATTTTGGATGAGGTTAGAAGATCATAAAGAGTCTCGTGGCGAATACCCCACCTCCAATTGGAAAAACATGAAACGAGAACTTGGATTAAAATACACTTCCCCAACTAGTGGTCACCCATCTGTTAGTAACATCAGAGTTGCTGCCCCACCTTATAGGTCTTCACCTAACCATGGTGGCCGACCCTCTACTGGGCCTTCTGTTAGACCTAACTCTTATGGCTCCCCACTTGGACCAACTTTTAGTCATCCCAGTCAACCTTTAGCCTCCCCAATCATTGACCCTGCAAGTGTAATTAACAAGAAAAAGTCAGCTGAACCTAAAACTGAGTGCATCCATTTTGTGGATGCTAATGATATTAATGATAACGAGGGCTACTTTGAGGATGAAACTGAAGTGATTGAATTAGACCCCCCGTCGGACTTAAACCCTGATTTAGGAGGTCTAGAACCTTTTAATCTCGAGACCTTAGCCCCTCTTGAGACTAATATCATTAAAGATATCCCTTTGGATAAGGTCTGCCTGGACAATATTGATTTGATCCCGAAAGAGATTGATCTGACCTTGAACACAATGAAATTAAAATTGGAAGATTCTAATTTAATTACTGAGATGAATTCGGATAACTCTGATTTAATTTTGGATAGTTCTGATGGCGACTTAGCTAATCTCAAGTTGAATGTAAGTCAATCGGATTTGTCACATGATTCAAGTGAAACGGAACCTACGGATCTTAGGATTGAAACCAAACCTGATTTTACTTTGGAAGACAGTACTTTGAGTCTGAAAGTTTTCGAGCCTAATTTGTACCAGAAGTCATCTTTTGACTTGTTGGAGCCAATTTTTGAAGTTGTCCCTTTGGATTTACCTTTGAAAGAGTTTGTCCTTCCTGATTGGGCTTACCACATCACTCCACCTACCGACTGGAATGAGAATATTAACCCACACTTTCATGTTGGACCCACATCTACTCTAGACACGATACCCCGACTTTTGAGTCCCATACCTGCTGGTGATTCTTTGGGCTATGTTTTTATGGTAGAGAGTGATGACCCCTCGTCCTATCATACTCCTGATTCTTACATTGTGCCCGCTGCATCCTTGTCTTTCCCTGTTAAGGACCTTCCATCTCCTAGTTGGCTGACCTTACTAAATCACCTTACTACCCCTGGGAGACTGTCTGTGACCCGAGCTAAGATGCCCTATAGAGATGACCTTTTAGCTAAGGATGTCTTCATTGCTCCCCCTACACCCGTTCCATTAGATCGAACACTTTAAAACCACTCTTTTGTGACTTGTCCACTTTTCTAGCTGTGTTCGTGTAAGTTAGTATGTTATGTGAGTGTTGTAGTCTGTTATCTTCCTTTTGTCTGTTGTTTTAAACTTTTGTAAGCTCACGAGTCTTGTCATTCATCATGCACACCCGATCTCTTGCATTTGCATCTGCATTTCACCTTCAGGAGTTACTCATCGAAATTAAAGGGAAAATTGAACAAAATAACATCCATCTTAAAATTATTGTTGATAACAAAAGATGATCCAAAGAATTCAAAGTTTGAGACTTTGTAATGGTACGGGAAGTTGCATGCTCGAAACACCGAACATTTTAAGGAAATCTCAAAGGAAAGTAATGCCTACGTACTGGACCTCTCTTGAGGCCTTAACATGAATCCTACATTTAATATAGAAGACTTGTTAGCCTTTGAAGGGCCCAAATCTTAACCCCAAAATCCACTTTAAATTAGCCTTGTGTGACCCCACCTGGTGAGATCCCCCAGCCTAGCTCCACTCCCCAACTTACCCTACTCACCTATAGCGGAGAAGGTCGAAGCAATACTAGATGATGAGGTCATTTCCCAAAGGAAAGTGGGCGCCAAAGATACCGAGTTCATTGGATTGGGCCACCGGAGATAGAGGATACTTGGATTGACAGGGACGAGCTTACAGAGCCTAGACCCAGATCTACTAGAGTGTACGAGGGCTCCATAGATATTTACTCGACGGGGTCGAGTTTTCTCCCACCTGGGGAGAATGATGAGGACATCGTCAGAATTTTCGACGCCGGAGATCGACGGCCACGAGCATGACTTGTTTTTTTTTCATTTTTATGTAGTAGCGTATTTTATTTGGATGTTTTTCCGTTTTTTGCCCTTAGGAGCATTTAGTCGCTTATGTAGCCCAGAAGGGCATTTGTGTCATTTCTAGTTTTTTCATTTTGGCCTATTTATATGAGGCCTCATGCATTGTAATTTTAGTTTTTTGATGAAATGAAAATATTTTGTGTTCTCTTTGTGAGTTCCCCCTCCAAGATCTCTTAGTGAGTTCGCCGGAGATCTCTTAGTGAGTTCGCCGGAGGAGACTAGATCTCTTTGTGAGTTCTAGGTTTAACCCCGGGTTATTATTGTGGAAGAAGAGTTTGAAGGAATCCAAGGTAAGGGAAGTCAAAGCTAGAGAAATTCTCAGATTTTCTCCAGTTTTTCTTCCTATCCCCTAGTGCCGCCGGGCCTCTGGAGAACTAACCAGGCCGCCGGCTTTACAACCCAAGCCGCCCCCCCTGCAAAGCCTCCCGCCGGCAACAGCCCAGCCACCCCTCCCTCTTGCCGGCCCAAATCCCTTCCTGCAGCCGCCGGTTCACCCAGCCGCCGGTCCCCCCCTCCAGCTTGCCGCCGCCCCTTGCCTTTTCCCCCTCCTATCAATTCAAATTTTCTGAAAATTTGGAGTTAATTGGCTATTAAGTGTTTCCTAAAATGGCTCCCTTGATTATGGCAATCCAATTAAAATTAGAATTGAGTTTGAATTCAAAATTCAAATCCAATTTAATTGATTGCTTTAATTAGGAAACCTCTTAATACTATCAAGGCTGAAATTTTAATTTCAGATTTGGATTAAATGCTGAAATTATTATCGTGGTCCCCACTCGCCCAAGTAGCTCCCTCTCTATTTTCTCCTTTGGCCGGCCCCTTCATTGGGCCCATTCTCTCTCCTAATCACCCCATTAACTCCACAAATTCAGCCCCTAAATCCTCTCCATTAACCGCCCCCTCCTCCTCATGGATTTAATATGATTTTCAAATTAAATCCCTCCAATTAAACCCCCAAAACAGCTTCCTGCAGAAAATTCCTGTAGCCCTCTTCATACTCCACCACTCCGGCCACCTATCCAAGAACGACGATCTTATGCTCCTCCTTCCCCGGAATGACCTCGGTTCTAATGTAGAGATTCTCCTTCCGCTAAAGCCTAGATCAGTTGAGCGTATGGGCTCCAAAGGTGAAAATTCTCGTTATTAAATTGTGGAATCTTGTTTATCGTCGTAGCTTTACAATTATTCTTTGTGTTTCTTGAATTGTTTGGTTGATTGATCTTGCTCTACTTTGCCTAACCAAGTTAAAAACCACGAATTCCAATGATCAATCTTTTGCTATAAGTGATAATTTTACTTTGGGATTATTGGTTTAAATTGTTCTCGTTAATTTCTTAAAGTAACTCCTCCATCGCACTTCGTTTTACATCAGTTTGTTGTCTACTATTTTTGTGAGGGATCGTAGTGGCGTTTAGGATTTTGGAGAGACGGTCCTCCTCTTGAAAGAAGACTATTGTATCTTGCTTTTGCATATTTTCTTGTTTAAAAATAAAAACCTGTTGTTTGTTGAATTTGTATTGGTTAATTGGCTGTTTTTTATACCAAGGCATATCAATCTCAAATAAAATAGCTGAAGTAGAAAAATGAACAAAATACCAAAATAAGAAAAATCAAGTTCACTTCAATACAAGTAGATAATTTTCCCGGAAATTAAATAATTTTAATTATACTGCACTTTCAAAAATTGCACATCCAATTATTCACAAGATTAAAACTGAAAATAGAAACTTAATCTAAGTCAAAATTGTCAATTATATATATATATATATATATATATATATATATATCTCAAACTAACTATTTATATGTTCTTCATATTCTAGGTGATAGATAAGGTGCATGGGATCAATCGCAAGTGTTGTTTAAATTATTTTCTAAAGGAATTTCCAATTTACTTGTAAATAACATGTAAATAACACAGTCAGCCGATGGCATTCCGTAAGTCCATACACAAAATCTCGTACTTACCCGGAACATTACTACCACAAATCACATATGATCAAATTACCATACGCAAATCATAACCCACCTGCAGGAAGCAAAATCTCCTGGAACCTGTTACGTCAAACTCGTACGAATTAATCCACAGAAATGTCAAACCAAATCTCTAAAAAAAGTCTATGATTCCTTCACCCAAAGCTTTGCATAAGCCATATACAGCAACAAAAAGCCACCTTTCTTTCTTTGTAGAACATATAAAGCTAAGTAGCCCTTAATTCAAAATTCATGCTTATATACTAACCATTTAAGTATTAAGAGCAGCCACCTATGCTTCCAAACTCCACTGCCTAAACACCATAAAAGAAAAAATGCTCGCCAACTAGTCCACAATAATCCAGTAATTCCACCATCAGGAATGGAATCCCAACTGAAACTTCAACAATTTATGCCTCCAAATTAGAATAAACCGTAGTGGAAATTAATGTGAACCGAATCAGTAGTTTATACCAAACTTAGTAATCAACCTAAGTTTAGGAAATAAAATATAAAATTTCTCAACAATAATCACGAACATGTTCTTGAATACATAAATCATATACCAAGTAATGAAAATAAATAAATAAATAAACTGCATTGATGTCAATGTTTAATGCGGCAAGTCTGTTTGGAATAAACAAAAAGATTTTCATTTATTTTTACTGATGGATTTTAGTCTGTTATTTAAAAATTAGTTTAACTGTCTTGGTATAATTTAGTTTCTTTCTAAAAGCTTTGATTATTGAGCTGCAAAAAAATGTGATTTGTTCCATATGCTATATTTACTTCTTTGAATTCAAATCTGTTACATGCATCTATTCTCGTCTGTTAGTTTAGTTTGTCTGGTTTACTTAAAATTTTTTATAATAGTTGGATGAAAGAAAGGTATGTTCTATATCTAATAATTACTGATACAACTTACTCTTTACTTTTTCTTCTGGTAAGAAACCTTCGTTCAAATATAAGACAAACACGTGAGTTGATAGTAATATGTAAATTATACTAGTTACACTAAAATGCAGTAATTCATCTCCAATTGAATTCCATTTCATGACATCAAATCCAACGAAAAAAAGAAATGGCGAAAAAATGGTATTTGTGAACAGGCATCACACTGTTCATCTCGTGTAAAATATTGTTGAATCTGGCATTTCGTTGGAGCTTGCGGTGACTGCAAACGATCTTTTGACGTTCAGTTGGAGATGCCCTAATCCAAAGCTCTAGAATTGTTTAGAAGGATAAGAATAATTAGGAAGCTAATAGATCATCAATTCAATTGATAAAAATTTGACCTTTTCTGTCTTTATTTTCCTTAATGACCATGCTATTTCCATATGATATAACATTGCCAATAGCTATAGATTGGTGTTGTTCAAGCTGCTTGGACACGTAGATCTCGAGGCGAGGCTGCAAAGAAACCTAATAGAAAATCATGGAAGCAAAGAACTGACATGTACATGCGGCCATTCCTCCTGAATGTTTTCTTTTCCAAAAGATTTATACATGCCAAAGTAATGCACAGGGGCACAAGCAAGGTGGTCTCTGTCGCAAGCACAAATGCAAAGGATCTCAGGAACACATTGCCATCCCTCACTGATTACGATGCTTGCAGAACAATTGGACAATTGATTGCTGAAAGATCTAAGGAAGCTGATGTATTTGCTATGGCATTCGAACCGAAGAAAAACGAGAGAATTGAAGGCAAACTTGGCATTGTCCTTGATACTATAAAAGAGAACGGCATTATTTTTGTGTAGGTAATCGGATCTCATCTCTTTTTTGTTAAATAATTCAATCCTTTGTTGTTCTCAGTAAGGTTGCAGATAGAAACGTAATGGAGTTTATATGGTTCTCTATTTCTAATAGGGTGCATGTGTGATTTCATGGATTATACTTGCGAAAGATTAGATCAAGAGATTGTTTAGGGGCCCTTTTGGCAAATTTCTATTTTGTTAATAAATTGCATGTATGCCATTTCCATAGGAACTCTCTCTAAGTGTTATGTATCATGCATCACATGTAGGCAACATTGCAAGATCACTACAAGCATGATATGAAAATTCATGGGTTGTGCTACTTTGTGTAAACCATCGAATTCATGCCTAGAGATACATGCATGACATTTATCATATGATAAACCATCCATGTTACATAACCCGTCCATGTAGAAATTATTCAGTACAGACGTCGAATGTCGTCCAAAGAATAATCAGAATGTGCCACGTCACCCTTTGTTCGGTACCCAAGTCCTACACTCCTCTTCCTACCACTAGCACTAATTATTTTTTTTTGGGACATTTAGGCCATTTAAGGCAAACTCACACACACAACGCATACACATGGACTCGAACCTTGGACCTCTTAGTTGGAAGCCTAAGCTCTCAACCAATAGGCCAAGGGGAGTTGTGTCTTGCACTAATTATAGAAAATATGCTTAATAATACTATGACGATGAGTCACAAAATAAATATTAAATTATTCTAGAAAATCTAATCATGAAGATTTTTAAAGTTGCATATTTTAAAAATAATAAATACTCTAAAAAATTATTGTGTTCCCAAAATAAAAAAAAAAACTTGCAAAATACTCATCAAATATGTTTTTTTTTTTTAATTTTAAAGGTAAAAGCATAAAACATAAATTAGAAAAAAAAAAAAATGTCAAACATACTCCAGAAAGTTAAAGAAAAGAAACAGTATAAGGAAAGCTTTTACCCCATTTTGTGCTCCCACCTGATGCCATTTGGTGCGTCGCGACTTTTTGCCTAACAGGTTTGGAAGCTCAGCCATGCGGGCATCTATGCAATCATTCATAAAGACGCTTTCAGGAAAGTTGCAAAGCCCTGATTACAAATTCCCTTTATGAGAAATTACTTCAGAAGTTTCTATAAGATTAGATTGTAATTTAAACTATCTAAATAGAACATTATAATTTTGATTTCATTCTTGTCTTAGATTTTATTTGAGATAGACTTTTTTTTATTATTTTTACAGTATTTTTTAATTTAATTTTTTGCTAAAAAATACTTTAAAAAATAATAAAAAAGTGATCCCAAACAAAGTCTCAATTTAGACGAATTATTATGTGCGGACATCGGACGGGAGAACCGTCCAGTGCTATCTCTGTCTACAGTAAGCAACTGCGCTTTTTTTATAGAAAGAGAAAACCGAACTGTTCTCTCCATCATCCAGTATCCGCACAGAATAATTTATCCTCAATTTGTTTGGACGTGATCCTCCTTTTTATACTTTATCTGTCACCATTGAACCTCCCTATTTGGCTATCCTGACGAGGATTCCATGACAAACTTGATGAAGTGGTGGTGAAGGGCGTGTGGGGAAGAGAATATAATAAAAAAATGATAAAAACGATAATAAAAAAAAATATATTATATTATCTGGATAATAGTGCTATCTCGGTAACTATATCTAAATCAAATGATCCAAATATCCCACTAATTAATTAAAGGAAAAAATTGGATATTATTTAAATAGTACATAAGGATATTATTCTATAGAAGTGCTATTTGTTAATATTATTTGTCTGTTTTTTGGCTGATAAGAGAATAATCACAATGGGTTAGGCGTTAGTTTATAATCATGAAGATTTTTAAAGTTCAATATAATTATTTTATTTTTGGGATTTATTATTTTACATCGATCATATATTAGCGAAGTTATACAAATACCTTCGTGGGAATTAAACACCTGTTGAATTGGCAAGAAATTAAAATTATATTTATTCAATACATAACAATCAAATTATCATTATTATTAAATTTTTATTCTAGGAAGCTGCCTTTTATAGCAATTATACAAAGAATTTTTTTTTCCTCATAACAATTGATACGTCATCATAAAATTATCTTGATCAGGCACAAATATCGAGGCAAAAATCAAATCGGAAACTTCAAAAATTAAATATGGGATCATCTGAACTCCGATTTCAGCAAACTTATAGTCTAACTGATTGTCTCTGATTTACGAACCCAAATTCAACTCAATATGAGTCCGAATGGGTCGGAATCAAAGACCCGAAGCACTGTTAGAAGGTTCGTACCACAATTTGAGTTACCAAACGATTTTCGAATTTGACGAGCTTATAGTCAAATCGAGCGGCTCGACGAGACAAATCCAATGAGCCCAAGATCACCGAATTCCAACATCACTAAGACCTTTAAATGTCTGACGAACGGTGCACAATCAAGAGATTAAATATCAGCCGTCCATTCGACCACTCCCTATTTGCCCATGATCTCACACCTATTTACAAGTTATGACACTCCAATAAATCTATAAATAGATCCATCATTTTACATGAGAGGAGGAGCAAGCAAGAAGAAAAAGAGGAGAAGAGAAGAGTAGGAGGGAAGAGACTCCTCCTCCACCACCGCCGGAGTTACGCCGGAATTCTGCCTGACTTCCACGGGACACCAGAATTTTGCCTGACTTCCACGGGATGCCAGAATTCTGCTTGACTTTCATGGGACGCTGACATTCTGCCCAAGTAACGACAGAGTTCCCCCATGACGTCAAAACTCTGTCCAAGTGATGCCGGAGTTCTCCTCGGCCACCAATAAACGTCAGACTTCTATCCGACGTCGGGCCTTCACTCATCTACCCAACGCCGGACTTCTACCGGTTATCAGAATTTCACTGGAAATTTATCCGAAGATGGATTTCTTTCCATTGTTGGACTTCTACGTAACGCCGTCCTTCTGACATTCGTCGTCAAACAATAGTCCTTCTGACTTACGTTGTCCACCGACTACAATCCTTCCGGCTTCCGTCGCTAGCCGACTACGGTCCTCCTGACTTAAGTCACCCGTCGACTACAGCTTTTCCGACCTCCGTCGCCCTCCGATTACGGTCCTCCTAACTTACGTCGCCCCCCGACTATAGTCTTTCCTACCTCCGTCGCCTGCCGACTACAGTCTTCATGACTTATGTCGCCTGCCGACTACAGTATTTCTGACTTCCACCGTCTACTGACTACGGTCTTTCTGACTTACATCGCCCGCCGAATATAGTTTTTCCGACCTCCGTCGCCCACCGACTACGTTCCTCCTGACTTACGTCACTCGCCGACTATAATCTTTCCGACCTCTGTTACCCGCCGATTATGGTCCTCCTGACTTACATCGCCCACCGACTACAGTCTTTCCGACCTCCGTCACCAGCCGATTACGGTCCTCCTGACTTAAGTCGTCCGCAGACTATAGTCTTTCCAACCTACGCCGTATGCTGACTACGGTCCTTCTAACTTACGTCGCCCGCCAACTACAGTCTTTCTGACCTCTGTCGCCCATCGACTAAGGTTTTCCAGACTTACGTCGCCCGCTGACTATAGTCTTTTCAACCTCCGTCGCTAGTCGACTACGGTCCTCCTGACTTACGTCGTTGACTATAGTATTTCTGACCTCTGCCGTCTGCCGACTACGGTTCTTCTAACTTACGTCGCCCACCGACTATAGTCCTTCCGACCTCCGTCGCCAGCCGACTACGGTCCTCCTAATTTATGTCGTCCGCAGACTACAGTCTTTCCGACCTCCGTCACCAGACTATGTTCCTCCCGACCAAAAGAACATGTCAATATTGATTCTTTGTATTCACATCATGTAATATAATGTATAAAATGTACATCATGCTAAGGCCTTCTCCCAAGGAAGGGCCTTATTTGTAATCAACTGCAATACTAGTGGATTCATTCAAACTGGGCTAGGTCCCGTGATTTTTCCGCCTTTTTTCAGGGGTTTTCCACGTAAAAATATTAGTGTCTCTTGTGAATGATACACACTCTCTCTTATATGATTGCGTGCCAATTTTTCGTACAATGCTAAGACGTTAGTATTATATTTCTCTACCACCGCGAATACTCTAGGACGCAACAACAATTTTATAATCATCTTTGAAAAAGCTAGAGCTGTCCCAAAAAGATCTTAAATTTTTGGCTTAATCAAACCACCATCTCTCTCACATGTAATGAAGAAACTTGTATAAGCATTGCTTTGACAGTGGTGATTAGACCATTTCCAACCGAAAATCAAACGAGTGTTTGCAATCACACCGAGCTCCTACAAAATGCCTGATTTAGAGGCATTTTCGTATGATGAAGAGTGCCACACCTATTCACAAATGCCATATTTTTTTAGGTTGGAGAAAGTATATTCAGAATATTCTTTTTTGATGTTATGAAATCAAATTTAATTGGAGAACAATTACTATATTTTGAAGAATAAAATGAGTTTTTCAATTAGGGCATCTCCAACCGAAAATCTCATTTTATATTCTAAAATGTCGTAAAACTTAAAAATGTGGTAGTTCATGTCCAATGAAACTCCTTTTTTTTCGCATGCTTCTTTGCGAAGGTAATCGTTTCTATCATGTTTCACGCACTTCTTGCGAAGTTAAGCAGAGTGCGAAGGTAATCATTTTTTTTGCTTAGTTGAACAGTCAGATGTCAATATTGACATTAAATTGTTCACATACCAATTTTTAACGTGAGATTTAGAATTTGGATGCAACGAATCACTAACTACATAACATAATATAAAATTCCATCGGAGATGATCTTAGGTCCCCATTACCTTTACATATAGAAAAGCCACGTATGCGGTAGCGAGAAAGCTTCAATAGCTATAACTTCAAACTGCGTTAATGGATATAAAAATCAAACGATTCGATGCTAAGTGGGAAGCACGTTTCGTTGAACTGAGAATATGCAGATTCCAAATCCGCGACCCGATGTTTAGTATGTAGCTGTCCGCGTAGCCGTTCTGCTCGTTGACACAATGACACCCGACCCGCGCGGCAAACTACCGCTACATTGTCGGCTACAACCTGCTTAGACATTGGCGGGATCAGGCAGATAGCTAGAAGAATATAAATATGGGAAATCAAGTGCCGGAAGTTGGAAAAATCCTCCGCCGGCGATTTCTGGAAATCGAGCGAGAGATAAAGTTGGGGGAGGAAATGATGACCCTCGCCGTATCGCTTCTCGCTTCTCTTATTCTCCTTCCTCTTGCCGTAGAAGCAGCGATTGGAATATCTCAAACTCAAATCCTTCCCGTCTCCATGGCTGGAACGCCAGCGGCGATGGTTCTTCCACTCTTCTTCTCTCCTCTCAACACCACGCGGCGATCGTTTCCGCCTTTTCCAGCGATTTATTCCCACCGACGGGAACTGCAGGAGAAGTCTTCGTCTGTAGCCAACGCGCACATGAGGCTCTACGATGATCTTCTCACCAACGGGTACGTGTTTGATATCTGCCTCTTCCAGTCTTTTAGGTGTTTCAGATCCGAAGGATGATCTACATTTTGGATCCGTTTAATACGTTCAGGTATTATACGACTAGATTAATGATCGGTACTCCTCCCCAAAAATTTGCCCTAATCGTCGATACGGGGAGCACCGTCACTTATGTTCCTTGCTCCTCCTGCGAGCAGTGCGGCAATCACCAGGTACGCTGCTTTGTTTGTTCTCTCTCCTGTCTCTACTATAACAATATCAAATGAAATATTTGATGTTGGTGTCGATGAAACTAGAACCGGCCATTTAGGGTTTTGAATTTCTAGAAAAAATATGAATTGAAGAGCGTCTTCTTCATGAATATGATTATTGTCTAGGATCCAAGGTTTCAACCTGATATGTCAAGCACATACGAGCCAGTAAGATGCCGTACAGATTGTTCCTGTGATGCTGATGACAAACAGTGCACTTACGAGAGGCAGTATGCTGAGATGAGCTCAAGCAGTGGAGTTCTTGGAGAGGACTTGGTATCGTTTGGAATAGAGAGTGATCTTGAGCCGCAAAGAGCGGTATTTGGTTGTGAAACTTCTGAAACCGGTGATCTTTTCAACCAACATGCTGATGGTATAATGGGTTTGGGTCGTGGCCAGCTTAGCATCATGGACCAGCTTGTTGATAAGGGTGTGATAAATGATTCGTTCTCTTTATGCTATGGCGGCATGGACATTGGTGGTGGTTCAATGGTCCTTGGGGGGATTCCACTTCCGCCTGATATGGTTTTTGCACGTTCAGATCCAGTTCGTAGGTATGGTCATTATTGGTTACAGACAGTTGGAAAAATGTCTAAAAGTATTTTAAATTCATTTTATGCATCTTACGCAATTACTCTAGTTTTGGGGTGGCAACAGTCCATATTACAATATCGACCTGAAGGGGATCGTCGTTTTGGGGAAGAAATTGGATATAAGTTCAAGTGTCTTTGATGGCAAGCATGGAACTGTTTTGGATAGTGGAACAACATTTGCCTATCTTCCTAAAGAAGCTTTTATCGCATTTAGAGATGCCGTAAGTTGTCTTACCACTTAGACATTGTAAATTTTGAAGTTTCATCTCCTTTTGTTGGGCAATTATTGAATTATAGGAACTCTGCCTGAATATTTGTAAAGTTTAATTTCTCAGAATGACTATCTTGCTATTAGTTTAGCTAATATTCATCGTCAGCTTTTTAAAGTAATGGTCAAAATATATTTTAGAGAAATAGCAATTTTCTTTTAAAACTTTAATTGATTGTTCAATTGGGATGGTTTGAGTAATGTCTATCAGGGAAAAGGTAGTGAAAAATAGATATTTTGGACATATAAAGTTCAGGGCTAATAATACTGATACCAAAGATATGATTTATCCTTTTATTTTTTTGTTGTAGATTTCCGTTCTTTTATTGGTATATATCTTTTGTTTGGATATTTTCTGTGACATCAAGAATCTCCTTTTTATCTTCTATCATTTTCTTATCTTTCCGTAGAATAGTAAATCAATTTAGTAGATGGGAAATGAAAGATGAAAATTTGTACTTTTAATAAGTTCCATGTAAAGATCTGAAAAAAACTTTGGAATGCTATTTCCAAACTTACATTCTGTCTCTTATAAATGAATAGCTTCATACTTTCCATAACAATTAAAGGTTTCCTAGTTGTATATTTTAGAAACAGATTGGTTGGGTATTTACTTGAATTCCTTTTGCTTACTGAGCAAACTTCCTACTGATTTAGATTCCAATATGCTACTGAAAAAGGTTACAAAAACAAGTTGATGTTATATTCTTGTGCCATTGTTAAATAATCATGCTTCTCTAGATGAAATTTGATAATTTTGTATATTTTTTGTTGTAGATGATGGATAAAATACCTCTCAAACAAATTCCTGGTCCAGATCCAAATTACAGAGATATTTGTTTCACTGGCGCCGGAAGGTTGTGCCTACAAATAAAAAAATTTAATTCAGTAAGAATAGTTATTCTCTATTTTTAAATAAACATTAATTAGAATGTGCGCTTTTACAGTGATGTTTCCCAACTTTCAAAGTTCTTCCCTGAAGTGGACATGCTCTTTGGCGATGGACAAATATTAAAACTCTCTCCCGAGAATTACTTGTTCCGGGTAGGATTGCTAATACACTGATATGCAGATCTTGCATAATTATGAATTTTCCATGATTTATTTCGCTTAGTATCTTGCTCTTGCTTATGATTTTCAGATTTATGCTACCCTTTTTTTTATTGTATATAAAGCATTCTAAGGTTCATGGTGCTTATTGCTTGGGAGTCTTTCAAAACGGGAATGATCTTACAACTCTTTTGGGAGGTATGTAATGACTAGGCCACAAAAGTTGCTTTTAACAATACCAGTGACGATTCCTGTCATTCTCAAAATTTATCTGACCATAATTCTTTTTACTTATTTTCTTAATTCTTATGTCAATTCTATGGAAACGATTTCAAATTAAAAGGAATAATTGCCCGCAACACTCTTGTGATTTATGATCGCCGGAATGAAAGAATTGGTTTTTGGAAAACAAATTGTTCTGAATTATGGGAGAGGCTTAAGTTCAATGGTGCCCCTTCACCAGCGCCTTTTGCTTCTGAAAGCAGCTATACATCTGAAATTCCCTCACCAGCATTGTCTCCTAGTCAAGCTCAGAACTATAGTTTGCCAGGTATATTCACCTACAGATATGCTGATTGTTTCTTCAGTGTGTGCATTGAAAAGCTGAATTTATCCATCATGCAATTGAAAAGAAAAATGCTTTAGCACTTCCCCTACAGATATTAATCTTATTTTCAGAGTATAAACAGCCGGTGAATTCAACTTTGATTATGCGTAGATCAAAATGGTGGTCCTGCCCTAGCTGTGTTAGATGGTTTAAACTTGATTAGCATATGCACCTAACTTAGTATGTCAATAATCTTGGCCTAGTTAGTGTTCCATCCCTAGCTTTATTTAAAGATTTGGGCTTGAAATACATGCCTATCTTTTTGTGTTCATTATCTGATAACTGTTTTGTCCATTTATAGTACCTTGAGTCATAGACATTTTCCAACTCCACAATTTCTTTTCAATTCAAGTGATTTAGTAGACAAGAGTATCTGCTTCCTACTAAGGGAATTAGGTCCAAAGTTTCCCTCTTGGATGATATAAAAACATTAAACTATCCGCAATGAACTTATTCATCAAAATTGTTGTTGGATTTTAGACCAAGATAGTTTAAGATATGAACTGCACAGGTGGAGTAATGCACCTCAATTTCCAAAGATTTTTCTTGTTATGCATGATTGCATGATAATAATTTATAGCCATGAAGGAAAAGTTTTTTTTTTAATGCCTTCAGAGGATGTACCGGTTTAAGATATGCTTGGTAATCTACTGAGCTGACAAAAAATGAATAGCTATCTTAGCATGGAAATCTTGTTTTGAATAACTGCTAGTTGGAAAAATAATAAAGTAAGAACACGATGTTTAGAACATTTGAGGGAGTGGCATGCATCACCATCACTATTCTGATTGTGCTTTAAAATTTATATTGTTGACGTTGAAAAGTTGTGGTATGTCAACATTTTAGGTTTTTTTTTTTACTTTTTTCAGAGTATAATTTCTTGTTATGTGTTTAGCAGTTCTCTTGGGTTTATTACCCATGTCCCAGGATTCTAGGCTATCCTTTGAAAAAGTGGACTACTATTTTTTTGGCACATCTATGGCACCTATCGTGATATTTCTATGATGGGCAGAGTGTCATAGCAAGCAGCAGACACGATCTTTTAGTCCTCTTTGCAAGTGAAGTTCTCAGTGTGTTTGCTAATGAAAAGCTTTGGGAGGATGAAGTGTGAGAAGAGATGGAGGGTTTTGTTACTTGGTTTTAGGAGGCAAGAAGGATTTGGGAAGTGGGACAAAAGGCTCACTTGGACTTTGTCAGTAAGCCTTGGGTCTGGGTTGAGTTATGGTGCTGGCTGTTAAGGAGTTGACTGGATTAGAGGAAATATGATTTCATTCTTGGAGATGAAGAGTTTCTTGGTAGATGAGAGTCCCAATGTTTAAAATTGCGTAATCGGGTATTAAGGCGTTTTTCGTTCGTGAGGCGAGGCGTAAGCCTCAAGGCGTTTTGAGGCAAGATTGTGTAAACATAAAATGATAAATTTTTTATATACTAATGAGTAAAAAATATAAAACATAAAAGACACAAGATATGAAGTGAAATCAAAATATCCCAATAATAAGACTATGAAATATAGTTCAACTCAAATTCTATCTTTCCCAAATCACAGTATTCTTTTCATTAACATATAATTTCAAAAATAAATAGCAATGACATATCACATAAGAATTCATAAGTCATCAGCACTATTATCACTAAGGGGGTCATTATTTGAATCATCATTATGATGAATTGCTATATTTCCCAAATCACAATATTCTTTTCATTAAAGCAGACTAACAATAACAACTATTACTAAAGATGATGAATAAAACAATATGCTGGGCAGCTGGGGTCCAAGGGGGCGCTGCCCCTTGGCGGGGTTCGACCTGGCGGTACCGAACATGTATTGAGCGGTACCGAGCATGTACCTAGTGATACCAAGCATTGTTGTACCGAGTGGTACCGAGCAGTACCAAGCATGTACCTTGCGAGGGGGTGGGGGGCCGAACCAAATAGATATATTTTTGGTTAGTTTTTTTTTTTAATTTTAAGAGGCGGACTCCTCTAAAACATGAGGCGAGGCACGCCTCAGTGAACTTGAGGCGTAGGCCTCAATGCCAGCTCTCATTGCGTAGGCTTTGGAGTATAAATGTTTAAAATTGCGCTCAATTTTAAACCATGGATGAGACTGCGAAAGAGTTTGCAATAGGTTATGAGGTTATGGGGTATTAGCAGAGGTTGTGGGTTGTGTTAATGTGTGTTTTGTTGAGAATGGGATTAAGTAGTGATCAGTGAAGGGTTGGACTAGGATGAAAGGAAGTCAGGGTGACGGGAACATAGAACATATGCTCCTATGTAGATAGACTTCGAATTAAAATGATAAACAAGAAGAGAGGAAAGGAAGGAATAAAACAAACACTTTAATTTTTTTGATAGACTTTTCTAGCAATTCCAGCATTTGTAATACAATCGTGAGGATGCTATTATAGAAAGGGATGCTTGGTACTGTGATAAGAACCCGCAGAAAATAAAATGCCATTATTACTAAATGGATGAAAATAACCATGCTAATATGAATAAAATTGTTAATGGCTATATAATAATCAAATGGACATAAACTCAGTGAAATAATGACTATCTAATATCCAAATAAAGTCCACCAATAGTGCTCAACTTCTATCAAATGCCAGCTCCCATATGTCTACCTGAGATTATTGAACCAGCACATATCATAGTTTTTACTGATATAAATGAGAATTGGTTCACGTCTGAATAATAATTTCTTCAATTTCCATGAAGGAATTGCCAGTTGGTAGATTTACATGGTCAAAATTTTGTGAACCTGTATTTTCATCTTCTAAGAAATTATTATCTGTCCATTCATCCTGCTAAGGGGTGGAAGAACTCATTGCGATGCTAGCTGTAAATCCGTACAAATAAAGGTCAATATTCTACCCGCTTCATGAATTCCTAATACCTTTTCCCAGTAGTTCTGGAATGATGTGTCTTCTATTCTCTTTGATTCTTTTTATCTTCAAAAGCAATTGCGTTCACAAAAAAATACTCTCATTGTCCGTTTGCGTTTTTGAGTGCCAATTATACTATCATTTGCCTTTCTTTTATTCTTGTTCTTTGGAAGATTTGATGTTATGTTTTACTATTTTTTCCCAAGCGAATTATCTTAATCCTATAAGAAATTACCATTATATTGGTATTGTGATTTTTTTTTTGTCATATGTATTATTAATCACTCTACCAATTTAGAAATCTAAGTGTTATGAACTAAAAAAACTTCAAGATAATCAAGCATTACAAAAATGAAAATGTCGAGATAATGTGCGGTAAAATTAGGAAGGATAGGAGTTACTATCACAAGACTAAGAGCCTAGTCCAATTTGAAATCATTAGGAAGGAAAAATGGTAGACGCACAAAATAAATATAACACTCAGTAGAAATGAATAAAGAAAGATATATAAAACTTTTTTTTTTTTTTAATAATGATATATAAACCTGATCCAAGTATGTGAGATTAATTAGGCTGTTGATGATGACAAAGATGTCTTCTGTTTTATCGGTTGTTTTTTGAAAGTTTTTGAAGCAAGCTTTTACCTTTATATTGATCAACATATATTTCTTTTTTTAGCCCAATACCGAGTTGGAGTTATAACTTTTGATATCTCTTTGAGTGTTGAATATTCGGATATGGAGCCTCATGTCAAAGAATTCACAGAACTGATAGCAAATGAGCTGGAAGTTGATATTTCTCAAGTGAGTAAAGTCTATCATAACTTTGTTATTATTATTATTATTTTGGAGCTCCGATTCTGGAAGATCATATAGCTATTATATATGGGCAAAGGTCTTAAAAAGAGTCATTTTGTTTTGAGATGCTACTGCATAAAAAATATATAAGTTTGCTAAAACGCCTTGACCACTTGGCAGGTTCATTTGATGAACTTTACGAGTGCAGGAAACGGTACGTTGATAAAATGCGCCATTTTTCCATCAAGATCTGGTTTCATTTCAAACAAAGCAGCACTGGTAAATCTTTTAACAAGCTTGTTAAGAAACATTTCCATCAGTTCCTCTTTTGAACTTACCAGGTCCTAATTGAAAGCTCTACGTTATTGTCCATAGGGTATAATATCACGTTTAACTGAACACCGCCTTCAACTTCCTGCAAATTTTGGAGATTATAGCTTGGTTGAATGGAACATCGAACCTTCAAAAAGGTACTAATTCCTAGTTTTGAACTCGCTGATGTTTTGTTAGTTCATTGAAACGGTATCAATTAATATACTTATTACTATTTTCATGTTGTTTGATTAGGATCTCCTTGTTAAAATTATAGTTTTTTTTAACCTAGATTAAACTCTTATAGGTCATGGTGGCAAGTGCATCTACTTGGATTTGTCATAGGTGTAGCTATTGTTATGATGATCTCATTTTTAGTTGTGGTCGTGTGGTACTTCTGGAGACAAAAACTAGGGCCTGCTGGGGCATACCGGCATGTGGACACTGCTTTTGCCGAGCAAGAGCTACAGCCATTATAAATGGAAAAAAACTTGGGTTCAAATATCCTGATCAAATTTATTTAGGATAATTCTCAAAATTGTTAACTTTTATTTGAAATCAATGCAACATAAATAAATAAATCAAAATATATGTTGCATTCATATTAAAGTAAATCCAACAATTTTGAGATCGAGATGGCATAATTTGATCAGAATATCTCTTGTCTTTTTTTTTTCCTATCATTATTTCATTGTCACAAGATGGCCCAGTAAACAAATTTTGGCTATGTGGAGATACCAAACATTCCTCAAAAGATTTAGAATTGAAGTTTAGACAAGCGCCTGCCCTTGGTTTGATCATGGCGTGCCAGAGTTTCATTCTATATTGGAAATGCTAAAAAATTCGAACTTGTAAGAAACTTGAGAAAGGGTAGAGTCGGACATCACCTTGAATTCCTCCTGCTGTTCTTAGAAGATATATCTCTCATCTGCAGTTTTCTCTATGGAGAAAAGTTGGTAGAAGGGGTAGGTCAATTTATATACTTGTCAGAATTCATCTGTATAATATAGAGCATGAATTTAGCTGACACCTTGAAAGATTTTATTCTTGTATGTTGTATCTCATAAATTTTTGTTAGTGAATTTCTGGTTTTAAGTGGAATGAAATACTGATCTGCTTAATTAAGCGTTATTTTGATTTAGCCAAAGTTTTGTTTGTGCTTGTGCTAGGAGATATTATTACGTGCGGAGTCCGGTTATGTCCGGACTACAATAAAAATGTGACATGTGTTCTTGTACAAATTGTGTATAATTGAACACTATACAAATTATAAAATTATGTACATAATGCGTATAAATTTATATACATGATATACTCACTATGTACATATCACAAATTTATACACATTGTGTACAAGGATACATGTCAAGTTTTTATTGGAGTCTGGACATAACTCTACGTCCGGACTTCGTACGTAATAATTTCTCTTGTGCTAGTAAGTCGTGGAATTACTTTGAAAATAATGGACCGGATATTTCTAGCTAAAATTAGTTTGATTAACATGAATTAATAAATTGTATGCATTTTCTATAATAATATTTCATCTTGTAAGAAGTGATTGTTTTCAATTGTCTTTATTATTTCTTAAAATAGATGCTTACAATATAATACAAGAATGTGTTAGGCTCAGGATATTCTCATAAGCCCATAGAATTAATCGTGCTGTGTGCTCATAAATATATGGGCATTTGTTAGAATATTTCTAAAGGTATGGATTTATTTGTAGTTTAATTTCTCATGAGAGAGTCATTTTTTAGTTTTTGGCAGAAACTGTTTATAAATGTAAAATTATTGATGCAAGAAATTCAAGTGTTATTTTCCAAAAGAATATTCCATAATCCGAAAGGTCCGAAATAAGGGATAAAGTGACCAATGCTAGATACGGGCAAATTATCTCTTTGTCAGGTGACCGGATGTAATAATTTGCCCTAAATATAACAACACAACAAAAGTTGAAAAAAAAATCAGATATCTTCGTAAAAATAAATTTTTTTCGTTATAGTTTTTTTTTATTCTAATTTTAACGAAATTTGAGGAAATTGAAATTATCATTTGTAATGTTTAATAATACATGTATTATATTCATCCATATTAAAAAAAAAGAATCATATTCCTGTAGCTGGATCTTGAAAACGTATAGTGTGCAAATAACACTTCTGACACAACTCTTTTTGATTTGTTGGTTGACAATTTTAGTTATCAACTAAAAGTTTTGAATTCAATCTTTCGTATATGATGTGATGCATATGAGTTTGATTTAACTGATCTAAATATCTAAAAAAAAAAACACTCATGAAAAAAGGATTAAGTTTCCCAAGAAAGATTAGTTGCAAAAGAAACCTCTTTCATGAATTCCACCTAAATACCATTCATGTCACATAAATTAAAAACGCATGCAATTAGAAAGATGAAAAGCAAGTGGGAGGACTGAGAGAAACCCACTATTCTCCACGTCTCTCTAATCAAACTAGTTATGTATTTGATCATCTTAAAAATGAGAGATTATTACGTGTAATCATCAGACTGTTCGGAAGTCAATCATGATACGCCACATCGCCTGATACAAAGTAATAATACACAACGTATTGGTGACGTGCTGTGTCTTGATTGGCCTCCGGACGATGTCCGGTGACCGCACATAATAACCTCTCCTTAAAAACGCTGGAGCAGATAAATCCAAGAGGTGCTCAGAACAAAATAATTCAATGATCGCAAAAAAGCCCTTCCACCCAACTTACCTGAATGGCCTTAATTGAAACATCTCAAGTCTTCAACAAAGCTAGGCGCTCTTTTACGGATGTTTTTAGTATCAGAATTATTACAGCTTTTACGTGAGTTTTAACTTAAATACTGCCAACCTAAAATTTAAAATACTTGTATCCTACTGTAAATTTAAATATTATTTATCCTCCTTTTATAATATAAATTAGGTATTTACTAAATCCTTAATTTTCGTGAATTAAAAAATTAGTGGCAAAGACTTCATCCTAACATTTGCACTTTTCCCTCAACCTACTTTATTTCCACTCTGCCACAAATACTCAATCATAATCAACCTCTCCTGCAACAGTTATGGCGTGGTTAATTGCCTTCATATGCATCTCTTGTCAAAATTGGGTTGTGAGTAGGATTCAGGTCGAACCCAAAATTAACCAGTTATTATTTGGCACGACCCAAACCCAACTCTTTTTTACAAATATGTAAAAAAATTTCAACCCGGACCTGCAAATCGAATTTCCGGTTGACCCTACCCAACAGGAAACCACAATTACCTTCACGCGAATGAAAGGTGAACATTGTCGAAGGATGAAGGAATGTCATCGACCCGATAGGAAGGAAAGTTGTCAAACGTCGTCAAAATCAAGTTCAAATCGAGTTTCCGGGTTGACCTAAATCCTTCACGGAATTCAAAACGGATCAAAAATCAAAACCCAAACCCAACCTGTTCTTAAATCAGGTTTGCCCTAACCCAAAAAAATTCAAATTGGATTTTCATATCGTGTCAATTTTTAACACCACTACACCTTGCTATATTGCATCCTAAGGAAGTAAAATATTCCATATTTAATAAACAGACAGATTGGCATGAATAATTAATAATTGTCTCAAAATTTACTAAATCCTACACTTACACAGCCCCTAATCTATTTGCAAATGCAGAAACAAGACAACATGTTCCATCCCAATAACATTGCACAACTGATCAGCACGCAAAGCTTAAAATGAGAAACACATCAAAATATATGGTTTTCAACCTATCCTTTACTAACTGAATTCTGGCCACTGGCCAGTCCATTCAATTCTGTCAACTCCATTGTTGATAACATCATAAAATTTTTTATCATGTCTGTAACGTGCTTTGACAGCCATAGTCTTGCCATATGGTTTAATGAAGCCTAACCACACTAATCAAAGAACACAATCACATTATTTGCCAACACAGCATCTTCTAATCTGAGCTGAAGGGTACACCTCCCTTGCCTACAACAAACTCTCAACATACCAACCTAACAGGCAAAATAAGTTTAACTTTTCATTATTTGTTTTCGTCATTGCTAAGAATTCGGTGGCAACTCGTGTCAAGTAAAAGAATATTCACAGAATAAAACAGATTCTAGGGCATTTCATGTACAGCAGAGCACAAGAAGATCCGTCAAGGTATTTCTGAAGCAAATCATGCTAACAAAATATTTTCTCATTTCTCTTCTATCTCAATATCGATTATGTCAGACTCGGAAGGTTTAGAGGACGTACTGCTCCTGTTCTTGGTGAAATCATCATCGCCAGGTTGCCACACAATGTTTCTGCAGCCTGGGCAACGGATTACTTGGTTACGGTAACCAATAAACTGCCTCTTGCAAGCTGGGCAAACACCCTGCACAACAAGATAGAGACATAATATCACAACTCTTTTAAAGGTAAAAGTATGATAAAAATAATGAGAAAATAACTAGACTGATGGATAAAAAATATCTTCTTTTTAATTAAGTTTGATAATTAAAAATATTAAATAAATAACTAGATTGATAGATTAAAAATATAGTATTATTATTGATGATACATTAGAAAGATTGCTAAGTAAATTATTGTCAATTTTCATAAAAATTATACTGAAATTTATCATTAATAAAATTATTTATTTAAATAATCAGTCTCACAACAGACATTTGGAAGTGAATAAAAGAAAGAGGATTTGATAAATTTATGTGGATTAAGAATGCAACAGGCTATGGGCAAGCATTGTTATAACTGCGCATCTTCAAGAAGAATATCACACAAATTTTATCTAAAATAATATACTTCAAATCCAGTTATTCCAAATGCCCAGATTTTCAAATTAGCTGAATAATTATATTAAAGAGTCTACTAACTATTCATCCAAAACGTACTACGAAACATAAAGTTGCTGCATCATTTTTTTATAACCTGAGACTCTTATGCTTTTGTATGGTTATTTAACAATTCATATATATATATATATATTAAAAAAAAAAAACAGTTCATTTCATGGCAACGCATCACATTTACTACCATAGTTGATAAAAGTATTTAGATAAGTTCTGCCATTTCAATTTGCATCATTTTTACAAGATTAATCAAAGCTTTGCTCATCATCATCCTCATTAGCCTTATCACAATAATTTCGACTGGCTTTTTAAATTCTTCTCTCCTTAGTAAAAAAACAATGGTGCGGATAAAACTATTCGACATCCATTTGGCGCACATAATTAAATTTCATATATTAATTTAAAGATGCACATCTACACAATAAAATAACCGAACAAAAAATATAAAGTTTGTTTAAAACAGATGGATAACATAAACATTGCCATATTCGTCAACAATGTTACCTAAAGTTTCACATGTTGCATGAATCCGTCACCACTAAAATGCAACAACAACATCAAATCTTTATCCCATTACGTGGTGTCGGCTACATGAATCATTTTTATCAATTGTGTCATATTAAGAGTCAAATTCTCATTTAAATCTAATAAAAACAAATTATTTCTAATACTTTCTAACCAAATATTTTAAGGTATACCTCTACCTTTCTTAACATAAACCAAATCTAATATATCTACTCTCCTAACTAGGTCATCAGAAGGCCAAAACTTTATGTGACCAAACCATCTAAGGCGTCTTTCTCTAATTTTATCTACTCCAACCTTTTCAAATATATATTTGTTTCGCATTCTATCTCTAAGTGTAAAACCACTCATCCACTTGAGCAACCTCATCTCTACAAGACTTAATTTTATGCTTCTCTTTTGATAGCCAACATTCAATGCCACAAAGCATTGTAGGTCTCACATCCATCTTATAGCATTTTCTTTAAGTTTAAGGTGTGTTTTTCTATCACATAACAAACCCAATGCATTCCTCAACTTCAACCTTCCAACTTGTATTCTACTAATTATATATCCCCATTTATTTCACCATTAATTTGAACAATAAACCCGATATATCTAAAACGTGCACTCGTTTCAATGGGGCTTGATCATCCAAAGTCATAATCTCATATCTAGATTTATTATTTATTATTACTAAAATTACATTCTATATATTCAGTTTTATATCTACTTAAACAAAATCCTTTAGACTCTAAGGTTGACATCCATAATTCAAGTTTTCCTTGAACTCCCTCCCTAGTCTTATTAATAAGAATAATATCATCAACAAAAAGCATAAATCAGATTACACCCTCTTGCAAATGTCTAGTAAGAACATTGATTACTAAAGCAAAAAGATATGAGCTTAAAGCTTATCCTTGATATAATTCAATTGAAATAAGAAAATACTTGGTTAAACCACCGTATGTTTGAATACAAGTAATAGCTCATCTATACATATCCTTATGACTTGAATATAAGCATTATTATCTCCTTTGTTTTCTTTTCTAGAACTCTTCATAGCACTTCTTTTGAAATTGTCATACGCTTTCTTTAAATTAATAAATATCATATGTAGATCCTCCTTACTCTTTATATACTTTTCCATCAAACCGCTTTATAAATGTATAACTTCCATGGTAGAGCCAACTGGCATGAATCCAAACTAATTTTAAAAAAATATTAGTATCACATCGTAACCTATGCTCAATTACAATCTGCTATAATTTTAATGTATGACACAATAACTTAATTCTTATATTATTTGCACACACTTGTGCATCACCTTTATTCTTAAAATAGGAACCAACACATTCCTTTTTCACTAATATGACATCTTTTTAGTTTTCAAAATAATGTTAAAAAATTTAGTAAGCCAAGAAATTCTTTATCATCCTAAGCACTTTCACACCTCTATTGGAATATCAACAGGTCTCAGTGCTTTTCTCCACACTTTATTTTATTTAAAGCCTCTCCAACTTCGATTTTACTAATAACGATTGATAAAAACAAAAATCTACATTTTTATTTAGGGTGTTAAGATTAAGGTTTTAAAAATTGGACCAATCCGGCCGATCAGACCAATTCAACCATGAACCGATCATAAGGCTAGTTTGGTCCAACATGAAAATCGCTTCTCCATCAAACCTGATTGTTTCAACTAATTAATTTATTTAATTATTTATTAAATATTAAATAATATTCATAATTTAATAAATTAATTTAAATTTAAAATACTTAATTTTTAATGAGTATGAAATTCTTCTAATAATTACTTTCCCTAAAACACCAGTGAACCATCTTCACATGGCCCTACCACTTTATGTCAGTTCGTAACATATGTAAATCCAAAAAACTACATAAACAATAGTAAGTTGGAGTTCCCAAGTGATGATGGACTAAATAGATGAGTTGAGATTATGAAGCTCACACTATATATATATATATATATATATATATATATATATATATATATATATATATATATAATATTTTTAAACAAATTTTTTAATTAATTTTTTACAATGTGAATACTATTTATTTTTTAGTTAATAATAATAATTTACGGAGTCTTAGAACCAAAAACTCTTTCAAAGGAAATCTTGATTTAGCATCACCCTTCTGTTTGTCATGTGCCAACTGACTTACAACCAAAAGTACTAACCTTTCAGTTTGGCATGTGCCTACTGACTTGCAACCAAATGTGCTCATTACCAATCCTGCCAACTAGGATGAAAATTGCATACTTAATAAAAATAATTCTTGACTTTATGTCAAACCAAGTCCTTAGTAGTAAGCATAAAAAAATTAAAAAAAAAAAAAAAGTCCTTAGTAGTAAGCAAATTTATAGGACAACATAAGAGATTAAGGGAAAAACGGGTAGCATAGGCTTTCAATTATATAGCAAATTGATGACTGCATTTTAGAAATTTCATGTAACTTCCATTAAAAATGAAAAAATATATATATATTTATAATAGGATCAAAGGAAATATAGCTTACCTGAAGAGCAAAACTATTGGCAAATGTACCAATAAGAAGAGGCGCTGCAAATGGCAATACCCAAGTAGCTATAATGAAAAACCTAAACATCCACCCAGATAAAGCAAACCAGAAGAAGAAGGCCATCTGAAAATCAACAAAACAAGTGAAACTATCACCATGGGAAATAAGCTAAAGTGTCGGTCAAACAAAGACAAGCTAACCTGGAATTAAACCTAATATGGTCCTCAATTTATTTTTATCAGGTAAGTGCATTTTCTATTTCACATATCAAACACGAAGTTTCAAAAAGACCATCTACATCTAAGTATCTAACATGATAAATTGAAATGCAAGCCATTTGAGGTTATTTTCTTATTGTGAATCAGACATGTTACCCAAAAGTTTAAATATATGAAAATTGAATAGGATCACTAAAGCATACGTAAATAAGATGTTTTTATTGCAAATGAAGACATGTAAAAGTGAAATATTGATTTTAAGTTTATAGTATGCTGCAGATGATGCCAGATAGACAAGCAAGAGGATTAGGATTTTATTATTTTTAGGTTGATAGTAAGAAATGGGCGCGCATTCAATATGGTAGGCAGTGAATAATACTAACCCATTGTTGAACTAATCTTCTTTTTCAACTAGGAAGGAGTGGAAAGCTTGCTCTACAAAGCAACAATTAAGCATGGCGATGCAAAACCTCATCTCGTTTCTTTGCACTTTTCACAACACTAGTGGATGACAACATAATAATTGAAATTATATCAATTATCAAAGTTGTTGGCACTTTTATAAAGTAAGTGTTTATAACATCCCATCTTTTATATTCCACACTTTTTATGGGCATCACACTTACATTGGTCCCTTCTGATCACATAATTTTTCCTTGTTTATGCTTCTCTAAGATTCTGTAGGTTTTCTTCCTTTAGGAACTTGACAACCCATCCTTGTGTTGACCCTTTAGTTAGCTTCTTATTGGAGAGAACTTGCTCACTAGCTATAGGTGTAACTAGGCTTGTTAATGTGGTTAAGCAATAGACAATTTGCAACACTTGAATTGCCTAGGACTAGTGTTATAACTATGGTGATCTTGGAATTGACCACCAGGAGATTCTATGTAAGACTGGTGACCTTAGACTTCCATAAGTAGCTAGGAGAGTCATATACAGCTAAATCACTTGTTAAATAATATACCACATGAAGTAGATGCTCGCAAGAAATACAAAGCAGAGAAAGATGCTATACATAGTATAGGCGCAGCAGATATAAGTATCTGAAATTATAATCAGTGCAAAACATAAAAAATCAAAGTAATGCAATCTTAAACTTGCCAGCATTCAAGGTCACAACCACTAGATGTCAAAATAATAAACTCGCAGAAAATTTTTCCCTTATCGTTGTCTTTTTTAAAAACAAACTATTAATTCTCCTAAGCCTTTTTTGCATTCAGGAAGCAACAACAACAACAACAACAACAATAATAACAAGCCTTTATCCCACTATGTGTGGTTGGCTACATGAATCATTTTTATCCATTGTGTCATGTTAAGAGTCAAATTCTCATCTAAATCTAATAAAGAAATGTCATTTCCAAAATTTTCTAAGCAAGTCTTTTTAGGTCTACCTCTATCATTATTAACATAAGTCAAATCTAATACAACTACTTTCCTAACCGGGTCATTAGAAGGCCGCCGTTTTATATGACCAAACCATCTAAGGAGACTCTCTCTAATGTTATCTTCCACTAGAGCAACTCCAACCTTTCACATATATGCTCATTTCGTATCCTATCTCTAAGAGTAAAGCCACTCATCCACATGAGCATCCTCATCTCTGCAACAATTAAACTTAATAATACGCTTCTCTTTTAATGGCCAACATTCTTCACCATAAAAAATTGCAGGTCTAACCACCATCTTATAGAATTTTCCCTTAAATTTGAGGGGGACTTTTCTACCACACAACAAGCCCGATGCATTTTTCCACTTCAACCATCCAATTTGAATTCTACTAATAATATCCCATTTATTTCACCATCACTCTGAACATTAGACTCAAGATATTGAAAATGTGTACTCTTATTATTGACTTGATCACACAAAGTTATAAACCCCCACTAGATCTATTATTACTAAAATTACACTCCGTATATTCAATTTTAGATCTAAGACTCTAAGATTGACCTCCACAATTCAAATTTACCTGCAACTCCCTCTCTAGCCTTATCAATAAAAAAATATCAACAGCAAAAAGCATACACCTGGGTACAACCTCTTGCAAATGTCTAGTGAAAATATCCATGTCTAAAGCAAAAAGATATGGGCTTAAGGCTGATCCTTGATGTAATCCAACTGAAATAGGTAAATACTTTGTCAAAACACCTTGTGTTTGAACACAAGTAACAGCTCCTGCATCCATATCCTTAATGACTTGAAGTTTGATGTTAAACTACAACTGATTTATAGTGAAGTTCAAGGTAAAAATGCAGAGGTTTCTTCATTTAATGTTTGTCATTTTTAAATTTGAAGGAATTGACAATCAACTCACCTATACATGTGTTGCAGTAAGGAAGCAGTTAGTATTTTTGAAGTTCTACGTTGCAGTGCAACTAGTTTGCAGACACACAAGTAGGGAGAAAAGAAACTTAGAGTTGGATACAAGTGGAGGGCCATCATCGGCAAAGTCTGCATTAGCCATAGAACACAAACAATAAACAACGTTTGCATGCCCTGTCGTCTTACTACCTTTCTATTCCTCCTATCATCTTTTCAATGAGATGATAGAATCACAAATCCTGACGGTGAATTCAACAATACTTCCATAATTCCGTCATACCAGCCAGTTTCATAAAAAGTAGCAGTTAATAAAATTTTTTACTCTGAATTTAGTAAATATTGGACTGCTAAATCCTGAAACTGTTTGATTGCCACTATATTTAACCCGGATTAAAATCTTGAAAGTTGTTTTAATGCAAGTATAAGGATTTACAAATTCTATAATCCTAAAGCTTCAAATCCCTTAAATTAAATTTTGCTCATAAAAAAAAAAATGACAAATCCAGCCAAAATCTCTATTTATGGAATCTAAGATATAAGAAAGCTCCAGTTAGAAGGGAGGATTAACAAGAAATAACAGGTAATCATATCATACTGGAACTTGCCATAATCCTTGACAGAAGTAATAGAAAATATAAATCGAAAAAGAGGAGCTATGAACTAACCATAGACCCTCTGCCAACAGGCGTTTGAAGAAACCCATTCAACTCCCTCCTGTACTGCAAATAGTATACATAAACAGAAACTTCAGTTCAAGAACGATCCGGATGAAAAAAAAAAAAAAAAAAAACAGAGCAGTCGGGTATAGGGAAAAGCACAAACCCTAGGCCAGTTCCTGGAAAAATCCATAGAGAAGGAACGCCACCGGCGGCTAATCCCGATCTCAAAGTCAATCTCCTGCGCCCTCGAAGCAGCAGTCCGTGCAGCGGATCCTATGCGTCTAGATACGGCATAGCGTCGGTCGATCCGCTCGGCCGCCCGCCGAGCTTCGAACGCAAGCTGCTCAATCCCCTCGTTCGCACTCCTCCACGCATCACGCAGCGCCTCGCCGGAGGCCACGCGCCGTGCAAAGCCGTCGAAGTCGCTGCGGCGGAACGCTCGAATCGCCAAAGGACGCGAAATCGTTGTGCTGGTGAAGCGATAATTGGGACGATCGGGCTTCGTCGGAAGGAAGAGAGGACGATGCCATGGGATGCCGATCGCCATTTCCAAAGCTCGAGGGTATGAAGCAAAATGCCCCACAGGATTCAGTTGCAGCCAGTATCTCGAATGGTCCACATCCAGTCCACTGCCGCTACTGCTCGCGCAAGTACGGATTACGAGCGCAGCAACACCAACACACGCAGCATCTCAAATGAAAAAGAATTAAGTTAGAATAAATAAATTAAATATTCCCCAAAAAAAAAAAAAAAAAAAATTATTATTATTTTTTTTTATACTCAGCATCAATATACTCAGCATCAAAATATATATATTTTTATTTTTATTTTTTTTATACAGGCATTTACAATTATACATGTATATTAGATAATTTCTACATTTATTTATCTTAAATTTAAATTTTCAAATCAAGTAAAAGTATTATTAAAATTCAAAATTTTAAAATAAAATGCAATTTTCTTATATATATTTTAATTTAATTATAAAAATTTAAATTTCATATAAATAATAATAATATTTAAATTCTAGATACATAAATAGCATGAAAATCCCTTCCTCTATATTATAACCCTAATTAAAAAGCATGCCCGATATTTTGTATTTTAATTATTATAAAATAGTAGAAGTTTTACTACTGGATTATAAATAATACAAATATGCATTTATATCATGTAAATAAAATAGAAGGATAAACTTATTCAGATGAAAATCTACCTTTAAGACGAACTTTTATTAGATCTGGTGAAAGGACGTAGAGGAACGTCCAGTCAGGTGTAAGGACGTAGAGGAACGTCCGGTCAGAGGCAAAATCCCGCCAAAAAACTCGGTATTTGCTCTGTATTACTAGGTATTATTTGATAATAACAAGGAATACCGCTTTGTGAAGATCAATACCAAGTTATACCAAGCTATGCCGAGTTGTACAGAATTTTTTCTAGAAAAAACTCGGTATAACTTTCGTATAACTAGGTATTGCTCAGTATAACTTGGTATTGAGTCTTCACGTGATGGTATTCCTCGTTATTGTTTGGTATTGCTCGGTATTTCTCATTTTTTGGCGCGATTTGACCTCCGACCGGACGTTCATCTACATCCGGTCGGAGGACGTAATAATTGTTCCTTTAAGACGGCAAGTAATCTTCACTCATCACAACTGCCTTATTTGATTCAATAAAAATATATTTTCACAAATTTAAATATTTCATTTCACAAAAATAAAAAATTATGATTCAATAAAATATATAGCAACCAAATAAGCCCCAAGAATTTGCACAAAAAGAATATAAGACTTGGCAGGCAAGTTGAACTACAAAGCAGTGATGGCAAAAAAAAAAAATAAAAATAAAAAAAACACAACGCAGTGTATTTCACAAGCTTTTATACATCAGACAAACAATAACAATATTTCAACCTCATCTAGCCCAAGAAACTGCTTCAATCTCATCCCTAGCAGACTTGTACAATTCAAGCCTCTTTGCACACTGTACTCTGCGCTCCATCAATGCAGGATCCTCATCCAACAGCAGCCCAAGCTGCTTCCCCTGCAGAGGAAAAAAGTCATTAGAATTACTACTCTGAATAAGTCAAAACAGGTACTAAATGAGAGTGAAAACTATGTTGAGCTAGAGCTAGATAAGGGCATCTCCAACCGAAAATCTCATTTTTCACTACAACATGCCGTGATTCATCTCCAATCGAACTCCATTTTGTCCAATTTTACGAAGGCAACAGTCGTTTCTCTTCTTTCGCGAGTTTCTTCAGCAAGTTCGGTAAAGACAGAAAAATATCGAAGATGAACAGTGCAACGCCAATATTGGCGTCCCACTATTCACCCACAACCAAATAGCGAAAGTTTTAACGTTCGGTTGGAGCTCGCGAGCGATGTCATTCAAGCGTTTGGAGTTCGGTTGGAGATGCCCTAAGTGTTTTTTGGTTGAATCAAACACGAATGATTTTTTTGACAACCCTAATACAGAGAAGAAATACCTCTTTCCTCCCCACTTGTGTGTAAAAAAGATTGAGCAAGGATCGCTTAGCTTCTCGGACTTGGCAATGCACGGCAGCCTTTGGGATAGAGAGTCGAAGTGTTTCAGACACCATCCCTATATAAGAGGAAACATTCGAAGCAATTCTCCTGAAATGTCCTTCCGTATATCGATCCACTGTAGAGCTGGCCGTATTGCCTCCTTTATCGACTTCCTGTGGGAGGTTGCGGAAGAATTCGACGGTTAAATAAGATGCTTCCATGTCAACCAAGCGAGCCACCGTCTTCTTTCCATCTTCTCTGAATCTTTCCAATGATTGATAGGAAGCAGCTGCTATTTCAGATTGGAGAGTCGGAAACCTTTTCAGTTCCTGATGGACCACAGAGAAAAGAGTCATTCACAGAGTGCGAACGCGAAGTCAAAAGTAGTTTTAAAGCTGCTTATAAGTTATAACACTTACCTGAGTCTCTCCTATAGATTTCCTGACCAAATCTTTTAAAACCAAGTGAACCTGCAATTAAAAATCTCAAAAGAAAATTTAGTGGTGTTGGTATTGAAGAGATCAAGAGCTGGAAAGTGCGGGTTTAGGATGGCTCACAGCATCCACAGATGCTTCGGCTGGGCCTCTAAAGTAACTGAGAGCACCTTCAATAAGACGACGATAACCTTGCTCAGGAGCTATCAGATGGGGCTGATACCCATCAGCTTCTGAGACCACTTTCCTGACATTCTGCACAGAGAGATGCCTGTCGAATGGGAGTTTCTTCAAAGCCATAGGAAGCTGATTGTCAAAAACACCATAGATTCTATCCCCACCTGGACGCCTGCGGATGATCACAGATATAAATTTTAGATCCTATGAACAACACTGCACATCCAAATTTACAACTCTCAAAATCAAACCAATGCAAGGATTCTGATACCACCTAGCAAGCAATTCTTAAGAATAGGTAAGATGGGTGTAGCCTGAAGTATGGTGCTAAAATGGGCGAAAAGGGCTAAAATTTGTTAAAAAAATAACGCTAAGTAACACGAACACGCAACTTAGCTTTATACCATAAAGTTTACAATATGGATAGCTTGGCCTGATGACGTGTGTTCAACAATTAAGTAGTGTACTAGATCCCTGATTCTTTCTCAAATACCAATCCACTAAAGTCGCCCAGTTAACAATATCCTATAATATTTAAAAAATTAGGAGGTTTGTGGACATGAATAAGCTAGTCAGGTCCATGATAGAAATCTGACCTTGGACACTGCAAAAATAGCAATAATAAATAGAAAATAAAACAAAAATCAGCGAGAAAGATATTTATTTCAGCACAACAAATCAAGATACATGTGGATCTACTATTCAAGAGGTAGATTGACTCTCGACAAACCCTAGTCTCCGCTAGAAAAAAATCCAAAGAACAACTCCAGCAAACACAAATCACATAATGAAAATAAGACAATATAATTAACCCTAAATAAGCTCTCTTTTAATTCCCATCCAAATCTGAATTCAAACTAGTCATCTTTCCTTAAATAATTTCCTCCTAAATCTGAATTCAAATTACACCTCTTTCCCTAAATAAACATTCATAATTTCCTCCAAATCAACTTTCAGAATTTGATAGGAATCTGACCTCCACACAACAAAAACATCAATAAAAAAAAAAAAAAAAAACACAACATAAATTGGCAAGAAGTTTATTTCAGCACAACAAACCAAGATACAAGTTGATCAACTATTCTAAAGGTAGATTAGCTCTCCAAAAACCCAAGGCGCTGCTAGGAACAATTCTAAAGAAAAACTCCAGCAAACATAAATCACATAATATAAATAAAACAATATAATTAGCCCTGAATAAGCTCTCGTAATTCCCTCCCAAATTTGAATTCAAATCAACTATCTTTCCCTAAATAATTCCATCTTAAATCTGAATTCAAATCAACTATCTTTTCCTAAACTTTCTAATTTCCTCCCAATCAAATCAACTTTCTTTCCTCAAATAAACCATCAAAATTCCATCCCAATCAAATTAGCCATTTTCTCTGAATAAACATACCTAATTCTCTCCCAATTTTGATCTTCTATGGTAAGTAATTAATCCCCCTTTGACCCCCCTCTCTCCTTGCCCACCGTCCACCTTAGTGGAGCCCACAGGCTGAGCCGGTCCATCAGTCCAGCAACTAAAACCTTTAAGCATCAAACTTATTCAACCACCTCTCCAACATCTAGGGCATAATCTACTCATATACCACAATTTTTGGGGTCCTTTGTTGGCAAAAAAAAAGTTCAACATATTGGCATATAAGCATATTATGTAGACAAATATTTTGTACATAAACATTAAACATATGTTTAATATTTTATAAGAAAACAAATTTTTAATAGATCATTCAAATAAAAAACGGAGAGAGCAAACAAAGTGTGAAAAATCCAATGATTAGACAGTTGTGCATAAAGAGAAGAGGCAGGCAGCATTTGTCCTTACCCTCCATCAAGATGCTCTTTGAATATCTTGTCAAAGGCACGGCAGAGTTCCAATATAGTGTATAATTGAGCCTGAAATAGCATTTCAGTCAATTAATTATAACCAGAAAATACCATGCGTAAGAATTAATTCAACATTCATAATGTTCTCACCCCTGCATCAACAGCAATAGGTCGACCAAGATGATCCATCTCTGATTCAAGCTCTTCAATGGTTTTGCTTATCAACGATGTAATGCTTGGAATTCGAGCTCTGATTACAGACTCTAAATGCTGAAAACATATACTTGTCAAACTGACCATATCTTAACGTAATTCTACAACCATGAAGATAATAGTTCCGATAACAATACCTTTGAAAGAAGTTTAGCAAGATATTCCGATCCCATTTTACTGGATAAATGAGAATAGTCTGGACTAGTAGCAAAATAATCTCTTTCTTTCTGACGGGCAACTATCATGTCAACATTCTTATTTATATCTGCCTGTGAGCGATTAACAATTCCAACCCAAGGATGTTGCAGCCTGTAAGATCGTCCTTCTAGGACCTGGAGAGAACTTTAATGAATGAGTAGCTTCAACATGAAACTAAAGGAGAGCAAAAGAACAGTGTGAACATGTGTAGGATCTCAAATAATGCTGTAAAATAACTAGTAGTAGGTTTGTTCCTCATCAATCTTAGAAAAACAAGTGGAAGTATAACTCACATCAAGCGCATTTGTTCCCTTATCCATCAAATCTAGCTTTGTTAAAACTCCAAATGTCCTTTCACCTTACAAATAGTAAAAAGGAATACATGATGTCGATGAATACAAAAAGCTCTCATGTGGCAATTAAGCATTGGCCAAATGAACGGATCTTACGCACGTTATATAAAAAATGCGAATGGTAGGCATCAATAAAAATTGATAGTTTGAATGCAAAAGTGTTTTGGATGCTGAAATTGAATCATACCAGAAGGATCCACTTCCCTAGCAAGTTTAATGGCATCTGACGTTGCAATATCTTGATTGGCAGGAGATATTGCCAAAATAATACAGTTGGGCTGCAAAAAATAAATCACAACTTGAACAATAAAGGCATGTTATAACAAAACAAAGAAGATGCCCCACTCTAATATTAATTTTTCTATATATTTAAAATGTGGAAGAGATACATGCAGCCTTCAGACTATTCTCATTTTCAGATATAAATCAGGTGCAACAACAAAAATCATGTCAAGGGCCTTCATCAAGTAAATCTGCACAAATTTGCATTCAAAATTTTGTTCATACAATGCTTTAGAGGACAGCATGCTTAATATAAAGGGTCTTATAAAATACTAAATGAAACAAACATGGCATCAATAGATAGTGTCTATAGGAATGTCACCACATTGCATTGTGTTATTCTTAAGCTGAATACCTTCTCAACATATGAACGGACCATATTTTCAATATCCTGAACAATACTGTCAGGCTGTCCCTCTGTGCAAAGTAACATTATGTCAGTTCAACCCGCCTTAAAAAATAAAACAAAAACATGCTGCAGCAATGATGCTAGGGCTCAAGGTAAAAGAAAGAAGTTAAAATGATTTACCTACAGCAACTTTAGTTAGACCAGGAAGATCAATGAGCGTCAAATTGACAACTGCCATATGGAATCAAAAAAGATGTTTGGGTCATAGAAAGGTAGAATTCAATTCTTAATGCAAAACATAGCAGGAAATCACATTGACTGAAAGTTTAAAGCATAAGAAAAAAGACCCAGAGGACAGAAACTCCAACTGCCAGAGAAGCTTCTAGTAAGGTTTAACAAGGAAAAAAAAAGGAAAGACATGCAATGGGTGGAATCGGACTCCAAGCTCTGGACACTGATAATTTGGTAGTGCGGAAGTAAATGCAATCGATAAGAAAAGCCACAATCTTTATCCAATGCATAAAAATGCACTTCTTATTGCATCTTAGGACCTAAATAGTGCGTGCGTCCATGCAACAGAAGGCAAAATGATGACACTAAGACAAGAATTGCCATGCATTTGCTATTGTAAATAACAGGAAGGATAACTAATGCTTTAAGTGGAAAAAATTTTCGATCAATGCAATGTATAAAAAATTAATATATGACCATTATGCCATCTAATATGACCATATCAAGACTAATTCAGTGCTAAACATGCAATGTAATATCAAGATAGAGTGATCATTGGAAATATAACACCATAAATTACAAAAATGATAAAAACGCTATACCGTTGGGTGAATAAATACTAAGATGGATGGGAACAGGAGATATTTGTTTGGACCTCCCAGTTATTCTCTCTGTATCATCAGCAATTTCTTTGCGCACAAGACCTACAAAATATATACATGGGATAAAAAGAGGCTCTTATGAATCTTTATCAATGAAAATATTGTTCAGTGCATGCAAATGATGTCCAAGTATTGTGTAACATTTCACATATTGAAATGATGCACTCATTCCCGATAATATTTGCCAACAATATTGAAGAACAGCAAATAATTGCCCAAAATTTTGCATTATGTCATCATACCAGGTTATTGGAAAAGGCTAACAAGTAACACATCATCAAAAAGAAATTTATTCATGACATCATATAAACTTGAGCACAAAGGTCTATTATATATAGAATTTTACTTTTCTAAAAATCTAACTAAATAATATAGTAAATGAAAATACTAAAAAGGCTAGTTATCATAACTAAGCACAAGGGCAGTTGGATATAAGGAGAGCATAAGGCTAGTCACAAATCAAATTTACATAGTGAGTCAGTGAATATTTGGCTTAAGGTCATAGACTAGACCAATGTTATTAAAGGTGCTAGGCATCTGTAAGGCAACATAGCTGCCTAATGCCTAAGGCATTGAGTACAAATCTAGCACACACACACACATGGAGATGCGCATCCAGGCACTAGCCACATTATGCCTAGATGTCACTTAGAGAAAATGCGACCAATTGGGAGGAATTTTAGATTTTGGAGCTTGCATCATCTTGTCTCAATCAAGCGGTAGGCATGAAACTGGGTGGAACTTAAATTTGTGACCTCTGCTCTAACAACCAAGGAGCATACTACTTACGATAGAGATCTGTGGTTAACTTTTTAAAGGGCACAACCAGGTGTGCCACTGACCTATCTAATATAATGCAGGTAATGACAATAAAACGTAATTACACTCCAATTTCTTAGAAAATGATAATTTGTTAATTCAAGTCCACTTCATTCATCCCTCTAAATAATACCAAATTCACTGAACACCAAAAACCAAAGAGTACTGAAATCTCTCATCAAATAATCAGAATAGCCAATTCACTGAAAGCAAAAAACTCGCTCTGAAACTATTTGAATAATCGTTTTTGTAAAACTTATATCAGCCAAAAAAGCGAAAACCCTAAACATTATGTTTATAACGTACTGAAATCATTGAATTTCCTTTTGGGCAAGTGAAGGAACTCAGCGTACTCCTGCTGCCCATCCTCCGTCTTGTGCAGCTGAAGCACCAATGGTCGCCTTGTTACAATCCCTAAATACAACAAAAGCAAACAAAATAACTTATTACCCCAACCTTGCTAAAAGAACAGTTAAGCAGAGATTCAAAAAAGGAAAAATCACAAAATGCAGTAATTAAGAGCCGATCTAACCAGATCCACGGGGAAGAAAATCTCGACCAACGATGCTCTCCAGTACCGACGATTTTCCCGAGCTCTTTACCACATCCGCACGAAAATCCACGTTAGTCGACCACAAAAGCACAAATATCCAACAAAAAGATCTGAAGAAATCCAAGAGAGGAAAAAAGAGAAAATGATAGACGAGGAGGGGGAACCTGTCCACCGACGACGGCCACGGACGGAAGCGCCTCCCAGAGAGTCGGCAATGCACTGTCGGCGCCGCCGTGGTCCCCCAGAACAGTGCACGCTCTCTGAATCCTATTAACCATGCCGATCAAGCTCTCCATGGTCGTCATCTTTGAAACCCTAACCGAGGGTCGATCCCAGAAAAAAGTAGGAATTCAGTGATGAAAGAAAGATAAAAAAGTAGGAATACAGTGACAGATCGATCTACAAGGGGAAAACAACTGAGTCCGTCAGTTTCTCCCCTCAAATTCACGTTTTCTTAAATCCCATTATACCCTTCTTCTGCGGCCGATGCACGCAGGATGCTCTTAAAAGCGACGGTCGGGTCGGGGCGGCGCGTGCGGGGAATGCCCTGGTCGGTGATGTTTAAATTTTTATCCTAAATATATACGTTAGCAGTGTTATTATCACATCTCAACCCATAAGATCATTAATCACAGTATTGATAACATTCAACAATACTAATGCTAGTAATAATATTAATATCATGATTAGTAATGTTAAATAGTCTTAATGACAATAAACAATATTGGTGTCAATCATAATATCAATATAATATTCGTAGCAGTGTTATTATCAGTATTCATATATTGAATGAGTGTATCTTGCTCCTGCACTTATGACTCTTAATCAGTTGCTCTTTATAACTCCAAATCAATGTTCTCCTTATAACTCCCTTTGAATAATGTGAATCAGTAACCTTGACTCATTATAACTCTCAATCAATTTACATCTACTTATGACTCTCAATCAGTGAATCACATGGATCAGTAGGGTATCACGTGGAGTTATCATTTCATATATCTGATACACTTTAGTACTTCATTTAAAATACAATAAAATCATATCAAATCATTCATAATGATCAAATTTATAATATATCCAAACTTGCATGGTGAAAGCTTATGAAATTAAGATATAATATATTTTTGATAGATTTAGGAGAGATAAAATTTGTAGAAATCAAAATCATTAAAAATAGAAGTTAGAGATTAATCATTTACAACGAAATAAAATAAAATATGTAACATGAATGACTAACAAATATGTTCCAAGATTTTTCTCTCGTCTCTCTCTTCTTCTCAATTTTCAATTTCTTTCGGGCCAAACAACCAAGTGAAGGAGTCAATGGGATGAGTCACACAATATATATATATATATATATATATATATATATATATATATATATATATATATATATATATATATATATATATATATATATATATATATATATATATATATATATATATATATCACAGCGTTCATCATATTAGTGTCAAAGCACTCTATTCAGAATTTTCATATTTTTTCAAGAAAATTTATTTCACATATTTAAGTTATTATATTATCTATAGCCTATACTGAATAACATAAGTTCGAACAATGTTAGAATAATATTGGAATTATATTCGACCAAGATTTAGATTAAGTTTGAATCTTATTTGAACATAATTGAAATCAAATTCTAGAAAGATTATTCATTTTCGAATGAAATATGAACCTTGTTGAAATAGGGTTTAAACTCTAGCCAAACCTTTTTCGAACAAGGGTTAAACATAATTCAAATATGATGCGACTAAAGGTTGAATTGGCTCAAAACAATGATGAAATCCTATTCAAACAAGGTCCATGCAAGGATCAAACTTGGTTTACTCAAAGCAAATACAATATATTGCCTCTAGTAGCTTTAAAATAATAAACTACAAGGTTGATACAACATAATGGGTGTACTTACAACACTTAAAGCACAATATATTATATGGTTGTTAAGATCGAATGTAATCCAATAGTCCTAATACATTGGAGAGCAAGTTAACAATCATAACACAACATAGTATAATTCAATGTTATAGCACAACAATTATAGTATATTAAAGTACAATTCAAGAACTATATCACAATAGGTCTGAATAGAAATTGACCAATTAAAGAATAAATATTTACAATAGAGATAAACAATGCACATTGTATTAATAAAATAATAGGTTATGATAATTTTTTTCATGAAACTATAGATCCACATTATTGTGAAATAAATCTACATATCAAAATTGTGTAGGATCAAATATAACTTGTGGAAGAATTTTCGTTGGAGATATGTATATGATATGTTATAGTGCAATTAAGATGCAAAATACTCATTGAATTATATGTACAAGAACTACTTATATTTTGCTGGGAAGAGGAAGTATTGAGAAGTTTCTATAATTGAAACATAATGTAGTTGTTCAATAACAGTTTTTGGTGCCTATTTATAAAAATATAGTGTATTTTAATCCAAAATAAAATTTCGGTAATATGAAATCAAATTTCCGTCTTTTTGAACTAATTTTATTTTTAAACAAAAAATTATGAAAATTCTTAAATTTAATTCCTATTATATCAAATTTATAATCGCATGCTTAATATAAATATGTTTAGGGTCTACGAATATGATTCTACTATCATGGGCAAATCCAATATGGGGGCAAAATTTTTTTTGCAGATTCATTTATTGATAAACTATATTTTATTATCACGGATGAATATTTCACAATGGAATAATTATAAATTTATAACAATAATGTTGAAATTTATGTTTGTATTGCATATTCCATGTGTGTATGTATCCTACCATTAGAACTTTTATTTGGTCCGGTGAACGTACGTAGAGGAACGTTCAGGTCGACACTAAAATTCCCGCCAAAAAACTCCGGTATTTGCTCGTTATTGTTAGGTATTATTTGGTAATAACGAGGAATACCATCATGTGAAGACCAATACCGAGTTATACCGAGCTAATACCGTGCAATACCGAGTTATACAAAAAAATACCAATTTTTTCTAGAAAAAACTCGGTATTTTTTTTATAACTCGATATATCTCGGTATAACTCGGTATTGGGTCTTCACATGATGATATTTCTCATTATTGTTTGGTATTGCTCAGTATTTGCTCGATATTTCTCATTTTTTTGTGCGATTTTAGCTCCGATCGGACGTAACTCTACGTCCGATCGGAGGACGTAATAATTGTTCCTACCATTACTATTCCAGTATGATAATATGCAAATATAAATGTCACCCTTTGAGCTTGATTAATTAATTAAATTCAAACTTGAGTTGAAACTTGAGCTATATTTTATGCATTTGAGCTGGCTCACGAGCCAACTTATTTATTTTGAATGAAAAAAAATAATTATTATTAAAATAACTATTATAATAAAATAATAAAAATAATGAGAAAAAAGGCTTATTAAAAAAAAGCTGGATATATATTTTTTAATCATTTTAAACAAATTTGTATTTAAATTTCTAAATGCTAATATATTTTAAATAAAATTTCTATTAATATTTTTTAAATAAGTTAGCTTGCAAGCTCACTAATCAAATCAGGATTGACTCAAACTTGACTCATTAGCTCAAGAGTCAATTTATCGAGCTGACTCACAAGTTAGCTTGACTAACTAATACCCCTACCTCAAAATATTTATCATAGAAGCACTTGTCATCGGTGGTGGCGGGCATATGCCAACGGCGATCGCTAGCCGTAGTTAACGATGATAATTATTTTTAAAACACTCACTTAAAAGTTATTTTTGAGCATTTTTAAAAATAACTTGATTTTTTTAAAGCAATTAAATACAACATTAACCAAATGTATATTTCTTTAAAATAGAAGTGATTCAAACCAGTCCTATAGTTTTAACCAAGAAAATCAATATTATACACAGAAGCCACGCAAAATATGTCCCACACAAACACATACTTAAGCACAAGCTTGGCAAACACAAGAACGTTGAAGATGCAGAGCTAAAGTTGAGCTTCTCTTAATATGTAATGCTCATCTCACCTCGACATACATTTTCCTTGACACGTCAAGCGTTACAATTATGGAGGGCAAAGTCCTGCTTATTCAAACAAGCATTATTGACACTCGGGAGAGCGATGGCCGTAGTGTGCCAGGTGAACTCCTCACAACAAAAACATGGAGCTACCTAAGAAGGAAATGGAAATATCTGATGTTAATTAGGTATAATCAAGAACAATTTAAGCAGATTTCTAGTAAAATTAATAGCCAACGAGACAAAGGCTTTGTTTGGGACGGCTTTTTTTCTGCTTCTTAAGGCAACTTTCTAGTACAAATTATTTTTTTAATTTTGTACTAAAAAGCTGCTTTAAGAAGCAAAAAAAAAAAAAAGCCGTCCCAAACAAAACCAAAATCTTACCGATGTGGTGTCATCCCTGCATAACAAAATGAAATAGAAACATATGAAAACATCAATTTGCCTAAAATGAATTTGTTTGTTTGGGACTTTACACTGAAATGTCCACTTTCAGTCAGTCTTGTAAACCAAGGTTGGATATAGTGGTTTCCACATGTTCTTTTTCACATACTCCAGAGTTTGCTCCTTAAATTTCATAATACAAAATGTAAAACTTCATAATTGTTAATAGGTCTTCATTTAAAATAAAGATGCTATGTAAGATGGGAGACAACCTTATCAAGTCTCTCGAGGTCCCTAGTATCCATGCCTCGGTGTCCTTCTGCTAGATACTCTGCCACTGCTTCCCTGATTACTGCAGTGGCCACCTCTTGTGTTATCTCACGTATGCTGCATTAAGAAGTTCTCGGATAGGTAAAATTTTAATGTTTTTTTAAAAGGAAGAGCATAAGAGCGGTTTATTTGTAAATTGTAAGTGAGATAGGCTAGGATTAGAATCCTAAGCCTAAGAAGTATATTCATTCGTTAATCTTTGTATCTGAAACGAATGAAAGAGGGAGCTTAGAATTTAGCTCTAAGCTCAAAAATCTTCATATAATAATGTGTTGGAACTGCGGAGAATTACAAACTATTATATATGAGGGTAAAAGGGGATATGCATGTTCCGAAAACTGCACAATAGGACCTGGATATTGGCGGATATATGATTCCATTAAGAACGTCCTCTTCTTTCATATATGCAGCAAGGCTGGGTTCAGTATGGAAGAACAAATGTATGAGAACAATCAAAGAAAATAACAATACAAGTGAAGAATGAGTGGACAACGATCACCATTCAGCTGCGGCTTGAAGCATGCCATCTGATATGACACGCGCACCTGATAAGAGTGTACCAAGGCCAATGCTGCATTGATGAAAACCATTATAACCATAATAAGAAAGCTTTTTGCAATAATTGAGTAAGGGTTTGTTTGGGACGGCTTTCTTATTGTTTTTTAAAGCAGTTTTTTAGTATAAAAAAATTAATTTTTGTACTAAAAAACTGCTTTAAAAAGTAATAAGAAAGTCGTCCCAAACGAAGCCTAAGAGGCAAAACCACTTACCCAGGGAAGAGGTACATATTATTTCCCTGGTTGCAATGTCCAATCTTACCATTTCCTGCATCAGTACACGAGTGGATGTGAATATCGATCTTTATAATAAAACAATTTTGAGGTTGTTGGAATTCATAAAGGATACATTGAACCTACAATATTTGACTAGATCGAGACAGATTCTATAAATTTTTTATTTTGGGTCTTTTATGGACTATAATAAAGTCAATGAGGCATGAAAAAAAAAAAGGAAATAAAAAACCTCATATGAATGATATTGTTGTGTATTTTCAATGTGCTTCTCATCCTAAGCTGCAATATTAACCCTAAAATCTTAATCTTCTGACATCACATCTCCTACCCAATCCTGATACTAATTTAATCTACTAATCTAATGGGCGCATATTTTAACTTCTGTTGAACATATACAAACAATGCAAGTCTATTTTAAAATTTTAATTTTACTTAATCAACTTGTGATCCAACATTTTTTCTTCCCAATGCTTCAAGAGTGATTCTATCCACCTAATGCAGCAACAAAACAGACAAAACTGTAGAAAAATAAGGTTTTAGGAGAGGAGAGAATGGAAGAGGAAAAAACTATACAAAATGAACTATCAACTTATTAATGTTGATTCCTCAAAATATTGTGTTGACGAATCCTAAAAAATATGAAGGAGATGCACATCCTCAAACATCCATAAATGGGATGAAACCACATAAAACTATAGCTCAAAACATTTAATTCATCTTTATTTGAATTGCATACTATTTATTATAACAGACCTAATTCAAAAAGTTCAACTACACTTGATTAAATTAAAAAAGAGTATCAAAGTAGCATAAATAAGAAATGACACTTTCACCACTAATGCTTAGCTTAAAGACAACTAAGTAAAACATGCCATGGCATTAACTTAGTCAAGAACACAATGAATGACATTTATGATTAGGCATCCTATCTAGCATCCTGGCTCTAGGGTTGAAACTAACTTCAATCTGGAAATTGAAGTGTTATTGAAGGAAAAAATGGAGTCAATTTTTATATTGTTGAGCAGGCAAAACTCATCAAATGGGAAATCCATCCAAAAAACCAAAAGCATCTTCATAAGAAATCCATTCCAAGAATAGATGAATGGAAAATTAATCCTATAATGAAATATGAAGAAGAAATATTACTCAGTTTGCAAGAACATCAACAGAGGGTTCACTTCATAGGGCTTCCTGGACTCTATTAATAATTTACGGAATATAATCTTTAAAAGTCTAGATGTCTTCCTGCACCACACGACGTAACCTTTCGGTCTCATTTATTGGGTGATAGCTCCATGATAACACCACTTAAATTCAATTAATTAATGACATTATTACATTTTAACTTATTATAAAAGATTTTCTATAAGTTAACATAAAAATATAGATCAAAGCATGTCAAGAATAAAGAATGAAAAGATGGATTAAGATGCTATGTGTATGTAGAATAAAGAGAAGAGAAACAATCAGTAAAAATAAAGAACCAGAAATTATAATCAAGATAAAAAAAGTACAGAAGTAGAAAACGGGAAGGCAAAGATAAAATGGCCTTAGAAATTTTGTTAGAGTAGGCTTTATAGAGATCCAACAGTAAAAATGGAGAAAAATATGGTGAATAAAACACCCAAACCCACATAATAAGATTGTTGTTGATAATTATGATGAGTTTTTATTACAGTCCAAGACTTGCAGTAGATGAGATATGCACTATAAAAGAAACTGGCTTAAGCTGTTTTACGTAAGAAACTTTTTTGCTGCAATAAAAATCTATTGTTTTCAGGGGTAATTGATGTGAATCCAGGAATCAAATCTTATGAAATTAATAGAAGTTATGTAAAATAATGAACGTACATTCTCTAGCTTTGCGAAATTGACAAATCAAAGGAGATCTTGGAAGTTAACCACGCTTAGACAAGATAATTCGACTAAGTTTACAAGATCAATAAAATAACGACTCCAATAAAGCAATGCGAATGACTAGATCAACGAGAATCCCAAGGTTAACAAAGCGATGGCTCACCTTGAGGCCGCTCTCAATTACCTATCTCTAAGCTTGTTGGGAGAAGAAGAGCCACGCTAGTGAAGAAACCACTCCGAGGAAGACGATGCCGTAGATCCGTAGAGGAGGAGAGGAGGGCGCGGATCGTGGAGGTGTTGCGGTGCGTCGTCCTTCAACAATCCAAGTATACTCTGAAAAATGGTCGTCGACGGTCTCTATGAGGGTGGGTACGATCCGAACCAAATAATCCTCGACGGTATCGTCGAAGTCGAATCCGACGTCAAAATATGGAGATCGGAGGATGTCTACGCGTCCGTGGTCGTCGTATTCAAAACCGAAATTCCATTCCGGAACCTCCATGCATGATTTGAGGAGAGAAAGAATGGTTGTCGCCAAGAGATCTCCAAAAGGGGAGAGGAGTGGCCGGCGGGGTGTTGAGGGAGGAGAAGGCCGGCGGTAGGGGGGAAGAAAAGAGGGTTTAAACTTTAGAAATCTGAAATTGATTTCAGTTTAGGGAATTTAGGAGAGAAAATTTGAGATTTAAATTTGAAATCCCCAAATTAAGGAGGGGATTAATTGCTCAATCAATGGGAGAGCCAAAGGAGGAGGGGGGCCGGCGGTTTCACTAGGGATAGGAGGTGGAATAGGAAGAAAAGCTGAGTAGGATTTCAGCTTAAGTGAATTTGGAGGGAAAAATTTAATCCCAATTTGAAATTCAATTAAGAATTAAGAGGTGTAATTGCTCTTAATTGATTTTCCCATAAAAGGGGGGGGATGGCCGGCGGCATAGACTAAGGAGGGAGGAAATTGGGGGAGAGAGTAAGGAGGCTTCCAAATATAATTTGATGACTAGGACATCATGAATAAAAATCCACTCTCATGAAAATTATTTTTGAATTGATTTTCAAAAACTTTCCAAAAATGGCATTTCCCCAAATTTGGAAAGAAATTGAACTTTGAAAATCTAATTTCAATGAGGGGAATGGAGGTGGTGGGGAGGCGGTGGTGGTGGAGGAGGGTGGTGGCCGGCGGGGTGGTGGATGGTGGTGAAGGCTTGGCCGGCGGTGGGGGGAAAGGGAAAAGCTTTGGGGGAGGGTCGGCGGTAGAGCTAATGGTGGGGAGAATTTTGAGGAGCTTCAAATGAGAAAAATGGTAAACGAATAAACACAAAATAAGATAGAGAACTCACCAAGAGATCCCAAGGAAGAACTCACTAAGAGATCTTGTCATGCACTCACAAAGAGAACAAAATGTGGAAATTTTCATTAATCATCAATAATCAAAATAGTACAAGATCTAGCATTTATATAGGCTCCACATCATACGGGAAATAAAAGACTACAATGCCCATGGGGCAAAACCAACACTACTTCCCTCATAGGGGTACAAACGGAAAAGACAAAATATAAATAACATGAATATAATAAGACATCAAAAATAAAGACTCTGAATCATGGCCGTCGATCGACGCCTCCGGCGATGGTACACGTGTCGGAATCTGATGCCCTCATCACTCTCCCCGGGTGGGAAAGAGCTCGACCCTGTCGAGCGAGGGTCCTGAGAACTCTCGTACAGCTCCAAGATGTCGGGATCCAGCCTCTGTATCTCCTCACGATCTAGCCATGTGTCCTCCGTCTCCGGCTTTCCTCTCCAACGCACTAAGTATCTTTGGCGGCCGCCGTTCCTGGTGGAAATGATCTCATCACTGAGTATGGTTTCAATCTTCTCCGCATTAGGTAATGGGGGAATTTTGGGAAGTGGGGGCAGGCTGGGGATCTCACAAGGTATGGACTCACAAGGCTCAAAATGTAGTGGATTTTCAGGGTTAAAATCAGGTCCATCAAAGGCTACTAGATCCTCTATGTTAAACGTGGGATTCATGTTGAAACCTTCGGGAAGGTCCAAGACATAGGCATTACTGTTTATTTTTGAAGTTATTTTAAAGGGACCTGCGCTCTTAGCATGAAGTTTCTTAACGGTCCCTGGAGGGAATCGTTCCGGACGAATCCGAACCATGACATAGTCTCCCACTTCGAACTCCTTGAAGCGTCTCTTAAGGTCAGCATTAAGTTTGTACTTCTCATTACTTTGCACGATTCTTTTATTAATTTCTTGATGCAATTCCTGGATATGCGATGCAAATGCAGATGCAGACTCTGACACCCTAAGCCTAGGACTCATGGGGAGTAAGTCGATTGGCTGCCTAGGTTGGTACCCATAAACAATCTCAGCAGGACTCATACCGGTGGTTCGATTGACAGAATTATTGTAGGCAAATTCGGCAATGGGTAGTTTGGAATCCCAATCCCTAATGTTGTCTCCCACTAAAGTCCTTAGAAGGTTCCCAAGGCTCCTATTAACTACTTCCGTTTGGCCGTCCGTTTGGGGGTGAAAGGCGGTGGAGAACTTCAACTTGGTGCCCATCTTAATCCATAAAGTCTTCCAGAAATAGCTTGTAAATTTTACATCTCTATCCGACACAATTGTCTTAGGGAGTCCATGGAGTCGGACAATCTCATTAAAGTAAAGCTTGGCAATCCTAGAGGCATCAAAAGTTTTGGCACAAGGGAGAAAATGGGCCATTTTAGAGAAACGATCTACTACGACACAGATGGAATCGTGCTTCTTAAAGGTTTTTGGTAAACCTAGGACAAAATCCATACTAACGTCTTGCCAAGGGCAGTTGGGGACAGGGAGCGGCATGTAGAGGCCAGTGTTTTGTTTTCTCTGCTTAGCTAATTGGCAGGTATGGCAACGCTTGACTAGCCTAATGACATCGCGCTTAAGGCTGGGCCAGAAAAATCTACATTCAACGGCTGCGATAGTCTTAGCTTGTCCAAAATGTCCAGCTAAACCTCCTGCGTGTAGCTCCCACACAAGAAATTCACGGAGAGAGGTGTTGGGAATACACAACTTCTGAGACTTGAATAAGTAACCATCTTCTAACAAGAAATCATCTACGGAAGGTTTGTCCCCCGCCACAAGTAACGCGTATATTTCCTTAAAATCAGCACACTCGGGGTAGTCATCCTTTATGCGTTCGAATCCGACAACTTCGGTTCTCATTTGTCTTGTGACCATTATCCTACGGCTTAAAGCATCGGCCGCTTTATTCTCAGTTCCGGCTTTATGTCTGATAGTATACGAATACTCCTGTAAGAACTCGACCCAACGACCATGACGGGCATTTAACTTCTTTTGGGAGTTGATGTATCTCAAAGCCTCATGATCTGAAAAGATTACAAACTCCTGGGGTAGCAAATAGTGTCTCCAGTATCTAAGGGACTGAATGATTGCATAAAACTCCTTATCATAGGTAGAGTATCTCTGTCGAATGTCATTGAGTTTCTCGCTGAAATATGCTACCGGATGACCTTCTTGTGATAAGACTCCACCTATTCCGATTCCGGAAGCGTCACAGGTTACTTCGAATACTTTAGAAAAATCGGGGAGACGCATGACAGGAGCTTCTACCATTCTTTTCTTAATATCCTCAAACGCTCTAGTAGCGGCAGTCGTCCAATGAAATTCCCCTTTCTTAAGACAATCAGTTATGGGGGCTACGATGGTGCTGAAATTTCGAATAAACCTTCGATAGAAGGTGGCCAATCCATGAAAACTTCTAACATCCCGAATATTCTTAGGTTCTGGCCACTCATTGATTGCTCGCACTTTCTCAGGATCGGCAGATATCCCTTGAGTTGAAATAATAAATCCCAGAAAGGTCACACTATCGGTGAGGAATTTGCACTTGGCAGGGTTGGCGAACAGCTGTTCTTTCCTCAAAACTTCACAGACCTGAGTTATATGATTGAGATGTTGATCTTCCGAAGTGCTATAGATTAATATGTCATCGAAGTAAACTACTACGAACTTCCCTAAAAAGGGCCTAAGAACTTGAGTCATAACTCTCATAAAGGTACTAGGGGCGTTGCTAAGTCCAAACGGCATAACAGTCCATTCATAAAGTCCATCTTTAGTTTTGAAAGCCGTTTTCCATTCATCCCCGGGACGGATCCTAATCTGATGATACCCACTCTTAAGGTCAATCTTGGAAAAAAGAGTGGCCCCGGTCATCATGTCCAGCATGTCATCTAGTCGAGGAATGGGAAACCTATACTTGACGGTAATCTTGTTGATAGCGCGGCTATCAACACACATTCGCCACGAGCCGTCCTTTTTGGGAGTTAGAAGAGCGGGAACAGCGCAGGGGCTGAGGCTCTCCTTGATGAATCCTCGTTGTAGGAGTTCATCGACTTGTTTCTTAAGCTCGGAGTGTTCAGTCGGGTTCATACGATAGTGGGGAAGGTTGGGTAGAGATGCCCCTGGTACTAAGTCTATCGCGTGCTGTATGTCTCGCAGGGGTGGCAGTTGGTTAGGCAAATCGTCTGGGAAAACATCCGCAAAGTTTTCAAGAAGGGGTCTAACGGCGTCGGGGATGGTTTCTTTCTGATCTTCCTCTACTTCTCTAGCCACTAAGGCATACATGGGGGCTCCTTGAGTGATCTCAGTTTCTACTTCCTTTGCAGTCAGTAAGTGGAGGCCTTTACTTTGCTTAGCTGGGATAGGTTTAGCTTCAGTTTTGGGAGGTTTTGGTTGAGAGGGCATTAACTTGATCTTCTTTCCATTATGCTCGAACACACAGGTGTTCGTCCTCCCATAAATATGGACGTCGTTGTCAAATAACCAAGGGCGCCCAAGGATAATTTGACCCACATCCATGGTTAGAACATCGCACCAAATCTTGTCTTGATATCCCACAAATTCTATTGGAATAAGGCTTCGATCCTTAATTTCTATAGTAGTCGAGTTGATCCAAGAAACCTTATACGGATTTGGGTGCGGGGTCACCTTCAGATTGAGCTTGGAGACCATGGCTGAGGAGACTGCGTTGATACAACTACCGCTATCTACGATAACCTTGCAGCTCTTTTCTCCGATCTTAATGAAGGTATGAAAAATAGAGGTTCTACGCCAATCGTCGCTTAACTTAGGATGGGCCAAAGCGCACCTAACAACTTGTAAGGTCACAGGTTCTTCTTCGGTAAAAGAGTCTTCTTCCTCATCCACTTGGTGAACCAAATCAGTCTCAGGTTCTTCTTCCTCTTCGTCCACCTCTTCGATTATGGTGATTTTGTACGGGCTAGAACATTGCGACGCAATGTGTCCGTATCCTTGACACCTATAGCACTTGGTTCCCGAATTGGGCTTGGAAGCGTCACGCTCGGGAGCTTTACCTTTGAGGTCCGTACGAGGTGGGGCCGAACTAGCAGGGGTTCGGTTGGTAGTCGATCCTGAGGGTCGGGTTTGGGGTTGTCCAGACGAGGTTCTATACGAATTCGAACGGGAGTCATAGTGCCTAGTTTGGGAGTGGGTTCTAGAATCTTCAAGGTCGAGAACTAGGCTACAGGCTGCTTCTAGAGAGTCTATACCTCGAGCAAAGAGTTCCGTACGCAGGTCTTCCCTAAGGCCAGCTCTAAACATGGATAAGATTTGGGTTGGGGTGGCAGACTCCTCGCCGTTGCAGCGAATCAGGAAGTCATCGAAGGCAGAGATGTAGTCTCTAACAGGTTTGCTTCCTTGAGTCAGTCTATTCCATTTATCTAGGAGTTTGGGATAGTAGGAAGGTGGGAGGTATTTTCTCCTAAGCTCTTGCTTCATGGTTCTCCAATCGCTGATAGGGTGTTCACCGCGAGCTTCGCGCATGTTTTCTAAGTTAGTCCAATACAGGTTGGCTCGACCAATGAGCTTCATCTCGGCGAACCTTACTTTCCTTGCCTCAGAGATGTTGTACCATTTGAAGTAACTGTCCATCGACTTCAGCCAATCTAGGAAAACCTGAGGGTCAAGGGTTCCATCGTAGGTCGGGGCGTCAATCCTGATGTTCTTCAGTAACTGAGTGTCAGTGTCTCTCCACGTGTTGCCGTCCCCTATGGGCTCTTGAGGTGGCCTAAGGTTGCGTGGGTAGTGGTCGTGAAAACGTCCGGGTTCTCGATGGGGTTCCTGATCGGGTTGGTTGTCTTCGCCATAAGGTGAGTGGGGTCTTGACGGAGTATAAATTGCAGGATGTCCATTACGCTCGATGTTATCAAGACGGTCGCTCGTGTGGCGCCTAAAGTCGGCTAAATCGGTTTGGGTGTTGCGAATTTGCTGAGTCACGGTACCCAATTGGCCCAAAATGAGGTCTAAGGTGGCCTGGAGGTGTTGCGGGTCCATGGGGTTGACAGGGGTTGAATTGGGTGGGTTTGGGATGGGGGACAGCAATGTATAGCTGCTGGAAATAGCTCTTACAGCCACCAAACAGCGGCTGGAATGTCAATGGCAGCAACCTACAACACAAGCCTAAGTTGTCTAAGTGTTTGGGTGGTGTTGGGTGAGTGGACAGCAGCAGGTTACAGGCTTAGGGTCACCTAAACAGCCACTAAACAATGCAGGAAAACTCTGGACAGCAGGTGTTTTAAGTGCGGCAAGTGACTTAGGTGAGGTGGTGGGTGGTAAATGACCAAACTAACACTTGGGTAACCTAAACATGCAAGTTAACTATGAAAATATGATGCTGGAATTTACTGGACAGCAAATGAAATAAGTAAATAACATGTTTTGGCAATGTTATGCATGTAAACGAATAATGGCAATCTAAAACGGACTTCCTAGGATGCATCTAACATGAGCAAAGCATGCTAGCCATGCTCTGATACCAAAATGATGTGAATCCAGGAATCAAATCTTATGAAATTAATAGAAGTTATGTAAAATAATGAACGTACATTCTCTAGCTTTGCGAAATTGACAAATCAAAGGAGATCTTGGAAGTTAACCACGCTTAGGCAAGATAATTCGACTAAGTTTACAAGATCAATAAAATAACGACTCCAATAAAGCAATGCGAATGACTAGATCAACGAGAATCCCAAGGTTAACAAAGCGATGGCTCACCTTGAGGCCGCTCTCAATTACCTATCTCTAAGCTTGTTGGGAGAAGAAGAGCCACGCTAGTGAAGAAACCACTCCGAGGAAGACGATGCCGTAGATCCGTAGAGGAGGAGAGGAGGGCGCGGATCGTGGAGGTGTTGCGGTGCGTCGTCCTTCAACAATCCAAGTATACTCTGAAAAATGGTCGTCGACGGTCTCTATGAGGGTGGGTACGATCCGAGCCAAATAATCCTCGACGGTATCGTCGAAGTCGAATCCGACGTCAAAATATGGAGATCGGAGGATGTCTACGCGTCCGTGGTCGTCGTATTCAAAACCGAAATTCCATTCCGGAACCTCCATGCATGATTTGAGGAGAGAAAGAATGGTTGTCGCCAAGAGATCTCCAAAAGGGGAGAGGAGTGGCCGGCGGGGTGTTGAGGGAGGAGAAGGCCGGCGGTAGGGGGGAAGAAAAGAGGGTTTAAACTTTAGAAATCTGAAATTGATTTCAGTTTAGGGAATTTAGGAGAGAAAATTTGAGATTTAAATTTGAAATCCCCAAATTAAGGAGGGGATTAATTGCTCAATCAATGGGAGAGCCAAAGGAGGAGGGGGGCCGGCGGTTTCACTAGGGATAGGAGGTGGAATAGGAAGAAAAGCTGAGTAGGATTTCAGCTAAAGTGAATTTGGAGGGAAAAATTTAATCCCAATTTGAAATTCAATTAAGAATTAAGAGGTGTAATTGCTCTTAATTGATTTTCCCATAAAAGGGGGGGATGGCCGGCGGCATAGACTAAGGAGGGAGGAAATTGGGGGAGAGAGTAAGGAGGCTTCCAAATATAATTTGATGACTAGGACATCATGAATAAAAATCCACTCTCATGAAAATTATTTTTGAATTGATTTTCAAAAACTTTCCAAAAATGGCATTTCCCCAAATTTGGAAAGAAATTGAACTTTGAAAATCTAATTTCAATGAGGGGAATGGAGGTGGTGGGGAGGCGGTGGTGGTGGAGGAGGGTGGTGGCCGGCGGGGTGGTGGATGGTGGTGAAGGCTTGGCCGGCGGTGGGGGGAAAGGGAAAAGCTTTGGGGGAGGGTCGGCGGTAGAGCTAATGGTGGGGAGAATTTTGAGGAGCTTCAAATGAGAAAAATGGTAAACGAATAAACACAAAATAAGATAGAGAACTCACCAAGAGATCCCAAGGAAGAACTCACTAAGAGATCTTGTCATGCACTCACAAAGAGAACAAAATGTGGAAATTTTCATTAATCATCAATAATCAAAATAGTACAAGATCTAGCCTTTATATAGGCTCCACATCATACGGGAAATAAAAGACTACAATGCCCATGGGGCAAAACCAACACTACTTCCCTCATAGGGGTACAAACGGAAAAGACAAAATATAAATAACATGAATATAATAAGACATCAAAAATAAAGACTCTGAATCATGGCCGTCGATCGACGCCTCCGGCGATGGTACACGTGTCGGAATCTGATGCCCTCATCAGTAATAGAAAATCATTGGATGTCTGAACTTTCAAATTTAGCAACACAGGATACCAAAATTTCCTTCATGAAGGAACCTACTTGCAAAATCAACAAATTATGCTAAAAGCCCAAGGAATTTAAAGGTCATACCAAGGTCCACATCTTTGAAAGGGCTCCCACTGGCAAATATAATTTGTTCACCCAAAATTGAAAATGCCTCTTCAGGTGTGCATTCAGCTACAAAAAGGGCATCCAGAAAACATAAAACAAACTGATAATTCAGCGGAACCAAATACAATCATAAGTAGAACATACCATTTTTTGTGGGATTTGACATCGGGAAAATGGCAGGCCTAGTAGAAGTTGAATCTTTGAGGGCTTCTAGAACCTAATTACAATAAATAAACCATGTTTCAAATATCAACTCTACAGCACCATGTCCACTAGAAGTGTTGACCTAGCAATCAAGAAACAACATGAAGCCATGCATGAGCAATAAATTACTCAAAAAATTATTAAATAAAAAAAAATCAAATTGAACTTGGATATGATATTTCAGAACTTTAGAAACACTTGTCATAGAAACTTACAATTTGATTGGAGTACTCGCATAAGCTTTTCAAATAGCATGTATGACTAGAATTTCAGCTTGGCTCATACTGACCAACAAGTAAAAATTTTGACTCACTGGGTGATAGTGAATTCAAGGACTACACATGAAAAGAGATGGAGATGACCAAAAATCCCATGTACCTTACATTTAACATTACTGCAATCATACTGCATGGTCATAGTGACTGAAATATGACCTGCCAAGAGTATACTATACATAAATCGTCAATAGTTAAGGTTAAATTTGTTTTTTAGTTCATATCATGTATTTCTTTAATGTTTAGTATTTAATACATTTAAGTGTTATCCAAATATATTTAAAGCCATCTTGTGGAAAATCCTACGCAGCTCTGACAATACCTTGGATAAGGAGATGATAATCTTTCTTGTAGAGGTGTGGATTTTTTAGTATAAATGTGTTTTTGATGTATATCTAAAAGATCTTTGCCAATAAAAACATAGTTGTTCATGGTTTATGTTCCCTTCCTCTAGTGTTTCATCTCGTTTTTCTTCTTTTCTTCTTATCCGTTAAACATCATTGATAACTTTAAATCTGAGACTTTTTGGAATATCTTGTTCATGTGCTCGAACATTTCAGGAGCTAAATATAATTTAGATCTAGCACAAGGCATTTTGTAAGGAAATGTTCATACCCAAGAAAATAATAATAATTACGATAGAGACAAGAAAATCAAATAATATCCACAGGAAACACAATGAAAAAAAAATACGTGTTATGTAGTGCAATGGGATCTACTTATTTCCTTAAAGAGAGGATTGCACGATTCCTAAGAAATACATAACATTATAAAATTTGCCACCCAAATATCCCCTCTTCTTTAATCTTGCAAGCCTCTCTAAAACTCTGTTAAACAATCCATTTTCTTCTCTCCTTGTTTACTTATCAAGAGATTATATGCACTCTCCCTCCCTCTTCGTCTCTCTCACTCCACACAGATTGATACAGACATTCAACCGTCCATACCTATCCGAGGAGGAGCTGAAGATCAATGGTCGTCATTGTCCCACGTTATCTTAAATTTTATTTGTAATTTTTTTTTATTATGAATTTCCCATTTTTACCCTCACTTAAGAGGGTCGTCCTATGTAAGCCCTAGGGGCATCTGTGTCTTGTTTTAGTTTCTTAGGCTTATATATAGAGGTCCTTACTTGTGTAATGTAATTATGGAATTTTAATAAAATTTTGTCTGCACTTTTGTTCTTTGGGAGGACGTTAGTTAGAATCCCTATGGAGAGAATCGTAATTTCCACCAACCATAGGATGGGTATGGGCTTGTGACTTGAAGTCCCTTGGTGAAGGGCAATGCATTACCCATCAGTCTTCGGAAGAGTCCAAGGCTCGCGGTTCTATCTTTTTTTTCTTTGTTTTATTTTTCCTTATTTCCCTAAACCGCCACCTCCTCAAACCATCCACCAAGGCGCCGATCCTCTCACCCCATCAACTCCACACCATCGGCCTACACCAGCCCCTTTCTTCCTCCTCCCTCCAATTGACCGAAATCCACCAAGGCTCCACCCACCCGCCGGCCACCTCCTTCTCTAACCCCACTTCCCTTCAAAAATCCCTCTTTCCTTATTTAAGTTGTCATTAATTTGGAAAGATTTTAAATTCAAATTAATCTAATTTGAATTTCAAATCCATCCTCATTAATTACATTAATTTTGGAAACTTCTTTCATTTAATTAATTAATCAATTCTGAAATTAATTGGTTAATTAATCCCTAGCCCAAATACATTGAACCTAGACACCCCTATTCACCCCTCCCTCTTTCTCCCTCCATTCAATTAATTTTCTTCCCCTTATTGCTCCCCAATTAACTCCCGTCTCTTAATTTTGAATTTTAAAATTTGAAAGATCTTTAATCCCTTTCATAATTTAAGTTTCTAATTAAAGAATCATTCAATTACCCCACTATCATCTTCCTAATTTAACCCTATCTTATTTGGAAAGATTTCATAATTCAAATTCAAAATTTGAATTTGAATTTTAAAATCTTTCCTAAATATCCTACACATATTTTAGGAAATTCCCCTCATTTAGTGCAAATCTGAATTAAATGATTGGATTTAAATTTAATTCCCCCTATTCAATGTATGTGGACACATACATTGAATGTGGACAATTCTCCCTCTCCCCTCTCTCTTTGGCCGCCCCCCATCCCTCCCTTCTCTAATAAATTAGGAATTTTTAAAAATTCAAATGACCCCCTCCATCGTTCTACATCATAAACACTATATATATATATATATATATATATATATATATATATATATATATATATATATATATATATATATATATATATATATATATATATATATATATATGATGTGAAACCAGGAATTATTTCTTTGAAATTAATAAATTTTGTTAGAGCAATGATAAGACAATTTAATGCTTCTCAAATTTGACAAATCAATAAAGATCTTAGTAGTTAACAATGTCTAGGCAAGTCGTTACAACTAAGTTTGCAAAATTTATAAATTAACAACCTCAATCAAAGTAATGAAAATGACTAGCCAACTAGAATCTGGCGGTTAATAAAGCGATCGTCTCACCTTGAGGCTCAAAATCACTCTTCTACGTCTAGGGTTGTCGGAGGAAGAAGAACCACACAAGAAACGAGATCACTCCGAAGTAGGCGGCACTGGCGATCCGTAGAGGTGGAGGAGGCATAGGATGTGGAGGTGGCAAGGAGTAATGGCCTTCGATGATCCACTCGTAGTCTGCAAATTGTCCATCGATGATGTGCACAAGGGTGGGGAGGATTCGATCCAAGTAACCTCCAACTGTGTCGTCGTCGTGGTCAAACCCCACGTTAAAGAAGGGGGATCGAAGAATGTGAATGTCCCCGTAGACGTCAAACACAAGTCCACCTTCAAGCTCAGGATCCGCCATACATAGTGGGATTGAGTAGGAAGACGAAATAGGGAGGTGGGAGAGTTATAGGAGAAGAGGGGGGGTCACGGTTTTGAGGGGAGAGAGGGGGCGGGTGAGGCCATGGGCAAATAAACACAAATCTGATTTTTTAATTCAGATTTCCAAATTAAGGAGGGTTTAATTTCAGTTTTGAATTTCAAAATTGAAATTAGTGTAAGAGGGTAAGAAATAAGGTGTAATTAAAGAGGCTTAATGGGGAAGAGAGAGGAGAGAGGGGGCCGGCCATGTATTGTGTTGAGGAGGCTTGAGGATTTGAATAGGTGGGGACCACAAAGAATTAACTAAATATAATCAAAATTCTGACTTTAATTTCAAAATTAATTATATTAAGTAACTCCCAAATTCAAATGAAAATAAGAGGGAATTGGAGTTTGAATTTCAAATCAAGTGCAACTCCTATTAATTAACTTTCCAAATTTGCTATGGGCCTAATTAGGAAAGCAATTAAGAGGGGAAAATTCAAAATCCACAAGGGGGAAACTAGGGGAAGGGAGCGGCGGCAAGGGGGGAGCCGGCAGGCTGGTGGGCTGACCGGCAGGCTGCTGGGCTGCAGGCCGACGGGTTGGGATGTCCAGGAGGGACGGCGGCAAGGAGCAAGAGGAAGGTAGTAGGGGAATTTTCTAGGGATTCAAAGGCAACTACTCCACTCACCACAAGTATCTTCAATCCGAATCTCCACAACGACGGCTTGAACAAGAACCTAGAACTCACAAAGAGATCTAGTTTCTCCAACGAACTCACTAAGAGATCGAGGGTTGAACTCACAAAGAGAACATGAAATGTAAATTTTCATTCATCAAAAACTAAAAACTCAAATACAATGACATAGCCTATATATATGCCAACCGAGAATAAAAGTCATAATGACGACATTGCCCTTGGGCTACAATGAACACTAACCCCCTCATAGGGGTACAAATGGAAAACAAGAAATATAAAATGACATGAAAAAAATAAAACATCAAAAATAAAGACTCTGAATCATGCCCTTAATCTCGTCTTTGACACCATAGACAAAAGGAACCATTGACAATTACTGGGTTGTTTCATTAATGATCACATCCGCAGACAATCTTGAAATTGATAATCAATGAGGCATTCATGAAGGTTTGGGTTCCAGATTACATCTCAATACAATATTGTATCTGCAAACTAAATAAGAAAGAACAATCCAAATGCTAGAAGATTTGTTGAGGTTAAATAAACAAGATTTTAGAAGTATCTAGGAAAAGTACTGTTAAATCTTAAACTTCCGTTGTGAAACCGTCCCACGACTATGAATAGTGATCCGTGGGAAGCCCGTTTGGATCACGTTGAATACCTTCCATAACTAGACATTTGGTTTAGGAAGGAATTTATTTCAGCAATTATTCTATAGTTTCTTCATTAGACCGTATAGATATATAAATAGGGAGTATTTTGTATAATAAAGCAAGCTTTTTCCCTCTCGTACCTCTCAAATTGACAAGTACATTCCTATGATATAATTGCTTATAATAATAGTTATCAACTAGGTATTAAGATGACACACTATGAAGCATTGTATGATAGAAAGTGCAAAATTCCATTAAATTGATTTGAAATAGGAGAAAGATAGTTGATTTAACACTCCACGATAACATAGAGTGCCACAGAACTGAACAAACATTCATCCATTTCATTTAATATTTCTCATCATTTGCATACAATAATAATAACAACATCAAGCCTTTATCCCACTACATGGGCTTGACTAAATGAATCATTTTTCTCCATTATGTCTAGTTAAGAGTCAATTTCTCATTTAGATCTAATAAAGAAATGTCATTTATAATATTTTCTAACCAAGTCTTTTTAGGTTTACCTCTACCTTTCTTAACATAAATTAAATCTATTACATCTACTCTCATAACCGGGTCATCGGAAGGCCGCCGTTTTATGTGACCAGACCATCTAAGGAGACTCTCTCTAATCTTATCTGTCACTTGAGCTACTCTAACTTTTTCACGTATATGCTCAATTCGTATCCTGTCTCTAAGAGTCAAGCCACTCATCCACCTGAACATCCTCCACTCTGCAACACTTAACTTAATATTATACTTCTCTTTTAATGGACAACATTCTGCACCATAAAGCATTGCAGGTCTAACCACCATCTTATAGAATTTTCCCTTAAGTTTGAGTGGTACTTTTCTATCACACAACAAACACGATGCATTCCTCCACTTCATCCATCCAACTTGAATTCTACTAATAACATCCCCATCTATTTAACCATCAATCTGAACAATAGACCCAAGATAAGTAAAATGTGCACTCTTATTAATGACTTGATCACTCAAAGTCACAAACCCCCCACTAAATCTATTACTACTAAAATTACACTCCATGTATTCACTATTAGATTTGCTCACACAAAAATCTTTAGACTCTACGGTTGACCTCCATAATTCAAGTTTACCTTCAACTCTCTCTTTAGTCTTATCAATAAGAAGAATATCGTCAACAAAAAGCATACACCAAGGAACATCCTCTTGCAAATCTCTAGTAAGAACATCCATGACTAAAGAAAAAAGATATGGGCTTAAGGCTTATCCTTGATGTAATCCAACTGAAATTGGAAAATACTTGGTCAAACCACCTTGTGTTTGAACACAAGTAACAGCTCCAGCATACATAACCCTAATGACTTGAATATAAGCATTATTAATCCATTTCTTTTTTAAAACTCTCTATAACACTTCTCTTGGAACTTTATCATATGCTTTCTCTAAATCAATAAATATCATATGAAGATCTTCCTTTTTCTCTCTATACTTCTCTATCAAACCTCTCAATAAATGTATGACTTCCATACTAGACCTACTTGGCATGAATCCAAATTGTTTGAGAAACATTGATTTTGAGAAACATAGTATCACATGATTTTCATACTTATATAAAAAATCCTATTGATAATTGCATTTACTAAATAAACGAAAGCATTTAATAATTCCAATTACATCACACAAATACTTACAGAGCCAATAAGAAAATCATAATGTTTCATGACATTTAGATAGCTTACATACCTCAAAAGAAGACATTACAAAAACTTCTAAACAGAAAACCTAAAGTTTCCAACACTTGCCTACTCAGTCTCAACTTTCTCCTTTCCCTTCTCTAAGAACCAGTATAAAAAAAACTGGTGAGCTATAAGACTCATAAAGTTATGCAAATTAAATAATAATTTAAATGCAAGATTATAGAAATAACAACATTAAAATCATAACTGAATCAAACTTACCATTATTTGCAAAATACCATAAAATCATATTTAGAATCATTCTTTCATTCATTTGAAGTATGTATGGAATATCATAATTATTAAGGATTTGATTATCATTTCCATATAGTTAACTTTCATAATATTGTTCAATAGAGCTCAGGTAAACCTAACATTATCATCATTGGACTACATAACATAGATGTCCCTTTTACCTATTTAGGAGTCCCTTTTGTCCCACCTGATATGCAGATACTATATCTTTGGAATCTCTTTTTCCCCACCTACAACGCATATATCATATCTCTGGAGTCCCTTTTGCCCCATCTGCAAGGCAGATATCATATCATTTTATAGCCAACATTTCCTAATTTCATATTCAGTAAACTTCAAATATTTTTAATTCATACTTGCTTTATATTGTTGCATACTTTTATAACAATCTATTTATTATATCATTTGCATAAAGAGAATTTGTATGTGATATATAAAAATTAAACTTCTTTCCAAAATCTTACCACATAAGAAAAGTATTAAACAATCATATTATATCTAAATATAAGACAGAATCATCAAATTTGCATATGGTTGCTCATACATGAATATTTGGTTGTGAACATGCATTAATAACATCATTCCCGTTTTATAACTATTTCCCTAAATTTTCATTATATACTAGTGTACATGTTTACAAAAAAAAAACAATATATACTTTTAAATTTAAACTTGCATTTCTTACCTCTTCGAAGACCCGTCTCCTCAATTCCTCCACCACATACTTTTTTTCCTTTTGTAAGTAACATACACAATCATTTCTAAATCTCTATAGATTCTACAATTTATCATTCAAATAAATTTGCATAAAATCAACTTTTACTAACATCACAATTTACCTCGTACTCCCTTCTGCAGATATCCGAAGAATCCTAAATACAAGAGGAACGATCTTCTTTAGAAATTTATACTAAGCTTTGCAAATTTATCAACCACTTCAAAACAACTAAATTTTGCTTACCTCAATTTCTTCTTCCTTCTTCCCTAAACTTCTCTCTTAATCTTCTTTCACTGAAATAAGCAAATCTCTTACAGAAAATTACTGAATTTAGTAACTCTCTTACGGTAAATTCACTCCTACAGTTTGTTCTCAGTTTCACACAAGCCTGCAGGTTTTCCCATTGTTGTTTCCTGTACCCATCCGCCTTCTAATGAGTCGATCCAGTTCCCAATCCTACTTCACCACTACAGCTGCTCCTTTACTCCTAGCATTGTGCCGAATAGACAGTCTTCCCAAAATTTTTCCTTCAGCCGCTGCTATCTACACTGTGCCGATCACGGATCCCATCCGCCTTCTGTTACTCACACCAAACGCACTCCTACTTCACACGGCAATCCTCAGCAATTCTTCACACTTCATTCTAATTCTGGCTTGCATGAACTCCAACCAAAAGAAAGAAAAAAAGGGCCCACCATTATAACTGAATTCCACTATTCTCATCCAATGCAAGCACCTCTTCGGATATATATACAGTTACTTCAGAAAATTTTATATTAAGTAATATTACTTCTTTAGAACAATACCGTGTGCATATAGGACTGCTAATATTAGATATATTCATTTAGAAAAATCTATTTTTCTTTACCTGCATTTTGGATATTGGCGATATTACAGTTGATAGGTCCAAAGTTAGTTAATGAAGTTACGGAAAAAATTAGATTAATTAGAGATAAATTGAAAGCTACCGGATCATTAGCAAAAAATATTATGATCATAAGTACAGAATGATAGAATATGTAGTTGTTAATTTCGTATTTTTGAAAGTTAAACTTATGGAAAAAATTGACCAAATCTGTTCAGTCCCAAGTACATAGGACCATTTGAAATCATTGAGAAGATTGATAAGGTTGCCTACATACTAGCACCGCAACCTGAGTTGTTTGATACACACGGTATTTTCTATGTGTCAATGTTGAGAAAATTGGTCACAGATGCGCATCAAAGAATGCCACAAGATGAAATTGAGGTTCAAAAAGATCTTAGCTTATATCGAAGATTTGAAAGCATATTTAAATTTAATGTAGAAAAGCATATTTAAATTTAATGTAGAAAAAATGAAATATATTTTTTATGATAAAGTGAAATGGAGGCACATATTAAAATAAAAAAATAAACATAAGAAAATAACAAAAAATGAGATAAAATTTCCCTATATGTTTGAATTATAAAGAATTAACGAAATTTGTGTCTGCTTTGTCACATCAGTTGGCTTGTTTACGTTAACCATTTTGGAGGAACCTAGTTGCAATCAAGCTTAATTGGATGGGTTTAGATTATATGTGCTAGTTAAGATTGCTTTGGAATTAATTAGAGAACAATGGGATTAGGAAAGACTTCACAGGAAAAATATCAATTAAGAATGCATATTTTTAAGAAGAAGCACATTAAGAAAAATTCCTTAATAGAAGGTAAATATTAGCAAAATATTTATACCAAAGATAGGAAAAGGAAGTGAGAAATAGGAAAGGAATTGACTATAAAAGAATTGAGGAAAGGAATGTTGGAAAAAAAATCGTAAATAGTTAGCAAAGATGAATAGATTAGGAATGGTGAGCTTAAATGATACTTTTAGTTAGGATTGTCATGATGAAAGAAACTTAGAATAGAAAATAAAGGATATGAGGAATTATCTTCCTTCAATTTAGAAGAATTTTAAGAAAGAATTGGATGATCATCTTATGTAGAATGTTTTTTTTTTTTTTCTTCTTTATCTTTTCCAAGGGCTGAGGGAGAACCTATAGTTGGGTAGGATGTGTAGAGGAGTTTTTTAGGATGGTTCAGAGTTTGTTGAATACTTGATGTATCTAATCTATCATAGGTAAGATGGCGATACTCATTTTTTACATATTAGATAATAGGGTAAGGTTAGTGTTAGCTTGCAAATACAGTAATCCATGTAGGGTTTAGGATGATGCATCAAGTTTCCTAAAGGCTAACAAATCGGATGGAGAAAATGAAGATTGAGGTGAGGAGCACACACAATTGAACAAACCATAATAATCTTAACGATGGAGAATCTGTAGAAAAGGTGCTGCTCTGATGCCAAATGATAAAATCAGCCAAATAACGATGCATAAGAAACTTGGAGAGTGAAGAGAAGGGGGAGAAGATAAGAATAGAGGAGGAATTGAAAGTTGAGAAAGAAAAAGTTGATTAAAATAGATAAGAGAGTGGGATAAGAAGAGGAAAGATGGTCATGCTATGATGCACAGACAAGGATACAACAATAAGGATACAACATGACACTGATACAGGACACGCCAATTATTAAAATATAGAACACGGATACGAGTTGAACACGGCATTATAATTTTTATATTTTAAAAATATTGCATAAAAATGGAATAAGTATAATATTAAAAATCATTTAGAAATAATAAGTCATTTAACTAGAATTTGTACTTAAAATAATTAATATTAAGATGTCGAGAGTTTGGCGTCAATGCCATGTATCAGACATAGAGAGAGGAGACGACAATGCTGTTGAGAATCTGACATCGATGCTATGCAGTAAGTATCAGACGTCAAGGTCAAGAGGGTGTTTGTCGTCATGTTAAGAGGGCGTTGGTCGTCAATGTTAAAAAGACATTGTGGGCTCCGAAAATTCGGCCCCGGCCTCCGCCCGCATTTCTTTTTATTCGGCGAGGGAGTTTTAACTGATTAGTTCCGAGGTAAATTTTGGAAGGCAAATGGGTTTGTAGATAAGACACTACCCAGAGATTTCGCCCTCATTTTGCGAGGACTTTATGATCTAAGTTCTGGTTTCCTATAGGCGCAAGTCCTATAGTTAATTACCCCTCCCGATCACGAGAGAGAACTTTCGATTAAGGCTAGTCGTCAATCAGATACGTAGAATATAAGTGTTATCTGCCATATAGTAGCAGCAATAGGCATTTGATTTGGAAAGTGTATGGAAGAATTTGAAGAGTTTGAAGATTGGGAAATTTGGAGGGTTTGATATTTAAAACTTGAAATTTCACCATCTTACACTTAAAGCGGATGGTGGGGGAATGGGTGATGGACCCGATCAAGATCCCATGGTTCTGTCGTCCCAGGCCATCGTGGTCCCTAGTCTACTTAGTCAGAGGAGGTAGTCGACCCAACCTGACAGAAGGATCCTTGTCGGCAGCCATGGGTTGCTTCGTCCAAGGGGAACTTGTAGACCTGGGATGAATGTTTGTCTAAGGGGATAAATTTGAATCCACCTTAGCTAATAGAGGGCTTTGTGTCCTATCGATCATATCTTATTGATTCATATCTCAAGGATTTGGTGCCAATAAGGAACGTAACGGCGTTGGCCATAACCGGTATTTCGTGGTGCCATTTGGCGGCAAAACCACTCGGTTCAAAGGGCCCCAGGTCGTAACCGTTTATCATGCGGTGCCATTTGGTGACAAATCACCGGTTAGGACACGTACCACGTCCCTACTGATAGGAGATTTTTATGAATGGATCCTAGTGATATTTTCGACTAAGCATTAGCTCTTTGTGAGCTGAAGTAAATTTTAATTTGTCCACCTCGGCAAACTATTGCGGAGGGTGGATGGATTTTGCTTTAAGTTATTGGACGGGTTTATTTCAAATTTAAATATTTTTGGATTTTATGGGTATTTATGGGTGGAGCTTTGGAATATGATAGGCATTTGGCTATTTGAGAGACATTTGAAAATATTTGGAAACCCCTCCGGTTGAGATATGCATTCAACACGGCCATAATCGGGGTGTTTGAGGTCATTTCTCTTTTATTCATTGAATCTTGTCGACTCTATCGAATTATCGATAGAAGATCGAATTTCGTAGGTTTTATGCCCTTTTTAGTGAATTCTCTTGATTTTAGGCTTTGAAGGCCTAATATGAATGTGTTAAAACAAATGCACTGGTCGTCACGACCATATATTTGTTTGAAGGTTCGAACTCTGTCGACTCTTATTAATCCGTATAGAAGGATCGTGTTTGAACTAGAATTCACTTAATAACCCGTGCAGCATCCCTTGACGTCACGTGTATACCAATAACACGCTCGCCGGGGCCCATGCGGGTGTTTGGGGGCATTTTATAATTAAAGCCTGTCAACTCCTTTTATCTACTTAGAAGGATCGGGTTCAAGTTTAATAATCCGCGCAGCATCCCTAGACGTGTACCAATAACACGCTCGTCGGAGCCCTTGCGGGTTGAGATTGTATTTACCCCTTTAAGTGTGCCTATGTGTATACAAACTATTGTGCACGTGCGGGGGTATTCTTGGAATAGACGCCTTCTGTCTGCTTGTACGAATGTTACAGATCCGGTGGCGCGAAGTAGCAGCTTTTGAATGGAATTATTTGCTGCTTTGCATAGGTAGACTGTCGTGCACTACTTGTATGATTTATGCAGGTAGATTGTAGTGCACTAACGAATCTCCTGCTTTGGGTCGTAGGAGCTTGTACTTGTCATATTCTCCATGCATTTTGTTGTGGTCTTTGATCTCATATAGTGCATCCGTCACTGCTATAGGTAGGCAGGTAGATGAATTCCATAGATTGAATGTGACTTCAGGATACTGCACTTACTGAAGTCTTTCTGCATCTACCCATCAGTGGCATGTGGCACATACATTTGTCTTGGTAGAAAGATCGTATGTGTTGCAGATCTTTTATCTTTGCTGACATGTAGATCAATGTGTTTGTTTGTATGTTGATGTAGATTACTGGAGTGCTATAATACAATTATTTCATTTGCTAAGTCCCCTTCACGCTCCTTTGCATTTTGATTAGCTTGAAGATCTCCCAAAATTCCTTGAGAACTCTATGCTATTGATTGATTGTAAGCATGTGGTTATCCTTTCAATATGATCTCTGTTTGTAAGAAGATTGTGTTCGTTACATATCTACTTCTCCTTCTTGATGGAGATAGATATATCTGCTTTCATGGTAGATCCCTGGGTAATTTGTATTCACTATACTTTTCCCTTCTGTATTTGCTGATGATTCGTTGAACTCATTGCACGAAGATCTCAATAATCTATTAGAGATTGATGTGTGTATTTGTAGCTTATTTTTGACTGTCAGCATGACTACAATCGTTGTTAATTTTCTCACACACTTCTGTCATGGACCTACTATGTTCATCGTATGCTTCCTTTCATTGTTTATAGAACTCATTTGTTTCTTATGAGTGAGTCATAAATCCTTCAATCGATCTTCGCTTGAACAATCATGATTGTCATTAACTCTTATATTCTTCAACCTTTAGACTTTACCTATGATCATATCACTGTAGTACTCATGGATATGTTATTGTGTTTGTTGCTTTTGAATGACATGTAGGGAATTCATTCACCATTGATCATTATTGGTAGTTGATATTGACATATCCGCTGTTCTTGCTCATAAACGATGCACTTTGTATTAGATAAGTCTTTTATTTACCCATTAGCATTTGTATTTTGATTGACATAATAATGCCTTGAAATTGATAGAAGACCTTGTCTCATTGATTGAAAGGATGTCATATTTGAAACTCTTGCACTCAAATTAGAAGTTCATCATTTTGCATATGATTCAAGTTCGAGTTCCTTTTGATGTTGTACAATTCAACTCCAATGAGTTAAGTTCTTGTCCAAGCATGGTCTTATTCATTTGCATTTGAGTCCAAATTGTCCATGTCATATCAAGCTCAATTTTAAGTTAAAGTGTATTTAGTTCAAATCATTATCCAAACTTGAGTCCAAGTCTTATTGTCCAAATCAATTCCTTTGTAGTCTCTTGAGTCTTATGATTTCAAATTTATTTAAATCCATTTGGTTCAAGTTCACAGATCCATTGTCCTCTCAAGTTCAAAGGTTCACAAGTTTGAGTCCAAGTTCGATCGTCCTTCGAGTTCAATCAAGTCCAAGTGTAGCATTGCGTTCACCCGAAATTTCAGCAGCCTTCCGACGTCTCCCCCGTTTAGAGGAAAACTATGGAAAACTAGGCCTTTCCCACCACGCTAAGAAAAGCGTGTATTTTTTCGAGGACACCGCGACCGTGTATTTTTTAATCTCCCACCACACTAAGAAAAGCGTATATGGGTATTTTGAAAATATTTTGCAAGAAAGACTGTTATTTCCCCGCAAGTGGGTACTTATGGGTATCCCCGCTTCGTTGTACGCATCGCACCGGGCTCCCTTTCCACCACGCTAAGAAAAGCGTGTATAGGCGGGGTTTCCAAGGCGATACGAACTTCGAAGAAGGGATTTTAGGTGATTGCCCACTTCGTCGCAAGCGTCGGGACACATGTCCTCCCACCACGCTAAGAAAAACGTGTATAGGTGGTCGTTTTGTCTCGACGCAAGCGTTGAAATCGGGTTCTCGGAGTTTTAGGGTTTAGGAGTTATACCTTGGCGGCCGTCGATGCGAATAGAGGGAGAGAGACATCTTTATTATAATTAGCCATAATTAATTATAGTTAACTATAATTAATTAAATAATTATCACCAAATAATTAATTATTTGTAATTATAATTAAATAGATAATTATAATTAATTACTAATTATTAATTAATAATAATTGATTAATTAATTCTGATTATTATTAATTAATAATTAAATAAAATTAATTATAGTTAATTAAATAATTATAATCAATAATTAATTAATATTTATTAATTAACTATAATTAGTTAATTATTTATAATTATAACTATAATTAAAAATAATTACTAATAATTAATTTCTTAACTATAATTAATTATAAATATTAAATTTTATAATTAATTATAATTAAAAAAAATTAATTTTCTCTCCTCCACTCTCTAATTCAGCATATTTACAGGATTTGGCCGAAGAGGCGCACGAAAGGGAGATACCTACCTTCACTGTAGCTCCTGTTGCTTCTTTCGATCAAAATGTTGTAACTTCCGATTCGGAAGGAACGTCGAAGGAGGAGGCGATTGGGACTTGAGGCGTCAGAGCAAGGGTTTGGCCTGGAGATCAGGCAAGGAAGAGTTCGGCGGGATAGGTAGATCAGGAGCAGCTCGTGGATTCTGACTTCAAATGGTTAGAGATGAAGCCCCTCTCTCTCTCTCTCTCTCTCTCTCTCTCTCTCTCTCTCTCTCTCTCTCTCTCTCTCTCTCTCTCTCTGTGTCTTTCTCACTGGAGATCAGAGGAGGTCGGAAGGTGGAGTGCGGCTTGCGAAGCTTTTGAACGGGTGGAAGTGTCGTGGGAGGAGGGAGATCGGGAAGCAGAGAGCGGGAGCTTCGTGTGTGTGGAAGAGTAGTGCCCTGTGAGAGCCCAATTAGTTGGCTCTTATAGAAGCTGGAGAGGGGCGATCGAGGCTGTCATTGCGGGATTCACGGGGAAGAGACTGGAGCGGCGCCGATTTAGCGAGATTCGCGGATGTCTTCGACGGATACGAGGTACGGAGCAGAATTTCGGGGATCCTGACAGAGCCACGGTATGATTTCAATTTTGTTTCCTTTAGGTATTATACAGAGGTTAACAGACATCAGAAAAAGATGTGCTGTCAAGTTGTGGGGGTTGAAATTGCAAGCTTCGAGCATCAATGCCAAGACAATGTCAAATTTTGATATGGAGATGATTTTGAAATGTCAATGTTGTAACAACGTCAGATGTCGATATTGAGATGATATCGGGCATTGTTGTGAAATCAAAGTCATAACATGCCAAAGAGAAATGAAAAAGAGAATATTTGATGAATGGGATATTGAGTGCGAGCGATTGATTTGATGTTGTGGATAAGAAATTATTTTTTATATTTTAAATAAATAAAATTTTAAATACAAAATTATATTTAAAATAATTCATAAAATATTTAAAACACGCGTGTCCAATTTATATTTAATATTTTTTTAATAAGACATGTTTTTGGCATGTTCGACACGTGCCGGATCGAGAAGTATCGGACGCGTGTTATGTCGGATACGTGTCGAACACTGCACGCCTCTTTAAGGAGAAGTGTGTTAGACCGGTCCTCCATGGACCGGTCCAGCCGGCTGGGCCGGTCCGAATTGTTTACAGCAGGAGGGGGCCGGCGGCTTCAAAGAGGGGGGAAAAGGTGGGGTCCACTTGAGATTCAAATACAATCTTGGAGCCAAAAGGAGGAGAAGCAAGGGCAATTAGATCCTTTTGTATCTATTTTGAATGGTATGCATTAAGTAGGGAGAAAAGACTAGGGTTATGTGAAATTTTGTAAGAGTTCTTTTGTTTTCTCTTTGGTGGTTAGGGCTTTAGAACGAATTCTAGAGATTGGGAGAGTGTGATCCTCCTCTCGAATAGAGGATCCTTGAATCTTTGCTATTTTTCTTGCATCTACTAGTAAAATACAAGTCGTTTCTCCAATTTTCTCTCAGATTTCCCCTGTTTTTCCACTGTTTTTGCTATTTTCCTGCTGTGAACAGCAGTTTGCATTGAGATTTGCTGTAGAAGTGAATAGGAAATATTTGAAATCAAGTATTTCCTATCAAAGTGTCGGTGCATCATGGTGGTCATTACATGAGAGAAAATAGAGTGAGTGAGCCGACCCAAAGGGAGGAAAATGAGAGCTAGTCCACCATTTTATTCATCATAATAATCATTATTCTCCAATAATAACCCTAAGAAGCCTTCTGTTACAGCCATGGGCTTTAGGTAGCAGTTACATAAAATGTCCAAACTCAAATAAAATCAAAATCTTTAAAAGACAAACTGATCTTAAGGTTTATGACAATCCATATTAAGACATAAAATAAACATAAACATGAAGCATAAAACAATGTCAACAGCTACAGACCCTACTAACGTTTTTGTAGCACATCATCCAAACTATTGGGGTCATCTTCATGAATCCTACTTGATTAAATAAGGCCTAACCTCTCAAGTCATGTTAGTTTAGTTTCTCTCTTTCCTTCATAATAATTTCAATGAACTAAATTTATTTCTGCATTTCCTGTCCTCCATTGTATGAACCCAAATTGCTTAATTATATATTTATATGTTCTATTATATAATCCTCAATATAAGAGCTAGTCCTTTTTATTATAATTAGATCTACAACCATGATATTAATTAGCCAAATTAAATCGATGAGCATCACTATCTTACTACAATCATTGCTGGCTTAAATCAGAAGTTGGTGTAACATTCCAATTAAAAATTACGCACATCTATAATAACATTGTTTATTGACTTTACCGCAGATTAAAATGCAGATACATGTTACTCCATGTAAATGAATGAACTTTAATTGCATACAGAGGTTCTCCATGGTAAAAGATGTGCTTAAGCACCCATACAAATATACAATCTAGAAACTTCATTACTTTGATGTCCTACCACAGGGACTGAAACCTTTAAGTTAGATAAAAAAAAGCCCTAAACATTAAATGGAGGCTGCAGAAGTTCACAATGGTGATGACGAAAACATCAGACGTTGCACGCTAACTAGCAAGTTATAGTTAGACTTTTTAATCTTTGATTATATATATATAATTTTCTTAACTAAGCTGAAAAGGTAACAAAAAAAAAAAAGCTGAAAAGGTAACAACATTCGTCTAAATATCTGCTATATGGGGTACCTACCTTTTGAAGCTCTAGCCACTAATTTGTACCATGGGAATAATTTCAAAAGCATTCTAGGAAGAACTCAAGTGATATGAGCTTCAATAGATCAAAATGAACTTCTCTGAATGGTGATTTGAAATTAACATTTCCCCATGCAAGCTCACCTAATGTCCATATTCTCTTCCAGCAAAGTTCCCTTAAAAATAACTTCTCTAGCTTTGAAAAAGTAAAATATCATATTTTCATCATTTTAACAGTATCATTGATGCTATTACCTTCATGAAAACTTGCAATATTATAGATGGCATAAATGACAAAACTCGCTTCAAATAATATCACCATCAAAAGGACATTAGCAAATTAGATGTGTTTCAAGGTGAAGGATATATAGAATAATAAAATCAAAGACCAAAAAATGGCATTTCAAAGCTTAGTATTCATAAATGTCCCATAGGTAACTTTGATAGTAACAACTTGCACTAGATTGATGATATTTGCTTCTTGATCCTAAGCATTAACAACAGGGGTTTAAGAATTAATGCATATTGTTCAGTTGAATATTTCCTTTCACAACTCCATGCCTGTGGGCTTCAAAAATTCGGCCCCGGCCTCCGCCCGCTTTTCTTTTTATTCGGCGAGGGAGTTTTAACTGATAGGTTCCGGGGAAAATTTTGGAAGGCAGATGGGTTTGTAGATAAGACAATACCCAGAGATTTCGCCCTCATTTTGCGAGGACTTTATGATCTGAGTTCTGGTTTCCTATAGGTGCAAGCCCTTATAATTAATTACCCCTCCCGATAACGAGAGAGAACTTTCGATTAAGGCTAGTCGTCAATCAGATACGTAGAAGTACGTGGTATCTGGCATATAGTAGCAGCATAGATTTGGATTTGGAAATTTTGTCTGAATTTGGGTATTTGGAACGTTTGGAAATTTTGGAGATTGGAAAATTTGATATCTAAAATAGAAACTTCACCATCTTGCACTTAAAGCGGATGGTGGGGGAATGGATGATAGACTTGATCAAGATCCCATGGTTCCGTCGTCCCGGGCCATCGTGGTCCCTGGTCTACTTAGTCAGAGGAGGTAGTCGACCCAACCTGATAGAAGGATCCTTGTCGGCAGCCATGGGTTGCTTCGTCCAAGGGTACCTTGTAGACCTAGGATGGATGTTTGTCTAAGGGGACAAATTTAAATCCATCTTAGCTTACAGAGGGCTTTGTGCCCTATCGGTCATATCCTATTGATTCATATCTCAAGGATTTGATGCCATTAAGGAGTGTATTGGCTCTGGCCATAACCGGTATTTCGTGGTGCCATTTGGCGGCAAAACCACTTGGTTCAGAGGGCCCCATGTCATAACCGTTTATCCTGCGGTGCCATTTGGCGGTGAACCGCCGGTTAGAGGACACGTACCACGACTTTACTAGCAGGAGATTGTTTGAGAATGAATCCTAGTGATATTTTCGACCAGGCATTGCTCTTTGTGAGCTGAAGTGTTTTTCAATTTGTCCACCCCGACAAACTGTTGCGGAGGGTGGATGAAGTTTGCTTTAAGTGTTTGATAGTTAGATTTCAAATTTAAAATATTTTTGGATTTTTGGGATTTTGAGATTTTTCTGGATTTTTGGATATTTGGAACGGCATTGGAAATATTTGTGAACCCCTCCGGTTGAGATTAGCATTCAACACGGCCATCATCGGGGTGTTTGGAGGCATTTCTGTTTTATTGATTGAATCTTGCCAACTATATGAATTATCGATAGAGGATCATATTTTGTATGCTTTATGCCCTTATTAGTAAATTCAAATTGTTATAGGCCTTGAAGGTCTGATATGAAAGTATTAAAACAAATATATCGGTCGCCACAACCTTATATTTGCTTAATGGTTCGAATCCTGACGACTCCTATAGATCTGTATAGAAGGATCGGGTTCGAACTTGAATTCACTTATCAACCCGCGCAGCATCCTTAGACATCATGTGTGTACCAATAACACGCTCGTCGGGGCCCATGCAGGTGTTTGGGGGCATTTTTTAATTGAACCCTGAACTCCTTTTATCTACTTAGAAGGATCGGGTTCAAATTTAATAACCCGCGCAGCATCCCTAGACGTCACGTGTGTATCAATAACACGCTCGCCGGGGCCCATGCGGGTGTTTGGGGGCATTTTATAATTGAACCCTGTCAACTCCTCTTATCTAATTAGAAGGATCGGGTTCAAATTTAATAACCCGCGCAGCATTCCTAGCTGTCACGTGTGTACGAATAACACGCTAGCCGGGGCCCATGCGGGTTTTATGATTGTATACCCCTATTTAGTGTACCTATGTGTATACAAACTACGGTGCACGTGTGGGGGTACCTTGAAAGTATTTGTAGACGCCTTCTGTCCGCTTGTTTAGAAGTTGCGGATCCGGTGGCGTGGCGTGGAGTAGCAGCTTCTGAATAGAGTTGTTCGCTGCTTCGTACAGGTAGACTGTCGTGCACTACTCATTGATTTCTGCAGGTGGATCGTAGTGCACTAACGAATCTCCGGCTTTTAGTTGTAGAAGCTCATAGGAACTTGTATTCTTTATGCATTTTGCTGTGATTTTGGTCTTTACAATACATCCACTACTGGTGGAGGTAGATGTATTCATCCTTAGACTGAAGTTGACTACAGGATACTGCATTTACTGTAGTCTTTTTACTCTACCCATAGGTGGATGTTGTACATATATTTGTATTCGTAGAGAAATCGTATGTGTTGCAGATCTTTTGTAGTGACTTGTAGGAGTTCGTATTGTTGCTTGTGAGTGAACCGACATTTCACTTCTATTTGGGATTTTAATGAATGACCTTCATTCATTCATTGACCTCTTAATTTGCAGGGGATACATGTCTTCTACGTAACAAGTATCCTACGACAACTTGTTAGTGGTTGCATTTGATGCGGATCGACCACCTTTCACTTGTAAGGGATCAATGTATTCTTCCACAAGGGGATTGATCTTTAATTGTTGGGTTGCAAGTTCTTTCTTGTATTCATGTTCAATATCCAAACATGGTTCTGTTCATTTGAACTTGAGTCCAAATTGTCCACGTCATATCAAGTTCGAGTTTAAGTTCAAGTGCATTTAGTTCAAGTCCACTGTGGTCCGAAGCTGATTCAAGTTTGATCTCAGTTCAAGTGCTAAGTCCGATCCGAGTTCATTTCATTTAACCTTCAAATCAATTTGAATCCAAATGCAAACTCAAGTTCTGACTTTTAAATCTCCCCTTCATTTATTTTATGTTAAACTTAAACTCCTCGTAATCAAACATGATTCCGGCTCTTTGTTTAGTTCAAGTTTGGTTCGAATCCCTTGCAATACTATTAATCATCTATTGTTCAAGGCCGATTTCTTTGAGTCCAACTCATGTTCACAAGTCTAGCTTGAGTCCAAGTCCCCTGTGGTTCGAGTTCTTTGTCAGGTTCGGTCCACATCCAAGTTCACCTTGTTCGTTTATATGGCAAATTTAAATCCTTCTTACTTGGTTCAAACCAAGTTCAAAAGTCTCATATGATCTTGTTTAATTCAAGTTCAATTAAAGATCAAATCAAGTTTGAGTGTAGTCTTTTGTAGTTCATCAAGTCCCTTGTATCACTTTTTTGTTCAAGATCATTTTCTAACTCAAGTTTTCGTTTTAGTTCATTTGTAACTTCAAGTGTGAGCTCCTTGTAGTCCGAGTTTTGTTCAAGTTTAATGTCCACAAGTTTGAGTTCAATGTCAAAGTTCACCTCGTTCATTTCAATTCGAGTTCAGTTCAGCTTGCGTCCGACTCAAGTCTTACACAAGTCCTTCATCATTTGTCCAAGTTTGATTTTGAGTTTGAATTCAAGTTTAGATTGAGTTCTTTTAATGTCTTTTTGAGTTCAAATGAGTTCAGGTACAAGTCTCATTTTCACCCGAAATTTCGGCAACCTCTCGGCATCTCTCCCGTTTAGGGGAAAACTACGAGAAGACTGACCTTTCCCACCACGCGCAATAAAGGCGTGTATGGTAGGTGTCCTCCAACGAGGACACCGCGGCCGTGAACTTTCTTCCCACCACGCGCAATAAAGGCGTGTATGGGGTCTTTGACGGTACCTGTTTAAAAGACAATTTGCTTTCCCCCCCGCTCGGGGTTACTTATGAGTGACCCCACCTTGCCGTAGGTGCCGCACCGGAGTCCCTTCCCACCACGCGCAATAAAGGCGTGTATAGGCGGTTTTCCGGTGCGCCACGAACGCCGAAGTAGAGTTTAGGCGATTGCTCGCCTTGTCGTAGGCGTCAGATCGGGGTCCCATCCCACCACGCTCAATAAAGGCGTGTATAGACGGTTTTCCGATCTGCCGCATACAAGGATGGCGAGAATCTGAGTTTAGAAAATTTGTACATTCGCGGGGTTGTCAGTGATGTCGGCACGGTGCAAAACACATAAAACCCTTTTCTCTTTTTTTTTATTCTTCTCCCTCCTTTCTTTTCTCTCTCTTCTTCTTCTTCTTCTTCTTCTTTTAGAATTGCTAATGCTATAGGCAATAACTATCATTAAGAGTATTAATGATAATTATTATAAACGACATTAACAGCAACTACACTTTGCCATGCAATAATAACTATACTAGCCATTACAATGAAGTTAACATCAGAGAATAAATGGGAAGAGATTTATACTTGCAATGGGCTATTTTGAAAGGCTAAAGTGGGCTTTGGAATGGGCTATGTGATTAGGGAAGGAATTGGGCAGTGGGCCTCTTTTTTTTTTTTTTGTTAGTTTGCTGGAATAGAGAAGACAAGGCTGATCACTCTCTTTTTTTTTTGTTATTGCTTGCTACAGGTATAGGGAATTACAATGAAATATGAAAAAGTTAAATATAGGAAATCATCTCAAATTGTTGTAGTGGGATACAGGTAAGTACCTAGTGCAATAGCTATGTCAGTATAGCAATAAACCACTAACTCAGATATTCTTTTCACTAACAGACAAATGGAAGAGGACGGGCAACACTAGTAAGTAAGATCTCATAGAACATTACATAAGATTGTATGCATGAAAAGAGGATTTCATCACCTGCTTTAAATCTCAAAACTACAGATCCCGTTGGCTGGAGAGTTTATTTGCAATACAAACAAGAGTGGGTAACGTCAAGCCGAATGGAATTTTGACTGAGATGAAGGTGCGAACTGCTGGGATCGGACGTAAGGTTGGAGGTGTGGAGGTGAGAGGAGGCCGGCTCAGGTAAGGGAAGAAGCTTCCCCTCTCTCTCTCTCTCTCTCTCTCTCTCTCTCTCTCTCTCTCTCTCTCTCTCTCTCTCTTCGGAAGGGAACGGGAGGCAGCGACGGGTTGGAGAACTCTCGTCGAGTGGGAAGAGAGGTAGCGGGAGATACGAGTGAGAGAGCAGCAATTCGTGATAGTGGAAGAGCAGTCGAGGTCTGTATTTAACGAAGAGGATGGAGCTACGGATTGCAGGATTCGCGCAGGAGTTCCGGAAATGACGCAAACAGCGCCGTTTTGCAGAGGATCGAGCGGGATATCCGGGCTCGACAGGTACAATGAATGATTTTGTTTTTATTTCCTTTGGATATTATACGAAGGTCAACAATGCCCTTTGCTTTAAGTCATCAACTGTTAATGCTCATAACCAATTAAACAAAATCACAGGTTTCTGCACGTGCACACAAATGCCTTCCAAACCCACTGAATATTAGCCTTTTTTATCTTGTTGGTAGAACTTAACCTTACTGCTTGTAACTCTACGCGTGGTAGCTCGCATTCATCATGTGTGTCTTATCACCATTTGTCGATGGGCTTGTGTGCATCCATCCTCCTTGCTCAGCTTGCTTGTGTTTAGGCACATTTGCTAGTTTTGGTCTGCACGGGCATCTCTCTGAATGACCCTCTTCCTTCACTCCATCGCATCTCACTAGGAAGCTCCTTTGAGTTGCTTCTTCCAGCATATCACTCAACGGTGGTTGTGCAAGGCCACCTTGATTTTTTTGGTTGCCAATGCCTCTAGGTGTCAGTGTCTTAGGCCTTGCCTTGTCTCCATTCCTATCATTTTGTCGCCGATGGCATCACTAATAATTTCAATCGTTTCACCACTCTTAGAGATTCATTAGCTTTTATGGATTAAAATCAATGTTACTATCGTAGTTGCTTCCATCAACTCTAATAGGCAGTTCATATTGATGCTAAAAGTTCCTCTCTCCACTCCCCACACAATCTCCTCCTCCCCACCTGCCCCTAAAGTTGTCTCAATCCCTTGTCAGGCAACTTTCTTCAAAGTCACTTGTTTAAATGGTCCCTTTTCTCAAAGGATCTTCCTCCTGCAAACATATCACCAGTCTCTACTTCTTTCATCACTCGCACTCCAAGATCCTTCATTGAGGTTATTGTGGGGTCGAGGGCTTCACAAATTCAGCATTCTTTATCTAACCATTTCCTTTTATTTTTTTAACAAGATTCAATTTTACCTAGACATAAGCATCCACCTACATTTCATGGCAAACTTGCACTCATTTTCACTAAATATGATATCTCTAAGCTTGCAGCACAATTCTCAATTCACGACCCTAATTTAGAGGTTCTTCATGTCAAATGCACACTTGGTTAGTGATTTCAACATTGGGCTCATTGACCCACAGCAAATAATTATAAGATTATCTTCAAAAACAAATCACACCTGACTCTTCTCTAGGCAATCCTACCATATAAATGGCTTTTCCAATGAGAACTCTAAAATAATCTCCCATTTTGACTCTTATGAAGAACCACCTATTACTCCTGTTTGGGTTGCATTTCCTCAGCTTTGATTATATTATTTCAACCAATCCACTTGATACTCCATTTATTTTATTTTTGGAAAACTTAATCAGTGGATGTTATTACAAATCTTTTATCTAGACCATATAAGACTAGAATTTTAGCTTAATTGGATGCTACCTCTCCTCTTAAAAATGTGTGAATAGATTCTTCATCTGTGTCTTCTCTTATTAGTCCCCCAGATATGGTCACTACATCTGTAAGTAAGAACATTGATCTTGATCCTCATACTCAAGTAGCCCTTCATCTCCCTCCAATTATTGAAGACATCAATGATCATAATTCACAACTGCATTATGATTCAGACAGGAGTTTAAAGTGTTGGAGCTATAGCGAATAGGAAGTTTAAAATTTTTTTTGTCATGTAAGGCTGAAATAAGAAAAAAATTCATCACTCTCCAAAATTCACCCGGCTTCAAACAAGGCCTTTCAAATAAGTGCTGCTTACATTTTTCCTAATATTTTCATCCTTGGCCATTATGTTATCTTTGTTTTGTCTTATATAATTTTTTTCTCTGACAATTCGTTGTAATTACCTTTGTTGTACTCATAACCTTTTATGTGATAAAATTATATAAGTTTTTTTTATAAAAAGTAAATTTAAAAACACTTATAATCAAAAACAGTTAAATTAAGAATAGCTGCACATATTTTCAGTGGTGGATTTGTAATAGCATATCAAGATATGTTAAAAAAAAACCTTATCAACGTGTTAACAACCGTGAGAAAAGAGAGGCATGATAAAGCGGCAAATATGAATTACAGTAAGAAAAAAATTTACTTCATTAGAGTTTGTTAAGAAAAACTATGCAAACTTAAGAGTACTCAATGTAGCTTTTAAGAAGGATGAAAGCAAAAGATATATTATCAGCAGCATAAGCTTATACTGCACAGCAATTTACTGTTGCATACCCCAGCAGTGCACTGGTTGCCATTAAGAACATGTCAGAAATCATTCCACCATCTTCTTCTGAATTAAAAAGAAAAGGCCAATAGCCTAGCCTCCAATAGGGTACAACAGGTTATATCAACTTTGCGGAAAAATACCACACTTTTCATACAACTATAATTTTAAAAATAACAAAAAGATAATCCTCGCAAGAAGTAAGGATCCTTAGAATCACTAAAAGCCTGTTGAACGAAAAAGCAATCAAAGCTAATAAAGCAGGTGTTTTACTTTTCTTATGGTGAGCAGATAATAGTTAACATTCTTGTACCTCCTTAGAGAACAAGCCACCTACGGCAGATAATCCCAAAAGTACATCGGGCTTCACTTTTTTGACCTGATACATGACAAAGACAGCTTTTTATTATTATATAAACACATTACCTAGAAATTGAAGGAAATATATATCTCTAAGATCAATAGCTCAATTAAATTAGTATGAAAAATCTTATCCATGTTTGACCATACAACCAGCATGTCATCCACATACAAAAGCAGAATAATATAATAATTATCAAAAAATTTGAAAAAATAACAGTGATTAGCCTGGCACTTTGTGTTTTCATTATCTGACGTAAATCTGTCAAATCTCCTGTACTACTGTCTTGGTGCCTGCTTTAGCCCGTATAAGCTCCTCCTGAGCCGATACACTAGATGTTCATTACATGTGACTACATATCCTTGAGGTTGCATCATGTACAACTCTTCATCAAGGTCGTCATGAAGAAATGTTATCTTTACATCCATCTGCTCTAGAAGTAAATCCTCAACTACTACCATGCTCAGTACAACTTTTATTATAGTCATCTTCACCACTGGAGATAAACTTTCAGTGAAGTCCACTCATTTCTTATGTTAAAAACCTTTAACTACAAGTTTGGCCTTGTAGCGCTTGCTACCATCGGGTTCTTCTTTTACCCTATAAACTCACTTATTCTATAGTGCTTCCTTTCCATCTGGTAGTTTTTTCAACTCCCAAGTGTGATTCAATTCGAGTGAACGCATCTCATCATCCATGGCTTGCTCCCACTTCTTTGAATCATCAACTTGAATGGCCTTATCATAGCACTCTGGTTCACCACTATCTGTCAGCAATAAATAGTACAAAGAAAGAGAATACCTTAGTACTAGCTTTGAGATTCTGGTGGATCTCCTCATTTCAGTAGCAGGAGTCTAAGGTACTCTTTGTGTTTCATCAGCTTTGTCTTCTTGATCATCATAATCCTATATCTCAACATATATGGAAGAATCTTCAGGAGTCCAAATTTTATCCTTGTACATTTCATTTTCATTGAATTTAAATCCCTGCTCATAATGAATTTCTGATTCTAATAATCCCAAATTTATAACCAAATTCATCTGAGCAAATATCTAATAAATGTACATTTGATAGATTTTGGATCAAGCTGACTCCTAGATCCTAAATCAACATGAACATTGAATGAACAACAAAAAACTTTGAGGTGGGATATACTAAACTCGTTTCCACTACAGGCTTCCTCAGGTAACCCCTAATTCAAAAGAATTGAAGAACTACGATTGATCAAATAAATTATAGTATTCACCGCCTCTGCCCATAATTACTTAATTAGGTAGACTAGCATGTAACCTCATGCTCCTGGCACACTCAGTGATAGTTCTATTAATGCGCTATGCAACACCATTTTGTTGTGGTGTTCTTGGAATAGTGAATTCATGCCTGATCCCGACAACACAATGCGCTAGCGGCAATAGCAGCAAAAAAGTTGCATAAGCAAACCCTTTCACGTAGCAAGGGAGAAATGCGAGAGGGTGAGCAGCTTCAGGGTCAAGGTAGGAGTATAAGGATAGATGGATAGTGGCCCTATGGCATTGAAGTTTGAAGTTATAGGAACTCAACATTTGATATTTTTATCTTTAATATAAATATTAATAAAAAAAATAAAATGAAAAGAGATCACATAAATATGAATCGATTTCTCATACAATTTTTCGTAATTCATGTGTCTTGATTTGCATGATTACACGGATAAATTTTACATTTCTACTCATGCAGCAGCCCAGGCAATATGAGTGTCATTTTGAATAATTTCAACGTTCCAAATACGTTGGCATAATCTATTTCGTGAACAGGTGATGTTCAGATCACTTCACACAATGTTGCATATGTAGTTTATTGTTTTCATTATGTTCGATCGAGTTGAATGTGAAATGTTCTTTTTTTGGTACTTTTGATGCTCCAAATGCGTCAGTGCATTCCGTTTCGCGAACGGGTGATTGGTGAGTGATTTTTGATGTAGTCAAGAAGTTTTTCGAACTTGTTTCACGCAAGTCGCATTGGTTGGCCAACGTTCTTCTCGCACGTGCTTGAATCGTGGAATAAATACTGAGGTCAACATCTTCTTAATTTGCTTCTATCGGTTAGAAAATGAAGATGAGCGATACATTTTCAAACATGAATTGTATATTTTGAACATTTTGAACACATCTTTCTAATGCATTTCTATAGGTTTAGAAAATATAGATGAGTGAAACACTTGTAAGTCATGTTAGAGAATCGGAAAAATTGATATGCTCATGCCAGCAAATATCATTGTTTTCTATTAGCAAGTTCATAAATCTCTTTCAACTATCACATCCAGAGCTGCAGAGGTACACACGGGCATCAAAATCCATGATGAGTTACAAGGATTTTGCAGTTCTTGGCGTCTCTGATTTTTACACGAATATTTTGGTGTTAGAAAAGAAACCATCTGTAAGGGTTCAATCTAAATTTTTATCAAGCTTTATCACTCTGCATTCTGATGACATGTAACAACGCAAGTAAACCTTAGATTTGTATCTCTCAATTGAATGTGCTTGACAACGAGCGAGTTTAATGAATTGGATATCATCAAAGTTCAACCCAATACTTAGAAACACCAGGAGATATTATCCTTCCAAAGTTTATGTGCTCGTTTATCCACTGCTCTTGGTGTAGTCCAGGTGTCAAACACTCATACGTACAGGCATATTGACTAGTTAGGAAGGAAGATGAGGAAGAAAGAGGTCCGTAGCATGCAATTGTGTTAGACCGGTCCAGCCGGTCCGCACGGGACAGGCAATTCGCAACCGAGGCGGGATCTCCGCCTCCTGCGGAGATCGAGCGGCCCGTCCGCCCACGTAGAACCGTTTAGGAAGTTTTTTTTTAGGGTTTTGAGAGAGAAATTTGAATGTAGGGACTGTTTAGGGATTTCCTTTTGATTTGTATGCATTAAATAGCTGATTTTCCTAGGGTTTGATGATCTTGAATTTGGCTGAAATTTGAGATCTCTTAGATTTAGGTTTTCTTTGGGCTCTAGCGGCGTCTAGAGATTTGGGAGAGATCGATCCTCCTCTCGAATTGAGGATCAATTGTATCTTGCAATTTTATTCATTGTCTAGTGGAATACAAGTCTTTTCTTGAGTTTTCTCTCAGATTTTCCTGGACAAGTGCTGTTTTTCTGCTGTAAACAATAGATTTCTGCTGTTTTCCTGCTGTTGACAGCCATTTGGCTGTTGTTTGTTCGCCGATTTGGGTTAGGTTTGCTTGCAAACTCAAGTATTACCTTAGGGTTACTTGCGAACTAAGTATTTCCTATCAAATTGCCTGAAAGAACTTGTGGATGTACAATGAAGACGGCAGATTTCTGTAAAAAATTACAAGAAAGCAAGGGCGATCTGTTACCATCTATCAGCATTAAATAAGGAAGTATCCTTGGATACTAATGCGCCTCATCCTACCAATCAAGAGCTTCGTTTTCATGCACCCCATCTACTGAATAATACATAGCAGAATAGAAAAGTGGTTATGGCTAGAGATAAGATACAAATGGTATTGCTTGCCCAGCTTATATTAGAAAGTTTGTGGTAATTCTACTGCACTGCTTGCAATTCTGCAGAGGGCCTCAAGGGGGTTCCGGACAAACAGTCTCATCCTAGGTTAGCATATGCCACTGCTTAGCTGTAGATCTTGCACTTCATCAGGACAGCTGATCTTACATTTTCATGCTAAGTTTAATTGTAGGAAATGGTAAAGAAATCATCAAAAACTCATCAGATCAACAAGAAAATTCTGAAGTATAGAAGTTTTGAACACCGACCCTACAGAGTGGGATAAATGTTTGATATTGTTATTGTGGAAGTTTTGAATGTATACTACATCAAGACTAGCTGTACTAAGACTTCCACAAACAGAATGATTCTGATATTAGGTAATTAATTAGCACTAAATATGAAGCAATTCAACAAAAAAAGCAGCTGTGTATGACTGAAGGGCACTACAGTCAACTATGTAAAAATGTTAGGTTATTTGCGGTACTTTAAAGCCCATAGCCTGATGAAGGCATTTCCTACCAAATTAACAGGAAAACAACTTTTTTGCAATCATTTTCAAGAATATATTTAGCACGCATTAGGCAGCATAATATATCAAAATCATGACGATAGTAGTCCCGTAATTTAACATCATTGGAACTGTAGTAAAACCTGCAATGCTATGCTATGTGCTTACAACTTCTATTAGGCTTGACCCTTCCCTTAAGCCAAGACGGTCCATTTCTCTTGCCTTTCTGGCAAATGACAGCGTATTTTCAGCAATATTTGGCCTTTCATCTGTAATAAGACCCTGAACTTGCAGAGAGGGGAAAACATCATTTCATTCACTTTAACGAGGAAGCTACAGTATATATTAATCTGCACGTGAACACTACAACTTCAATACAGAAAACTAAGAATTAATGCGTACTTAAAATCCACATAAGTTTTCAAAAAGGATATAGTCAGGTAAACATCTAATGAAGGCAAAATGTGTCATATACTCAACTAACCTCAGCATCGACAACCCAGAACTGTCTACCAGCACTTTCAAAAGCAGAATCGTTATTACCCAACATTCTTGCCATCGTTTTTCTTGCAGCATTAACAACGCCTATCCCAGCGCTGTAGTAAAAAGGGTAGTTCATAAGTGCAAGCAAATAAAATAGCAACAAACTATGATCCAAAAAGCTGGCACAATAAGTGTTTCAAATTTCTCTGCAACACAAGCTTGAGAAAATAATAAGTAATCATCAAGTTTAATTACTAAAGAACCTAACATATTCAATTGTTAATTGTTACAGGAAACAGAGATTTGATGGCCTCAAAACCGTGAGAAAACGTATAAGATTGATGTTAAATTGACAGTCACCGGTTAAATTGACAAAGGATAGGATGTCTCATGTTATGTATCACAATTTAGGGTTGGTTAAGACCCCAGACACATGGAAGGCCACAACATAACTAAATTATGATGAAAAGTGACTAAGGTTAACTAAACTTCAAACTAAGTCGACATTTAATGTTCAAAACTTTGGCAGCTAAAATGAGAAGGCTAGAGAATTACTTGTCGCACCAACAGGTACAAGGATAAACAACGCATGTTTGTAACAAACAAAATCACAAGGGAAAATTCTTTAAAAACATTGCTACTGAAATTTAAGAATATTAATAATAGAAATGCAGTAAGGATATAGATAAAGAGTTGAAAGATAGATTTTTTGAAATAAATAAGGTTAAAATAAGATGATTGTTAATAAGTTAGTAGTTAGAGAAGACAATATAACTCTAGTTGGTGCTTATGCTCCTCAAATTGAATTAGAAGAAAGTTCAAAAGATAACTTTGGGGAAGAAATAGATGAATTACTACAACATGTAATGCAAGCAAAGATAATTATTAGAGAAAATTTAAATGGACATATATATTCTAATAAAACGGCCCAAAAAGAGGATTCATGTTGAATATGTAATGATAGGGGAAGCTATTCCATATTTTGAAAAAACATGTAATATTGTAAAAGAAAAACAACTGTTTTTACTAAAAAAGAGGAGAATCTAGTTACTTTCAAAAATGAGCTACAAATCAAATGTTTTTTTTTTAATTGTATGAAAAAAAGAAAAGTTTTGCTGCAAAATGTTGAGTTGATAAGTTTGATAATACAACATAGACTTATAGTACGATCGTATATCTTGCAAGAATTAAGTAAGCAATCAGCATCAATAATTATATTAAAATAAGATGGTAGAGTTTAAGAGATGAGAGGTTCAAATCATCTAATATAGGTAGTAAAGGGAAGCAAATCGGAACTTTAAATTGAAAAGAAAAATTGATGTAACATAAAATTAGTTTGATTAAAAAGATTATCATAGGAGATTTAAAAGTCTAGAAATTAGCTTTACATTAGTTAGGAGTGCACATGATTAGTAAGAAAAGAAAACCTTTTTAAAAATGGTAAAAACTACTCTTTTAAAAACAAAGTACAATGGGTTGTCATAATAATAAGAGATAAAATTTTGAATAATCCAATATAGTTATAAGAGATGGTAATCAATGTTTAAAATTGCGTATTCGGGTATTAAGGCGTTTTTTATTCGTGAGGCGAGGCGTAAGCTTCAAGGCGTTTTGAGGCGTAAGCCTCAAAATCAAAAGATTGCGTAAACATAAAATGATAAATTTTTTATATACTAATGAGTAAATAATATAAAACATAAAAAAACATAAGATATGAAGTAAAATTAAAATATCCCAATAATAAGACAACATGAAATATAGTTCAACTCAAAATTCTATCTTTCCCAAATCCCAATATTCTTTTCATTAACATATAATTCAAATTTCCAAAAATAAATAGCAATGACATATCACATAAGAATTCATAAGTCATCAGCACTGTCATCATTAAGGGGTTCTTCATTTGAATCATCATTATGATGAACTGCTCGCTCCCCTTCTTCCTCTCCTATAGAGTTCAATATCGGGCATTTACTTCAAGATTTATGTAAGTTTTAATATATATAGCGTGAGGCGTAAGCCTCTTGCCAGTGAGGCGAGGCAGGGCTCAAGGCGGGCCTCAACCAAGTTGAGGTACAAGCCTCATAAAAAAACTCGAGGCGTAAGCATCGAGGCATTTTTTACTGGAATTACGCAAAGGCAGGCCTCAAGGCGAGCCTCATATTGCGCAATTTTAAACCATGTAATAAATAGAATTAAAAGTAGTTGTGAGCCCGTCTACAAGTTTTCAAATAGTCATAGGTTTACATTAAGGATCAAAATTATCTTTAAGTAATTTTTTAAGGAGTTATAAAAATGCTTACTGTATGGCTACTATTTGCAAATGAAATTTTAATAATTCAGAGCTATTCTGTAGTGAAATTTTCAAATTACTGAGGAAACTTAGGATTAGTACAGTCTCTATCTAAAAGATGATCCATAACTTTAATAAATGTGAAATTAATAACTATTAGTACATATTATGAAGCGATTAAATGATACTTGGGTGTAATAGGTTAACAAAAACACATAGTCGAGTAAGGATGAAGTATTATTAATTACTAATTCTAGAAAAGCGACAAACATTAGTAGTGTGGAATTACCAATGAGTTTTCAATCAAAATAGAAGTTACTCTACACTCGCTATTAACTCCATTTCCTTCTCCATTATTTATGAGATGCTTACAAAATACAGAAAAAATAAGTTTGCTTGGTACATGTTATGGTCAATGGCATAGTTTTTAAATACAAAATCATTTCTAAAATAAAAAATTAGAACAATAGAGAAATTTTAAAACGTTAAGATGCTCAGGATCATTAAAAGAATTGACTGCATAAATGCAACTTAGTAAATGTAGAAGTAAACTATTAGTCAAAATTATCAAAAGATCAAATGAAACAAAATTGTGCTAGATATCTTAGATTTATTATAAAAAGAATGACGTATATGAGGAAAAAACTTCTAAATCTAAAATTGTGTGATTAAAATAAGTATCTTATGATTACTATTGCATTACAATATCATGGAGACTAAAGAAATTTTTTATACATCAATTTGACTGACTTGCTATATAGAAAGTTGGGTAGTACAAGTCATTGATTATCAAATAGAGTGTGGCATAAACTACAGTTTTGTGATGGATGTGAGCTTAAACTTGAAATTATCGAGAGCGAGATTACTATGTTAAAGAGAATATTGAAGATAAACTAGCAAAAATAAACTTAAGTAATTTTAGTATGAAAACTAGGTTGAAGAAGATGTATCAATAATAAAGGTAAATATAATTAATCTTGAAGAAACAGCAAGGGGTATGCTAAAATAGCTCAAAATTTTTGATAGGAAACACTTGGATTCCCCAGTGTTTCTCACCAAAACTGAAGTAGAACCGATGGAAACTGCTGTCCACAGCAGGAAAACAGCAGATTTAAGCAGAAAAACAGCACTTGTCCGGGAAAATCTGAGAGAAAACTCAAAGGAAAGCGTGTATTTCACTAGTAGATGAATAAAAACAGCAAGATACAATTGATCCTCAATTTGAGAGGATGATCGATCTCTCCCAAATCTCTGGCAACGCCAAGAGCCCAAAGAAAACCTAAATCTAAGAGATCTCAAATTTCAGCCAAATTCAAGATGCTCAAACCCTAGGAAAATCTACTATTTAATGCATACAATTCAAAAGGAATTCCCTAAACAGTCTCTACAATCAATTTCCCTCCAAAACTCCATTCAAAAACCTTCCAAAAAGGGCTCCCGTGGATCATGCGTGCGTGCGGCTTCCGCCCAGGCAAAACCGCGCCTGTTTCGCGACTCGGCCGGTCCCGTGCGGACCGGCTGGACCGATCCACTGGACCGGTCTAACAATACTCCCCTCCCAAAGATCCACCTTGTCCTCAAGGTGGAAATATGCTCGTGTTCCCGCGGAGGTGGCCATCCTTGAGCTGACTGAATTACCTTTTTGTATTGCTGAACCCAGGGCTGCATAGAAAGAGAAACATCCCCTCCCTCCTCCAATCTGATCGCATCCAACCTGTGTAGTCCCACCACATAATCTTCCCCTACCTCTTGTATGTCCCTAACCATGGTCTTAAGTGTTGTGATGGCTTTGGATAGCCCTGCATCTCCCCTTATGACCATCCTTCTCCCATCCACCATTAATTCCATCGTGAGTGCTCCCCAATTGTCCTTGGTTTCCCCCAAGGTTTGTAACCACTTCATCCCCAGGATGACGTCAGTGCTTCCTAACTCAAGTGGGAGAAAGTCCTCCCTTACTTGAATCCCCTGGATGGTCAACACCACTCCTTTACAAATTCCTTGGCCTTTCTCCACCTTCCCTGTACCCATCATCACCCCATAACAACCGGTGTCCACCAATTTCACTCCCAGTTGGTTGACGACCTGAGTAGAAATGAAATTGTGGGTAGCCCCACTATCAATTAACACCACCACCTCACGGTCAGCTATCTCTCCTTTCACTTTCATAGTGTGACTCGGAGTGAATCTCACTACAGAGTTCAGAGAGACTTCTGCCACATCTAGGTGCAACTTTTCCTCCGCATCAGATTTGCTCCCACCTCCCTCCTCGTCTTCCTTGTCTTCACAGACAAGGAGAACCTGAAGAGTTCGGTCCTTGCACCTATGCCCCGGCATGTACTTCTCATCACATCTGAAGCACAACCCCTTTGCCCTCTTCTCCTGCACCTCCTTTTCTGTCAGCCTCTTGAAATTTTCCCCACTCCCTCCTCCTACTGGCTTCTCCCGGGTGGTCTCATTAATGTTGCTTGATGCAGGCCCCTTGGGTGCTAGAAGAGTGGTCGTCGTCCTGTAAGAGCCTCCTGAATGGTTTTCCCGATTCCCTCTTTCAGACTTCTTCTGGTCCTCCACCAATTGGGCCAACTCCATGACCTTTCCGAGACTCCTTGGCTCCAACAATCTGACTGCTGTTCTTATCTCTGGTTTCAGCCCCTTCATGAAATTCCCTTCTAGGGCTGACTCCGAGATATAATCCAACCTACTAGCCAGATACTCAAACCTGTCCCGGTAATCTGCCACTGTGCCTTCCTGGGTAAGGGCAAAGAATTGCTCATAGAAGTCTCCTTCCCCATCGGCTCGGAAACGCTCTAGTAAGCATTCTTTGAACTCTCGCCAACTCCGGATGGGCTCTTGTCTGTCACGCCATTGATACCAGGCTAACGCCTTCCCTTCCAGACACAACCCTGCCGCCGTCAGCTTCTCATCATCTATCAACCCGTTGACAGCGAAGTAACGCTCCACCTTATAGATCCAACCATGGCCATCTTCGCCCTCAAAGATGGGCATCTTCAACTTCCTCACCTTCGGATCCCTTCCGTTACCCCGGTACTCTCCATAACCTCCCATTCCTCGAAGATGAGGTGCTCCCCAAGTGTCCCAGTCCTCCCTCCGGCGTTGGTATCCGAGTTCGTCGTCATAATCCCCCCTTCCTACCTGTCATTGATGGTGGAGATTTCCAGGAACTTTCCCTCCATATCTGTCTTCAGTTGTCCGAACTCGCCTTCTAATGCTTCCACCTTCTTTCCGGCCATTTTTTTTTTATCGGATCCACAAAAATCTTCTTCCGGAAAAGAAAAACTTGCTGAAATTTCAGAATTTCAACTGCCGGTGGTCCCAAATCGACGCTCTGATACCAATTTGATAGGAAACACTTGGATTCCCCAGTGTTTCTCACCAAAACTGAAGTAGAACCGATGGAAACTGCTGTCCACAGCAGGAAAACAGCAGATTTAAGCAGAAAAACAGCACTTGTCCGGGAAAATCTGAGAGAAAACTCAAAGGAAAGCGTGTATTTCACTAGAAGATGAATAAAAACAGCAAGATACAATTGATCCTCAATTCGAGAGGAGGATCGATCTCTCCCAAATCTCTGGCAACGCCAAGAGCCCAAAGAAAACCTAAATCTAAGAGATCTCAAATTTCAGCCAAATTCAAGATGCTCAAACCCTAGGAAAATCTACTATTTAATGCATACAATTCAAAAGGAATTCCCTAAACAGTCTCTACAATCAATTTCCCTCCAAAACTCCATTCAAAAACCTTCCAAAAAGGGCTCCCGTGGATCATGCGTGCGTGCGGCTTCCGCCCAGGCGAAACCGCGCCTGTTTCGCGACTCAACCGGTCCCGTGCGGACCGGCTGGACCGGTCCACTGGACCGGTCTAACAAATTTCCAGCCTAGAAAAGGAAATACTTCCTATGGTTACTAGCTCAAAAATATTTAAGCATCAAACAAATTCTACATTATCTTTCCCTAAAAGTCCTGATACAATATGTATTCATCTCATTAACACTTTAAAATCAATAAATATCAAACTAACGCAGCATGATCAATATTGTGAAAACAAATGTCAAAGGTTCTAGCCACCAAGCAAAAAGTAGAAGAGATAGATTCATTATAATTAAAAAGAGCTGCAAGTGACAAATCATTCACTGCTCGATGTTTATCCATCACACACAGCACTGAATAACGTATAGCAATTAAACTTGAATAAACCAAACCTTCCAGCACCAGCAACAACTATCTTTTGCCTTGGAAAGTCTATCATTGATCTTCCTTGTGCCCTAACAGCACCTAAAAGACCAGCAATTGCAACTCCAGCAGTTCCCTGTTCAGGTTATGGTAATGTTTGTGAAAGCTAAAAGTAACATGATCAACTTCTTCAGCAAAAGCATTAACATATGACAAGTAGCTATAACTGGAATATATAATAATCAACAGTTCGTAAAACTTATTTGCTTTTATACATTAAAGCACATGGCAAATGCGCCCCGGTTTAACACCCAAAAGAAGTAAACTCAACTATCCAGATGTACTAAATTTTATATACAAGAAAGATATAATTTGCAAGCTACAACTTTTCATACTTCTGACACTGGGCATATGTCCCAGTGATATTAGCCCTTGCCTCCAAAAGGGAGGTCTTGATTGGATTCAAAAAAAAAAAAAGTAATCCTGCAGAAAATTGTTTAACAATTGAACTTGTCAGCAGTTTCATACTTCCCGGCCTATTGCCAGCTTATCTTTTCCCTCGTAATCGGAACAGACATCACATGCTAAGAAGAAAACGGCACACTTACTGAATTTTGAGACAAAGCAGTGCAACATATAAGCTGTCATAAATTGTCAATGGGCAATTCAATGATGAGTTGAGATAGGACCAAAATAGTCCTTTAACTTTCTACTAAGGACCAAAGTTATTCCTGACTATTTAAAAATCTCATTTTAGTTCATTGACCTTTTCAATAAGGACCTAAAGGATCCTATGGAATGACTAATTTGGATCCTATTTAAATATTCAAGGGATCAAATGGTAATTTCATATAGTTGAAGACTATTTTTGTCCTTAAAAAAAAAAAGTTAGGGGACCAATTCAGCTCTTTTCTCATTCAATGACCCTTAAATGAGAATATCATCAAGGTTTACCTGGACATCAACATTGAACATTCTATATGTGTTTCGGTAACGCTGCAACAATTTCAATGCCCATTTGCTCTGGAAATCTTCAAACTGGGAGAAACAAGGTGAGCTTTGTCCTCAAATTAAAAAATCAGAATTTGTTATATTGCTGAATCAATGAAATGGCCGATAGCAGTGTCAACTTCACCTGTACAATGACACGGGGCCAACGAGTAAAAACAGCCTCCATAAATTCATCAATAACAGCAAGGTAATCTTCACCATCAAGCCTATGTTGTTGGAGTCCCAAATCTGCTCAAGCAAATATTTAAAATTAAATGAATGGCATATATCAAAATAAAACACAACGCAGAAGTTTCACATGCGGGCATTTCTTTCATAGTTAAAGGTGGGTGGTTAAAATTGTGAAATGCATCATGAGTGCAATGGGATAAGAGAATTTCAGGGAGGCTTTAATTTAAAAAATCAGGAATCAGATTAGCTATGTTATATTAATATAAGAGTTGAGGCTGTTGAGCCAATAAGAAGCCTATCATAAGATGGTGGAAATGATAGTTTAAGAATCCATAGAGAGAAGGATCAAAATGGTCACCCAACCCTTTACGAGCGACCATTTTAGTCGCAAACTTTGTAAGTTGCCTAATTATATCCCCAGGCTCTTTAAACATGGACCAAAATATTGCTTTCCATCCAAATTGCCTATTAAATATTATGGCAATATTACAAAATTAGGGCAAAATTGCCTATTTAATATTACGGCAATGTTACAAAATTAGGGCAAAAGTCATGGTGGAGCATGAATTTAGAGTGTTTTGAGCATTTCAGTTTTGTTGTTGATAAAACTTTATTGGTTATAATCATCTTTCAAGAACTTATTAGCCTAGACGATGAGGCTCTCATGCCTGTCCTCGCATAGCTAAGGTTGAGTCGAGAGGCAGGACTCCAAATGGGATGAGAATGAATGCAGGAGACTTTACAATGCGAGAAGGTCTGCCTACGAAGTCTCAGACGAAGATCTAGAGCAAAGTCTCAAATTACCCATGCATTCCCAAATATGAGGAGTTTTGACCTCCATGTGAGCACCAAAATCAATGTAAGAGAGTGTAATACGTAGAATAGCTAACAAACATAAGGTCGTGTGTAACAAACTTTGAAATGCCTCAATTGTAGTCAAAATCACTTAAATTTTATCCATTTACAAAACGGATTGCACTGATGCACTCAAGCATAGAATTTACTAGATAAGAGCCACTAACATGCCAGATGATCAAATAACAACGATGAAAACGACGATTACCAAGCACGACACTACGCAAAGTTGTCCAAATGGCGTTCGACCATGAAACAGACTATGTCGTTGTGAAACATCTAAAATACCCTCTGTATTCATTTCGTATTGACATGAGCGAAAACAAAGGACTATGGGCACAAAGTTGTGTGAGGTTGTCCAAATGACATATATTTCATGAAACGACCTTCGTTGTTGCGTCTGGAATGTCAAAATTACCCATAAAGGAAACCTATATTGCATGAGTTATCCGAATGAGTGAAAATGCAAAATTTGCCTGAGCTCGAGGCGACGATCCCCCCATCACCTATCGAATCCTGGTCGTTACCCACTACAAAAACGACGTCTGTCTCATCTTATCATCCACATGAAACCAAAAAAAAAATCTATCTAAAACTCTTATGCTTGGCTTTGCTATTCACACGTATTCCCCATTCTTCTCACACATCCATAACAGTCTCCCTCGCCTGTCTCATTTTCCCACTCAACTCACCAGCCCTCTCCCTTCCTTCTCTGCACATCATGATTTGCTCTCCCTCAGTTTGAGCAAAGGTTGAACTACCCTGCTCCCAGCTCTCTCACGTAAGTTGTCGGTCATCCTCAATTACCAAATCCACCAAACTACATCTCTACCCACTTGCTCCCATCCCACCTCAGCCTGGTACATCTACTTTTCACACTCACTCCGCCTCCTACTCTAATCTCCCAACAACATCTCCACACCAGAGTACCCCAGTCGGTCTGCTACCCTCCCAACTCTTCCAACGTGCGGGGAAACATGCAAATATTAGTACGTGTTCGCATTGGTCCAATGCAGTAGTGAAACCCACAAACCTAAGTACATGTTCACGTAATTCCAACGCGCCAGAGAAACTTGTTATTTGCTCGTGTAAGAATTGAAGACCTATGTGCTTTTAAGCACGGTTGGTTGTGATGTCACCCGACATCGATCATCCCGGTTTTGTATAAATGTGGTGGAACGCTTGTAAATCTCATATCCAAACACTAAGAGAACAATCATCTCATATCCAAACACTAAGAGAACTCAAAAAATCTCTAAAATTGGCTAAATTTCTTTTGATACAATAATCAACCATCCCACCCCAAAAGGTGGAACACTTGTATTATTATATCTTAGGATTTCATAAGTAGCAGATTCATCTCAAAGCAAGCAATGATGGCTTTATGGGTTACTCATAACACTCGTAAATATGAAATACATAAAAAGCCAAATAAAACATTTAAGTCACAAACAACTTAAAAGAGAAATCATCCCTGGATTAAGATTAAATATTTTCTTTCCTTAATAAAATATCTTCTATAGTGTGACATGCCACACAATCTGATGAGGACATCGGAGATCAACGGCTACGATCTTGAGTCTACTTATTTATGTGTTTTATTTTTTTTTGATTTTTTTCCTTTTTTACCCTTATGGGTGGTCATGTAGTGTTGTAGCCCGAAGGACATTTTAGCCGTTACCTCTTTTCTTTTCATGAGGCCTACTTATAGGCTAGTTTCTTGTAATTTGGGGAGGATGAATTATTGATAATGAAATTTTTATGTTCTTGTTGATCTCTTAGTGAGTTCATGCGATCTCTTAGTGAGTTCATGTGATCTCTTAGTGAGTTCAGAGGGGAGAAGCCCGAGGAGGGTGATTTGCAATACCCGTCAATTTTGGTGGATTCCAAGGGAAGTTTGCACATGTTTTCTTGTTGTCCAGCCATTTGGAAGGACTTCAAACACTGTTCGGACGTTCTAGGTTGTTGATCACACATTCAGGAAGGTTCTTAGATGCCACCTACTTCCTCCCAAGCCTACCTACAGCCGCGGGAACTTCGTATTTTCTGATTACTTGGGTAAACTCCCCTCCAATTCTCTTATCTCCTTAGTTTACTCCTCAATTGTAGTTTTAATGTGATTTACGACGATCATGTCAATTATTCTCCGCTTAAGCTGAGTGCTTGGTAGAATTGTGTGAGGGACCTCTCCTAGTACTGCTCTTATTGTTAATTTAGGGATTATTGTTGAAAATCAATCATGTATGCAACGTTAAATTAACTTGAATGTTTTATGATCTTAACTTTTACGTGTGTGATTCAGCCTAAGCTTGTATTTTGCTGCTCTTATTGTTTTCTTTTGTTGTTAGAAAATTCATTGTGAAGATATGATTATTGTGGCTTCTAACACTTAAGCGTGCATACTCTTCAAGTAATTCAACTTTGCTTGATCGTTCCACATCACAATCATACACACTTAAGTGCACAACTCCTAGGCATGCTATGATTAGATTTTTCTTTTCAGCACATGTGATTGATGCTTTGGTGTGATGCCTTTTGGATTGTCTATATTGTGATTACTTGACCTTAAGTAGTTAGTATAGACGTATATATACATATTTTTTTATAGGTGTCCCACTAAATGATAAATAAAATGCTTTCTAACAACTGTTGCTTAAAACCTCCCAAGGAGGCATGGCCAATATGGTAGAAATAGGGGCTTGGCATTTTCAGTGCCAAACAATTTTGGATGTGTTTTTCATGTTGTATATATAATCTGCTCCTATTCCCTAACATATTTTGTATGTTTTGAATCTTTTACATTTTTACATGTATTTGATAAGTTTAGGAGTTGTATATAAGCATGTGGGGTATAGTGAAAAAAAACATGGATCAAGATGATGAGTCTACTAAAGGTGAAGCCCAAGACCTACCTAGAAGCAAAAGTTTGAAGACCTTCAGAGACAAAATATGTAATAATTTATTTGGGTTGTATAAAGGCAGGCAACTCAGCTGCCAAATTTGACTGTGATAATTTGGACATTCTCTACACTTTGTTCTTTGGTTGATTCATATATATACAAGTGTAGATTGTTTGCTGAGTGTACACTAGAAATGGCTGCTTTTCTTAGGTTTCTTTTTGCTTTTTGATGTAGAAACATCTTAACTAAATGCAGCTTTAGGAATATGTTATCTAATTTGTTAAATAATTTATAGAATGTTCTTGCTAGCTTATATAAGCAAGATATTGTAAAAAGGGGAGACGTATTGAATATTATATGATTTTAAAGATTTGAAGCTTTTGTTGGTTCTCTTGTTCGAGTGTTCTTCTACCAAATCTAATTCTTCCACCGATCCATTACATCAATTGGTATCAGAGCCTGGAGCTTGTGAAGAATGATGGACTGCCGAAGAAGATGGGCTCTCGACAACAATCGAAGCAGAAAAAGATGAACGATCGACAATGATTGACACCGAAGAAGATGGGAGGTTTACGACGACTGACGCCGCGAAGCCCTTTGGGCAGCTCAAGTGGATGCCTCAATTGATATAATAGACAATTTATTGTCTAATTTTGATCGTTCCATAGAAAGAATTCGAAGAACGACAGCAACCATGCTGGTGCCTTCGCTCCTCTCTACGCAATCAATATCGTTCAAGCACGATTCCACCACGCTCCAACTTTGAATTTATAATTGTTTGTTTGAGTGGACAACAATTATTTTCTTTGCTTAACACCAGACTATAATTTTTAATTGTTTACTAGCGGTTTGTTTACTAGTTTGACACTTACTAGCAAGTTGTTGACATTGTGTGACACCAGTGTACTAAAGTAGTTTTTTCATGTTTTAGTAGTTTAATTTTCTTGCACCTGTGTACTAGTAATTTACTGTAGCATTTGTCCTTTTCTACATTAACATTAAGTTCAATACTTAATTGATTTCATTTATTTGTCATAGGAGCTCGTACATAAGAGATATTGGAGAGCTTGCAGAGTATTTTGTGGAGTCTTAAGATTTGTTGTGTTGGAAAGTAGTTGGCTGAGTTGTTTGTACAAGGGTTTGGAGAGTTTGAGTGCTGTGTTGAGAGTTGTTTATACAGAAGTTTGAAGCGTTTGAGAGCTGTGTTGAGAGTTTATTTGTACAGGGGTTTGGAGAGTTTGAGAGTTGTATAGAGTTTGAGTTGAATTGGTTTTAGTGTAGCTTGTACCAAAGGCTGGTTAGTAGAAAATAATAAATTTCTTTTCTTGTTTTTGAAAGAAAATTCAACAGAGTGGCTCTCTCCACATTAATTGATTAACTAATTAATTTAATTAGTCAAAATTTTTTATTTTAATCAACCAATTAAATATAAATTTCATTGCTCTCAAATTTTTTTAATTCTCATGGATTTGAAATGCTCTGGTATTTAAAATTAATCAATTAATTTCAATTGATTAATTAATTTGATAAATTAATTGATGAAATGATTTGTTACAAGTCTTGCTACTTCATTAGCTAGAGAAAGAGATGTGATGTTTCGACAGTCAAAGACCTCTAGTATTTGAAATGCCACAACAATTCAAAGTCTTCCACTCAATATTATCTATATGAAATTTATTAATGAGAGGTCTTATTTGAAAATATTTAAGGCGGCACAAAATACTGTTTGGACTAAAATGATGTCCAATAAATTATCACTTATGCTAAATGGCATTTGGAAGAATGATAATGAGCATGATAAAAGTAAATGAGTGAGAACATGCTCATCCTTCTGACTTATATGATGAAAATTTTGATAATAGACTCTTAATAACAAGTCAAATGAATTTAAATGCAATGATAATTGCAAAGGTCATTAGTGAGCCTAGAGGATAAGTATTTGCAACTTCTCAACTCTCATGCATTAGATGATGTAGAAAATTTTAAAATCCCAATTAATCAATTAATTTCTATAAAACATTAATTGATTAAATTAGTTGAATTGTTCAAATTGAATTCCCCTCTAGATTTCTAATATAATTTTGGCAGCCACCCGGCATCTTCTTCCCTCGCAGGGAGGTCAGGGCGGCACTTGCTGTTATTTTCTTCCCGACCGGACCTAAGTTCAACGAAACGAGGCCTTGAATTTAACATCATCTCGACCGGACCTAAAGTCGACGGCACGAGATCTTGAATTTAAAATCATCTTGATCGAACCTAAGATCAAAGGCATGAGGTCTTTGCTTTGAAATCATCTCGACTAGACATAAGGTCAACGGCAAGAGATCTTGAACTTGAAACAATCTCAAACGGACCTAAGGTCGACGATACGAGGTCTTCAATTTGCAACCATCTCGACAGATCAAAGATCGACGACGCGAGACCTTCTTTAGATTTTTTTTAACTGATTTATAAAATCAGATTTGAAATTTAACTTATATAATCTAATTTCTGATTTGATTTATAAAATCAGATTTGAAATCTGCATTTAAAATTTGATTTGAAGAACACTAGTTGAGCAAAATATCTGTTTTTTTATGACCATTTTAAAATTATCATTTAAAATCTGCATTTAAATGAGATAAAGAGGAATATTCATTAGTGCAAACTGGAAGTTGCAGGCAATTAAGCAAAGGATTTACTATTTGCTTGTGAAGTGAACATCATCACAGAGGTCATGGTTCACGTGAGAGGGCAGACAGGTAATGCAATATGCGTTTGTGTAGAGAGTAGAATCCTCAAAAAAAAATGAAGGATTAAATAAGGCTATAGCAGAAAAAAAAAAAAACAGACACATTTGACGCTAGGAGTTTGGTCGGTTAGTAGAAGGCGGAGGTGGAAGCTGGCGATTGGCTTGGCTCTGTGTGCAGACAGATAGGATAGGGCGTTCAATGTAAGGAGGCATGTAGTGTGGGGATTCACATGGGACAAGAAGCAAACGGGCTTCACACAGAACAGGAGGCGAACGGGATTCACATGGCGGGATTTACCTGCGGACTGGAGATTGGTTTTGCCATTGGAGGCTGGCTTGTGATCGACGGTAGGCTTGCAATCGGTAGGCATTGGACATGAGCAGTGTGAGTGAAGACGTGAGTTCCTTCTTTTTTTTCTTCTTCTCATTGACTAGATCATTGAAAGGAAGTTAAGTCAACGAAGAGTTGTCTTATTTCGCGCTTAACTATTGTCAGTGAGACCAATTAACAATAGGTTGATTAGTTAGTGGAGAGATGCATATGTTTGATTTTCCTTTTCAATATTTGTTTCATTCAGTTTCATTTCTATTTCATTCATTATTTTTTTAGTCAACAATATGCATTTCTCATGTTCCTTTCACCAACCAGCTACATGAGTAAGTCAAACACAGAGACAGAGGCATTCTCATATTACTTGTTACCAAGTTATACAATACAGCCTACTAGGTGATAATGCCATCTTCTATACTAATTCTTTGTTATTTTTCATGTAAGTGCTCAATAACCTCACTTTTACTGTAGAAAAGTTCAGTCAAATGATTGTCCTTATGATAATACCAAGCCTCATACATAGTCATGTTGTATGGGAAGTCACAAGTTCAAGGAGAAAACGCGAAGAACAAATTAAGAAAAAAAGGAAGCGGTTATTTCTCATCCAAGTCGAGTAGAGGAAAGATTCAAACAGGCAGCAAAGAAAGAATAGACGGGAGCTATTAAAAGTAAGTAGACAAAAATGAATGTATTAAAATATTATGCCAAAAAGTGCTAAAGGAAATCTTACAAAGTGGGTCTTTGAGAAGCTTCTCGTTGTTTGTACCAACATCAATCATTATAGGAAGTACCTGCATCACCAAAAGCAATGAAACGTAGTGACAGAAAGCAAAGCATAACTTTTACTGAGACGTGAGAAATGCCAGCCAAAAACAATTCCATCTTCAAAAAATGCTTTGCTTTATCACTCTATAAACCAAGGGAAGCAAGTAGAAAGAAATTTAAACAAAAACTAAATGCAAATATGTTGATGAAAGCCATCCAACAGCTCAAAAGAGAAGCAACAAACAAATTTTATGACCAACTTGTAAAGTATCTAAAGGGGCGGTACCAGGCACATTTAGCAAAACATTAATCTGATCACATTTACACACACATGTATAGAGAGAAAAAGAACAAAATAATCCCTTGACTCTTTATGAAAGATCAAAATAGTCTCCAACTATGTTAAAGAACCATTTTTGTCCTATAACTCTTTAGAGAGAAACAAAAATAGTCCCACTATGGGACTATTTTCATTCATTTTTAAAGACTTGAGGGATCAAAATAGTTCTTTAATATAGTTGGGATCATTTTAGTCCTGCCTCTCTCTCTCTCTCTCTCTCTCTCTCTCTCTCTCTCTATATATATATATATATATATATATATATATATATATATATGATGAGGACATCGGAGATCAACGGCTACGATTTTTTTTAGTTATTTATTTATATGTTTTTGTACTAGTTTATTTATATTATTGTTTTTCCCTTTTTATCCTTATGGGTGATCATGTAGTGTTGTAGCCCGAAGGGCATTTTAGTCTTTGTTATTTTTCTTTTCATGAGGCCTATTTACAGGCTAGCTTTCTTGTATTGAGGATGATGATTTTGGAATGAAAAATTTGGTTCTTGTGTTCTCTTTGTGAGTTCCGTCTTGAAGATCTCTTAGTGAGTTCTTTTCTCCTAGATCTCTGTGTGAGTTCTATGGAGAGCCCAAGGTGAGGGCAAAAGCAATACCCGCCAGTCGTTGGAAGAGTCCGCGGCTCATGATTAAATTCTTCTATCTTCTTGTTCGTGTTTTCCTCCATCTTCTTCCCCTCCACCATAAGAAAATCTCTTCCAAAACCCTTGTTGCCGCCGCCCCCTTGGAAGCCCGCCGCCGGCCGCTCCCACGGCCCCGGCCGGCCACCTTGCCGGCGACCTTCCCCACCCGTCCAATCCCTCCTTCCGCAAGTTTCAAATTTGAAATTTGAATTTCAAAATTCAAATTCTTTCCTAATTGGGATTTCCAATTTAGGAAAGCTTTCATGACGAATTCCAATTTCAATTTAATTTAAATTGGAGTCTTTAATTATATTGCCACGTCATCAATCCAAATTGGAAGCTTCATCCCACTAATCTCCCTCTCCCCCTCTCACCTTGCCGCCGGCCCCATGTGGGTTTTCTCCCCCATTTGATTGCTACTTTAATGCTCCAATTAATTCATTAATGACTCCTTAATTTGAAATCAAATTTCAAATTAGTTCCCTCCAAAATCATTCAAAATCTGAAATCAATTTCAGTTTTGAATTAAACCCCTCCTCTTTTATTTCTTTATTTCTTTCCCTTAATGATCTCTAATTAGCTCCGTAATTTGAATCCAATTAAATTCCTAATTGATTGGAATTCAGCTTAGTCATTCCTGATTAAGAGTTGGGCAAGAATAGCATAGTTTTCCTGCAGCCATATGGCCGCCCCCTTCCCAGGCCTCTCCGCCCCTTCACATCCCGTCTCTTTGGAGGTTCCTGGTGGCCGTCCAAGATGCTACAGCAAACCAATCCTGCTGTCCTGATTCCCGAGAGGCCACTCATGATGTCCAAGACCACTCCAACTTAGCCAACTATTATCCCGTCGCCAAGGTTGTTATTTGGACTGCTGTTGGAAGTCCTTGTGTGCCAAAACGAGGGTTCCAACCATCACCTGCTGCTGTCCACAAGTTCCCAGCTGCTGCCCATTTAGTTTGGTGGCTTATTCTTGCTGCCCTGCTGTCCAAGAAATCAAGGATCACCTTTCAACTACACTTGCTGTCCTGCTAGCCGAACACTCCTGTTTTGCTGTCCAGAGAGTTCAGGGCTGCTGTCCTGAATATTTCCGACGAGACAAACTGCTGTCCTGCACCCCCGGAACCCCCGTTTACTGTCCGGAAAAGTCACGGCTGCTGTTTCAGGATTCCTGCAGTTTTCTGGTGTTGATTCGCCATCCGGAAGGCTCTCATTGGTTGCTCAGAAGATCCCACACTGCTGCCCACATGCAGGACTTCTTCAAATTCAGCCACCGGACTCCAGATCTTTTCCTTGCTACTCAAATTCATCTAAGAATTTTGACGATGGTGAACTCTTCCCCAAGTTTCCTATTTTCATAGTTTATTTTCAATTGTGGTTATATTTTGACTCGCAAGGTTCATGTCAAGCTCTTCACCGCTAAAGCTTAGAGAACTAGAGAGTTGAGTGAGGGACTCATGCATAGTGTCTAATCTTATTGTTAGCATTGGAATTTCTCGTTGAAACCACTCATGTATGCAAAGTAAGATTTAGTTGACTATTTAATGATCTCAACCTCTCGCATGTGTTTAGACCTAAGCTATTTTATCACCTTATCATTTTTATTTTTTCGTTTATCATCAAGAGAAAGCTTATAATTATTGTGCTCTAAAATTTAAGCGTGCAAACTTTCTTAGTTTAATCATCCATGCTTGTACGTTTCACATCAATATATATATATATATTCAACTTTACAAGTTAAGATGCAAACTTTTTCACAGTGGAGGTGTACTAAGATGCAAACCAAGTTAAAAATCAAACAAATAGTAAGAAATGAGAACCATCTTGTTATTCAGACATAGTTTAGGTCAAAGTAAAATCATCTATCAAATGACACCAAGGAGAAAATAAATTCCACTGTCATGCCTGATAATTTTGCAGTGAATATGACTGACAGCAGAGAACAGTATACCTACAGATAAAGAGGGTACGATGCACTCTTGGTCAGAGGAGGTGTAACAATTATAGATGCACCCACTATACTGAATTTAGTATTACACCCTTTGAAATACTTGCTAATTCTTGCATAACAGCCCTATTAATTTAACACCAATACTTTGCATGGGTGCGGTATTGTATTCCTATACTGCCTTTTATAAGGCTGCAAGAAGAATTATCAGAAACTAGCTCCTAAAAATAATTTCATGCTCTACATAGATTAGTGGATAAAATGCTTGGCGTATAAGATTTAAAAACAATGAACTAACTCTTTGAGGATTAATTCCAGCAGCAGCAACATATAAATCCAATTTCCCAATAGCAATGCCAATACCATGAACCCCCAGATCACCAAGACCCAGTATCCTACTGCCATCTGTTACCACAATCATATCAACCTACAAAATTAAAACCGCATAAGCAACTATTAATTAAAAAAAAAAAGAAAGTATATGCTTATGCATGCGAAAAGTTCACAGAATCTGCATAGCAGACAAAAACAGCCGTAATAGATCAAAAGAAACATGCATAATTGACCTGCAATCACCCGTAATGAGTGGAAAGTTCTATATGTTTCCTCAATAAAACATATTTTAGCCTACTGGAATAATTTTTTAAAATTTAAATACCATTTGTTTAGCTCATTGCAAGCTTGGACATAACTAGGTTTTCCCCATGATCATCAAGCATTAATGAATCTACCAATCTGCTTGAACAACAAAATATCCAAGAAGGTGTTCATATATTTTGTATCATCGTATGCAAATTTTATAAATAAAGTGTATCATGTACAAAAACCAAATAAAAAACAATAAAGAGAGATTGCTTTCTTTTTTTTTAATAAAGAGATATTGCATATGATGCCAAAAAAGAGTAAAGCATGAATACATAGTCAATCTAAAATAGACTTCCCTCCCCCAACTCCAAACGTCCCATAAAAACCAGGTAACAAGAACATGCACAAAAAAAAAGAAAAAAAAAGAGGTAAAAACGATGTCCTCTCTCATGCCAAACACAGTTCTAGATCGGTTACAGAGATGGTAAAAGAGCAGATGGATAAGCACTGAATGAACGAGGGCAGAATTCGTAAAGAGTAATGCTTGGAGCTAAACTGTCAAGTATGCGAGGCTTCTTGTCAAAGTTTGGGAAAGAGTTGATATATTGATTCGCCTTGGAGACAAAAACAGCAAACACACAATGAAAAAACTGCAAAAATATGAATACAAATGGCTGATTTTGTATTATAACTTCAATAAAAAAGAAAGACACAATTGATCTACAATTCGAGAGGCAGATCGACTCTTCCAAACAACCTAGACGCCGCTAGGAAGCCCTCATGAAAAAAAAACTACAACAACTCTCAGATAAAATTCTGCATAAATAAAACAAACACTAAACTGAGCCTTAAATAAGCTTCCTCCTATTGCACTCCTAAATCAAACCCCCCCCCCCCCCCCCCCCCCCCCTCCTAATATATTTCCCTCTCCAATTTGAATTTCAATTAAGAAATCATTCCTAATTAATCTCTTCCTTAATTCCTCTTCATACATATGTAATGTTAGGTTTAATAGACCCCACAAGGGGGCTGAATCCCTTGCCCTTTCCGCCCCTAGCCTACTTCCCTCTCCCATATCAATACTCCACTCCCCAAAATGCACCTTGTCCTCAAGGTGGAAGGTAGGGAACTGTCTCCTGATTGTGTCATATGGCACTCATATGGTATTATGCTCTGACAGATCTTTCCACTTGATTAGCGCCTCCTATGCCCCTGTCTCCCCTCTGCACACACCCGCTTCTTCTAGGAGTTCCAAAATGACCTCCATGTCCTCTGTCAAAGTCGGGGATAGAGATAATGGTGTATACTCTTCTATAGCCTTCCTCAGCTGTGAGACATGAAAGATTGGGTGCAAAGCTGATGAAGCTTGTAGTCTCAATCGATAGGCTACTGCTCCAATGCGTTCCACGACCTCATAAGGCCCAAAATACCATGGGGATTACTTCTCATTCCTCCTTCTGGCTAGCGTTTTTTGTCTGCAGGGCCTCAATTTTAAGTAAATCATATCTCCTGCCTCGAAGTTTACTTCTCTCCTGTCCTCATCAGCCTTCCTTTATATGATTTCTTGGACTCTCAATAAATGTCCCTTTAGCTCAGATATTACCTTGTCATATTACCTTGTCCCTCTCCTCAAAGTATTGCTCGATGCTGGACACGAGTGTAGCACTCTACCTATAATGAATCAAATGGGGTGGATCTCTCCGATAGAGAATCCTAAAAGGAGTGGTCTTTGCTGCTAAATGATACGAGGTCTTTCAGATCTAGAACATCGGACTGTAGTGAAAGAATTATTCTATAATATGACCTCTTCTTTCTTCCTCTCCTCACACTCTACACACTCTAACACCTGTATTCAACTCTCATTCCCTTTCACCCCCAAATCATTATTTATAACTCAATCCACCTAGTGTTCAGTTGTGTTGACCCAAAAACTTACTCACTTATTAATTAGATCCAGTTCTGGTCAATTCTAAATGGGTTGTGTCATTTTACAGTTGGAGCAAATCAGAAATTTTCAACCTATATATGTACACCCCTAGAAATAATGGACACATGACAGAATTTCAACATTTCACTAAGGTACATAAATTAAGCTGATGAATTTTATTAATACCCCATTTCTGTAGTTATTAAATTGAAGACGAAAAAAAAAAACAAACCTTTTTTCTTGATAGCATGAAATGAAGATGCTGTATTAGAGGATGAACCATGCGACATGCACTAAATTTTAGTGCATTTAATTGGTAAGGTAGGATTACCATAAAATTTGTTTTAAAAAAAGAAAGATATTTTCCGTATTGTTATTGTATGTGCGGAGGTACAGGTACTACTATTGTTTCAAATCATGTCACTTTTCCCGGTCACCAATATCACGATATCCTAAGCCTGTACAACTTAAGAAGCTTATATTATCATCTTTCTTGTTCATCAACATTATTCAGACATATAAGCGAGTTGGTGTCAGATTTTGATGTTAAGTTTCATATTGAAATCTAATTAGCACTGTATTAAGTAATCTTTCATTCAATATGTAATCAAACACTTTTAATAACTTCTGATTTCTTGTCAGGCCATAGTCAGCCAATCCTTTGTTTATTTGGTTACATCTTTCAGTTACCATATACTCGAGGTATTAACACTTCCACAACAAATATCAGTAATATTCTTTCAGTTTAAAAAAAAAGTCTCGCTAAATTTCAATGCATTCATAATTATTTCAAAAGAATTTTAGACATAGTAACATTCTAAGGAGGCATGCTTTCATAAACCATGTACGTACAACAGAATCAAGCAAATTTCAACACAAAAGCATCAAAAGCAAATTTCAGCAAAACAAACAATCAAAACTAGTGCAAAACATGTACATGGAATAGAGAGAATTGTCTCCTAAGTTACAATACCATAGCATAGAACACGAAAGAGCAAATTAGCGACATTTAAGCAATTGAACATTAGAATTTACAAATTATATTGAAACTGGTAAATAAAATTATGTGCAATATCACCACAAAATAGAATTGTATACCTTGCCAGCTATTGCACAAATGCCTTGTAACTTAAATCTAAGTCAAATTTTTACCTGTTCAGCTGGCCAGTTATAAACCATTGACATCATCTCTCCACGATCTGCTGCACTGAAGTACATTCCCCTTGGTCGTCTAAATAGTCCACTATAATTTTGGCAAACAAGACCAACTGTTGGTGTATATACAATCGGTGCATATTCTTCAATATTATCAATTAAAACCTGCAAAACAATCAATAGAAGGCAGAAAGATATATCAATTAAAAATACTCAAGCGCATTGTAAAACCACAATCATTAAATAATAAATACAAATACAAATATAAATAGCTTTTCTAGACTTAAGTTCATTATATATGCCAGACTTGTAATAATTACTTTTGCTAGCACACTATAGCTATTATTATGGGATTTTATAGGGAAATAGATTTTTTAACAGACAATATCCATTATCATAAATATCATGCAAATAGAAAAAATCGCTTACCACGGTATTGAAATAAGGAAAATAAGGAAATATAGGGATTAATTTAGGACGTGCAATAGAGTACGTACGAAAAAGAAAAGAGAAAACCCATGCAGAGTCACACTCACATGAAACTTGCCTTATAAAACATAGTTTCATTTCTGTCATGCAACCTGTTCAAAACACGCCATTTTGCTAAGGAATTGGGATCTGATGGTCCATCTCTTGCATTCACTTGAAATCTTTTCATGTCAAGCACTGTCACACAAACAGTTCATTTGTCATGCATGTTAATGAAGAGGATTTGAAGCATTCATATACAACAAAATAATTTTCTGTACATCCTAGCTCCACCTGCCTACCAGGTTCAATATCCTATTGTGATCAAATTTGCGTATCGAGCTGAAACTGATATTTTCATCTAGAAAGGATGAGGAGTACAACTAGAACTCAGACATTCAATACAATATCAAAACTAGAAAATAAAAGCAAAGTTAAAAAACTGCTTTTCATTTCCCTATAGTTTACAGATCAGATCACCGTTATGCTCTCAAAACAAAGTCATATTGAATGACTCGTGTTACTCGGAACATCAAAATAAGTGATCATCTTTTCTTAAAATGATATGAATATCTTAATTACACTAATAGCATGGTTAATCGGGCTGGAAATACAAAAGCATCTACAACTGCTCCAAAATATTATGACCACTCTATTTTACCATATCTTGCGTCATTTGTTTCAAGATGTTCTTCTCGGTACTATATATAATTTGTATTTCCCATAAAGGTACAGGTGATTTCCCATGGCGGTCCTCCTTGGGACTTTTAGAGTCAATTCAATGTATTAAATAAACACTGAATCGTCGCAATCATCAAGGGTAGGCTTTTCTAACCAATGCTCATGCACAAGCATTCAAGTTAATTAGAGAAGGGCTAGGGTTACCTCAAAAAAAATCTATTTTTGTACAAAGTTTGAAAATCATAGTTCATTCCAAAATAAAATCAATCATATTTTAGGTATCCTAGATAATCCATAACCAAAGTCTATAAATTCAATTCAAGTATTTCTATTTCTTTTTCTCCCTTGACTTTTGAGAGAGTCCTAGAATTCCAACAAAACTCTCAACTGCTAAGTTCCTTTCTCTACATCCAAAAAAACAACTTTTAACCTTTAAGAGTATCCCTATTACTGTAGGTGATGTGATACTACTAGGAGTTACTTGCGAAATTAAAAAAAAAAAAAAACAAATGATTAAAAGTTGCTAATGAAAATTATTGCTTGCAAATATAGAAGAGTTAGGAATCTAAAGTAATCAACTTGCTTAGGCCAAAGAAGTGCGTTTGATATAAACAGAACAATCTAATCAAAATTCAAGACAATAGTAAATACTAAGTACACTGTACACATAACATACTTCATCACTTAACAACAAGAGGTTCACCTTGAGTACCTTCTTACTCAATCACTCTTGGCTTTAGCGGAGAAAGATGAACCATACGAAGAATGATATTACCACTAGGAAGACGGCGCCGAGGACCTTCGTTGATGGAGCGGTAGCCGGCAGTGGAGGAGGCGGTGGGTGACCGATGATTATCCAACGACCTGGTGGAAGGTGCTCTTCAATCGACAATGTTAGTTGGTATAAAATGTGGTTGATGTATACTTCAACAATCTCGTCATTGCCAAAGAATACGTCAAAGAATGGGGATCCAAGAATATTCGTCCTGCCTTGCTCGTCAAAGAAAAATCAATGGTCGACCTCAAGGTCGGCCATCCATGCTTGCCTTGAGTGTTGTGATCAAGCTAGTGGGGAAGAGGGAAGCAGAAAATAGGGTTTGAGGGGGGAGAGGAGTAGGGTCGGCAGTTTGGGAGATGGGGAAGCCAGCGGTATGTGGAAGAAAAGGAGGGATTAGGGTGAAGGCTAGGGGGTTTTTGTTTAAGTGGCAACTAATTTCAGGTTTAAGTGGAATTGGATTTGAATTTGAATTCAAATTCAAGTCGGGTGGGGGTTGAATAGGAAAACACATTAAAAGGGGGGGGGGGGATTTTGGGAGTTTCCAAATAGACCTTTGTAGATTAGGAAAATAAATAATAAATCCAATTTAATTTATTTTAGATTGGATTCATGATAAAAAAACTTTCTTTATTTGGAATTCCCTATATGGAAATAATTTGAAATTCGAATTTGAATTTCAAAGGAATTCAAACCTTGCCCTCTCTTGCTTGAGCTAAATTAGGAAGTCATTGTGATGATTGAACTCACCATAATAAGGGGGAATAGTGAGGGGCCGGCGGCAATGGGTAAGGGGCGGCAAGGTATCGGGTTGGGTGGGGCTAGGTTGGCGGGCGGGCTTGGTGAGGTGGAGTTGTGGGGTGATTTTGGTTGGGGAGATGGTCGGCGGTGGAAGCTAGGGGAGTCGGCGGGTGGGGTGGAGAAAGGGAGGAGAAGAAGAAGATAAATTAAAATCCACGAGTCGCAGACTCTTCCAACGACTGGTGGGTGTTGCGCTTGCTCACCTTGAGCTCTCTCCCCCTGTCTCTCTAATGCTCACACAAGAAGAAGAAGAAGCAAAGAAAATTTTTCATTAATCATTCATCAAAATTCTTACAACACATTAGACCACTATATATAGGTCTCAATCATGAAAAAAGAAAAGTACGCAATTTTCCTCTGGGCTACAATAACAAGACAATTCCCCAAATGGGTAAATTCGAAAAATAACAAAACTAAATAAACATAACATGAAGAAATGCATCAAAAGTAAAGGCGATGAATCGTGGCCGTAGATCTGCGATTCCTTCGTCGATAAACTTGTCGGTAGCGTCTGTCAATATCCTCATCATTCTCCCCAGGTGGGAAAAAACTCGACCCTGTCGAGTGAGTGTCCCTAGAGCTCTCGTACCACTCTAGGAGGTCTGGATCTAGACTCTGCAGCTCCTCTCGATCAACCCACGTATCCTCTGTCACCGGGTCCCTTTCCAGTGAACTAAGTATCTTCGACGTCCCCTTCTTTCGTGGTAATGATCTTATCATCTAATATGGCTTCGATCTTCTCCGTATTGGGTAATTGAGGCAAATTGGGGAGTGGAGGTAGGCTCGGGATCTCACCTAGGTGGGGTCGCACAAGGCTCATTTGCAAGTGGATTATTAGGGCTAAACTCTGGTCCCTCGAAGGTTCCTAGATCTTCAATGGTAAATGTAGGATTAATGTTAAAACCTTTGGGGAGGTCCAGCACGTAAGCATTACTATTTATCTTTGAAATTATCTTGAAAGGTCTGGCGCTTCTCACATACAACTTTGCGAATCCTGGAGGAAAACCCTCAGGACGGATTTGCACCATCACAAAGTCTCCAACTTCAAGTTCTTTAAAATCTTCTTTTCTAATCAGCAATAAATTTATAATTAGCGTTGTTTTGTTCAATTTTCTTTTTAATTTCTTTGTATAACTCATGTAGATGAGATGCAAATGCAGATGCAGACTCTGATGTTCTAACTCTATGACTCATGGGAATTAGATCAATGGGTTGTTTGGGTAGGTATCTGAAGCAAGCAAAAATTTGGGAAGGGCCACAAATTTTTGCAAGCAAAAACAAAGCCTTTCCTAGGTAATTGAAACTACACAAAATTCCCAAAAATAGACAAAATATGACTTCACTTTTATAATTTTAAACGACTCTTACAACTCTTGACACTTACAAACTTTTGACATAAAAAACCTAAACTTGCATTCCATTTGTTGAGAAGAATGATACAGGTGTGGTGGTCACTTCGTAGAGAAAAAGATGTTAGAAGTCAAGACGAAAAAAGGAATAACTCGCAAGTTATCCTAGAGGGAGAGGAGAAGGGAATACATAGCTCACAAGCTATCAAACAAAACCCGCAGGTTTTCTTCCAAAAATTACTTACATAATATCCTTCTAAACATACAAAACATCTCCTATTTATAGGACCAAAGAGGGCAGCCAAACAGCCCTTAAAATTACTAATTAATCCCATTAAAAGAGGAAACTAGAAGGCCAAGAGACACCACAAACAACAGCTGAAAAGACATCCCAAAAGTCAGCCAAATACTTCTCACAAAGCTGCACAGAAAACAGGGAGAAATAGCTACAGGAAACCCAGCCAAAAGCCACGGGAAACCCAGCCAGCATAGGAAACAGGGCAGAGCTTTACGGGAAAATAGCCAGGGGGTGAAACCGAAAAGACAAGGGGAAGGAAGAGACACAAGTCCACTCCACAATAATAAGCTTGTATAGAAGTATACATTTTTGAATTTATGAGCTAGAAAGAGCATTTATTCCTCCATTCATTGAGCTAAACTTCAGCTCAAACATAAATGAGCATTAGTATAATCCAAATTTTGAGCTCAACATCAAGCAGCCAAGGCCCAACCCGAGAGCAACAAAACAGCTCCAAACTGAGAACAACAAGCAACCCAATGACAAGATGATTTGACCGCCCCCCCCCCCCCCTGCCTACATCAAATCTCCCCCACTTAAAAAAGCTCATCTCCTAATGAGGAATATTTGAATTTTTCTTGATGAGATGTAGACTCTGAATCCAATTCTTCAATCTTTGCCGCATATTTCTTCAGGATTTCTTCTCGCTTTTTCTTGAATTGTTCTTGTAGAAGCTTCCTTTTCTTCAAATAATTTTTCGAACTCATATGCAACCACGACCGAAGTTTGTATAGCTCATTTTGCAGGGGATTTGTCGAATCACCTTCTGTCGGAACCCATCTGTCCATTGGAATTATTTTTTTGATATCTTTGGATTGATTTTCATCCACCACTGGATCACTATTTTTATCTTTTTCAATTTTTTTTTTAAAAGATTCAACAAAATTTAAATCACTTGATAACAAGACTTACATGACACTCACATTCATGAGATCAAGACACACACAACTTGCTCTGATACCAATTTGATGCAAGCAAAAATTTGGGAAGGGACCCAAATTTTTGCAAGCAAAAACAAAGCCTTTCCTAGGTAATAGAAACTACACAAAATTCCCAAAAATAGACAAAATACGACTTCACTTTTATAATTTTAAACGACTCTTTACAATAAACGACTATTAACACTCTTGACACTTACAAACTTTTGACATAAAAAACCTAAACTTGCATTCCATTTGTTGAGAAGAAAGATACATGTTGGGTGGTCGCTTGCGTAGAGAAGAAGATGTTAGAAGCCAAGACGAAAAAAGAATAACTCGCAAGTTATCCTAGAGGGAGAGGAGAAGGGAATACATAGCTCGCAAGCTATCAAACAAAACCAGCAGGTTTTCTTCCAAAAATTATTCACATACAAAATATCTCCTATTTATAGGACCAAAGAGGGCAGCCAAACAGCCCTTAAAATTACTAATTAATCCCATTAAAAGAGAAAACTAGAAGGTCAAGAGACACCACAAACAGCAACTGAAAAGACATCCCAAAAGTCAGCTAAATACTTCCCACAAAACTGCACAGAAAACAGGGAGAAATAGCTACAGGAAACCCAGCCAAAAGCCACGGGAAACCCAGCCAAAAGTCACGGGAAGCCCAGCCAGCAAGGGACCTGAAGAGCCAACACAAGAAACAGGGAAGAGCTTTACGGGAAAATAGCCAGGGGGGTGAAACCGAGAAGACAAGGGGAAGGAAGAGACACAAGTCCACTCTACAATAATGAGCTTGTATAGAAGTATACCTTTTTGAATTTATAAGCTAGGAAGTGCATTTATTCCTTCAATCATTGAGTTAAACTTCAGCTCAAACATTAATGAGCTAACACCAAGTAGAATACAAATTTTGAGCTCAATACCACGCAGTCAAGGCCCAACCCGAAAGCAGCAAAACAGCTCCAAATTGAGAACAGCAAGCAGCCCAAGGACAAGAGGATCAAGATGATTTGACCCCCCCCCCCCCCTTGCCTACATCAGTATCCATACACGATCTCAGCAGGACTAAGGTCAATGGTTCTGTTAACAGAGTTGTTATCAGAAAATTCGGCAATAGGCAACTTAGAATCCCAATCTCTAATATATTCGCCTACCAAAGTCCTTAAAAGGTTTCATAAGCTTCTATTAACTACTTCGGTCTATCAATCAGTTTGGGGGTGGAAGGCCGTTGAAAATTGAAGTTTCGTACCCATTTTATACCGAAGGATTTTCCAGAAATAGTTTGTAAACTTAACATCTCTGTCAGAGACTATGATTTTTTATAAGCCATAAAGTCTAATGATCTCGTCAAAATAGAGCTTGGCAATTCGAGAGGCGTCAAAAGTTTTAAAGCAAGGGAGGAAGTGGGCCATTTTCGAGAAACAATCGACAACTGCACAAATGAAATCATGTTTTCTCACAGTCTTTGATAAACCAAGAATGAAATACATACTCACATCCTGCCAAGGACAATTAGGTACAGGGAGTGGAGTGGAGAGTCCCGTGTTCTATTTGCGTTGCTTTGCGAGTTGATTGGTGTGACATCTCCTCAAAAGTTTACTAACATCACGCTTTAGACTCGGCCAATAGAATCGGTTCTCTAAGGCGGTGATAGTCTTAGATTGCCCAAAGTGACCAGCTAATCCTCCCGCGGGTAACTCCCAAACGAGGTATACTCGAAGTGACGTTTTGGAAATACAGAGTTTTTGAGCTCGGAATAGGTACCCACCTTCTATTAGGATATCATCGATAGTGCGGTCACTTCCAGAGGTTAAGGAATTATAGATTTCATAAAAATCCGGACAATCTTTATAGTCTTCTTTAATACGTTCAAAGCTAATCACCTCAGTTCTCATCTCATGAGTGATCATTATTCGACGACTTAAGGCGTCTGCAACCTTATTTTCATATCATGCTTTATGTCTAATGGTATACGTGTACTCTTGCAGGAATTCAACCCACCTTCCGTGTCAGGAATTAAGTTTCTTTTGAGAATTAATATATCGTAACGCTTCATGATCCAAAAAGATGACAAATGCTTGGGGAAGTAGATGTCTCTAATATCTAAGAGATTGAATAATAGCGTAGAACTCTTTATCATAGGTGGAATATCGTTGTCTAATGTCATTCAACTTATCGCTAAAATAAGCGACTGGATGTCCCTCTTGTGAAAGGAATCTACCAATGCCAATTCCATAAGCGTCACATGTTACCTAAAAAATTTAGAAAAATCTGGTAATCTCATGACTGGGGCTTCTACCATGCGTTTCTTAATTTCCTCAAATGCTCTAGTGGCAGAAGTAGTCCAATGAAATTCTCCCTTCTTTAGGCAATCCGTTATTGGGGCTACTATAGTGCTAAAGTTTCTAATAAACCTCCGATAGAAAGTGCCAAGTTCATGAAAACTCTAAACATCTCTAATGTTCTTAGGCTCGGGCCACTCGTTTATTGCTCACACTTTCTCTGGGTCAGCGGATATGCCCTGAGAGGATATAATAATTCCAAGAAAGATTACATGATCAGCGAGGAATGTACATTTATTGGGATTAGCAAACAATTGATCTTTTCTCAAGACTTCGCAGACTTGCCTTAAATGACGCAAGTGTTGATCCACCGAGTTACTATAAGTTAGAATATCATCAAAGTAGACCACCACAAATTTCCATAGGAAGGTTTGAGGACCTGGGGGTCATCACTCTCATAAAGGTACTTGGAGCATTGCTCAAGCCAAAAGGCATCACTGTCCATTCATATAGTCCATCTTTGATTTTGAAAGCGATTTTCTATTCGTCACCCGGATGGATCCTAATTTGATTGTAGTCGCTTTTCAGGTCAATTTTAGAAAAAAGTGTGGCTCCGGTCATCATATCTAACATGTCATCTAACCGAGGGATGGGAAAACGATACTTGACCGTGATTTTGTTGATAGCGCGGCTATCAACACACATTCTCCATGACCCATCTTTCTTAGGGGTTAGAAGGGCAGGAACAACACAAGGACTGAGGCCCTCCTTAATAAACCCGCGTTGTGATAACTCGTCGACTTGTTTATTGAGCTCAGCATGCTCAGTTGGGTTCATGCGGTAATGGGATAAGTTGGGCAAGGAAGCTCCGGGCACTAAGTCAATAACGTGTTGAATGTCCCTTAAATGTGGTAACTGGTGGGGCAGATCTTCCGGGAAGACGTCAGCAAAAGTTTCGAGGAGAAGTTTAACTTCCTCAGGGACAGGCTCTTCCTGGGTTGCACTCACTTCCCGAGCTACCAAGGCATAGAGGTGAGATCCTGACTCTAATTCGGTATCCAAGTCTTTAGCGGTTAAAAGATTCAGGCCTGTGTTGGACTGTTGGGTTTAAGGGAGTTAGGTTTAACGTCTTCCTTGACAGACTTAGGCTGGGAGGGTAGGAGTTTAATCTTTTTGCCCTCGTGCTCAAACACGCAGGTGTTTGATCGCCCATAAATGTGCAAATCATTATCGAACAACCAGGGACGGCTGAGGATGATCTGGTCCACATACATAGTTAAAACATCGCACCAAATCTTCTCCTTGTATCCCACAAACTACATAGGAATGAGACTCCTATCTGTCACTCCTAAGGCGGTCAAGTTTATCCAGGTGACCTTGTAGGGGTTCGAGTTCGGTGAGGTTCTCAAGTGAAGCTTAAAAATCATAGCAGATGAACCAGCATTAATACAGCTTCCACTATCAATTATAACCTTACAGTTCTTGTCACTTATCTTGGTAGAAGTATGGAAGATTGTGGTTCTTCGCCCGTCATCACTCAACTTAGGTTGTAAAAGAGCACACCTAACAACTTCTAGGTCTAAGTGGTCCATCATTTGGAGACAGTTGATCACAGCAGTATCGTCATCATCGTCAATGTGATGAACTAGTTCAGTATCTGGTTCATCCTCTTCTTCGATGACTTCCTCAACAATGGTGACTTTAAATGGGCTGGAACATTGAGAGGCAATGTGCCCTTACCCATGGCATCAAAAACATTAAGTGCCAATAGGGGGTGTTTCCCGTTCCGATGTTTTACCTTTATAGTCAGGACGAGATTGGACTTGGCCAGGGGTAGGTCAACTAGTCGTGGGTCCAGTGGGTTTGTTGTAAGGTTGACTAGAGAAGGATTTGAAAGGGTTAAAACGAGGGTCTTGGTTCCTAGAAGGGGCGTGGCTCCTAGATTCTTCTAAATCTAACACAAGACTACAAGCGGCTTCCAAAGTGTTCACTCCTCTGGCAAAAAGCTCATTCCGAATATCTTCTCTTAATCCGGCTCTAAACATCGAAAGAAGTTGGACATGAGTCATGGTTTCTTCCCCACTACAACGGATCATGAAATAATCAAAGGCCGAAATGTACTCCTTGACGAGTTTGCTTCCCTGGGTCAATTTAATCCAAAAGTCTAGGATAGTAGAAAGGAGGGATATATTTTCGTTTTAACTCTTGTTTCATCGTTCCCTAGTCAGTAACAGGATATTCTCCTCAGGTCTCATGCATATGTTCAAGGTTCGTCCAGTACTGATTAGTTATACCCGTTAACTTCATCTCAGCGAACCTAACTTTTTGTTCCTCGAAAATATTATACCATTTAAAATAGTTGTTCATTCCCTTGAGCCAATCTAAGAAAACCTGGGGTCTAACATACCGTCAAAAGACGGGGCATCTATACGAATGTTCTTAAGCAGTTGGGGATCATTATCTCTCCAAGAAGTGTTGCGTCCTAAAGGTTCCTGATTGGGTCGATGATTGGGGCGGTAGTGGTCTCTAAGAGGTCCATATTCAGTTCAGGTATCATCACCGTAAGGAGAATGGGATCTAGAAAGGGTGTAGATCGCTGGGTTTACTATACGCTCCATGTTATCAAGTCTCTCATCTGTTTGGCATCTAAAGTCGGCTAAGTCAGTCTGGGTGTTCCTAATTTGTTAAGTATTCGTTCTCAGTTGGCCCACTATTAGGTCTAGTGTTGTTTGAAGGTGTTCCAGATCCATGGGCAGGTGTAAGGGGACGCTAGGGGTGGTAATGGGGTAAGGGACAGCACCTAGACACTAAGATAATATGCTCCTAACGCCTCTAAATGATGCAGGAATGATCGGGACAGCAAGCTACAGCAAAGGCCTAAGTTGTCTAAGTGTTTTAGAAGGTTTCTAGCATGTGGACAGCACCTAAGCACTAGCCTAGACTCACCTAAAGGCCACTAATTGGTGCAGGAAAAGTTTGGACAACAACTTATACTAATGGTGTAAGCAACTTAAGCACTTATGGAGAGTTGTCGGCATGTGGACAACACTAAGACACTAGGGAAATTGACCTAAAGTTCACTAAACATGTGCAGAAAATGCATGGACAGCAAACAAAAATAGTGAATTAAAATTATTTAGACGATGATATGCATGCGAACTTTAAGACTAACGTTTGGCTAGACCCTATGATGTTTTCTAGTATATGATATGCATGTCTACCATGTTCTGATACCAGGATGATGTGATACTATTAGGAGTTACTTGTGAAATTAAAAGAAACAATTCATTAAAACTTGCTAATGAAAATTATTGCTTGCAAATAAAGAAGAGTTAGGAATCTAAAGTAATCAACTTGTTTAGGCCAAATAAGCACGTTTGATATTAACCGAACAATCCAATCAAAATTCAAGACAATAGTAAATACTAAGTACACATAACATAATCCATCACTTAACAACGAGAGGTTCACCTTGAGTACCTTCTCACTCAATCACTCTTAGGCTTTAGCGGAGAAAGATGAACCAAACAAAGAATAAGATTACCACTAGGAAGACGACGTCGAGGACCTTCATTGATGGAGCGGTAGCCGGCGGTTGAGGAGGCGGTGGGTGACCGATGATTATCCAACGACCCGGTGGAAGGTGCTCTTCAATCGATAATGTTCGTTGGTATAAAATATGGTCGATGTATCCTTCAACAATCTCGTCGTTTCCAACGAAGACGTCAAAGAACGGGAATCCAAGAATATCCATCCTTCCTTGCTCGTCGAAGACAAATCCGTGGTCGACCACAGGGTCAGCCATCCATGCTTGCCTTGAGTGTTGTGATCAAGCTAGTGGGGAAGAGGGAAGGAGAAAATAGGGGTTGAGGGGGGAGAGGAGGAGGGCCGGCGGTTTGGGAGATGGGGAAGCCGGCGGTATGTGGAAGAAAAGGAGGGATTTGGGTGAAGGCTAGGGGGTGCTTCATGAGGGGAGAGAGGAGTCGTAGAGGAATTTTGGGACTTTCCAAATAGACCTTTGTAGATTAGGAAACTAAATAGTAAATCCAATTTAATTTATTTTAGATTGGATTCATGATAAAAAACTTTCCTTATTTGGAATTCCCTATATAGAAATAATTTGAAATTCAAATTTGAATTTCAAAGGAATTCAAACATTTCCCTCTCTTGCCTAAGCTAAATTAGGAAGTCATTGTGATGATTGAACTCACAATAATGAGGGGGAATAGTGAGGGGCCGATGGCAATGGGTAAGGGGCGGCTAGGTATCGGGTTGGGTGGGACTACGTTGGCGGGTGAGGTTGATGAGGTGGAGTTGTGGGGTGATTTTGGTGGGGGAGATGGCCGGCGGTGGAAGCTAGGGGAGTCGGCGGGTGCGCTTGCTCACCTTGAGCTCTCTCTCATTTCTCTCTAGTACTCACACAAGAAGAAAAAGAAGCAAAGGAAATTTTTCATTAATATTCATCAAAATTCTTACAACACATTAGACCACTATATATAGGTCTCAATCATGAAAAAAGAAAAGTACGCAATTGCCCTCTGGGCTACAATAACAAGACATTTCCCCAAAAGGGGTAAATTCGAAAAACAACAAAACTAAATAAATATAACATGAAGAAATGCATCAAAAGTAAAGGCGCAGAATCGTAGTCGTAGATCTGCGATTCTTTCGTTGATAAACTTGTCGGTAGCGTCTGTCAATGTCCTCATCAGTAGGAGTCATCGAACTTTTGAAATCCTTCTTGGCAATGACTGGAGTCAAGTTCCAACCTTTGAGTCATACTCAACAGTCATAGAAGTCAATTTTTGGCATTTTTGGCACTTTGGAGTCCTCATAGGAATCCCAATAGATATGTTCCAACCTTAGGGAATTGTCCTCGACAATCCTAAGATTCCTACCTTCAAGAGTCCTCCTCTAGTATCAAGTGACTGCCAACCCATGCTTTAGCAAAAAACTTGCATGCTAGTAGCATGCTTGGTAAAAAAATCCTTTGGAATTTCTGGCGGACTTTCCACCATAAATGAGTTTTCCCGATGAATTTTATCGGTTTTCCTGCATTTTTTTCCTTTAGAAAACCAATTCTTTCTTGTGCTTGTTCTCAATGCCATACAAAGTATGCATTTATGAACCTCACTATTGGTCAGCAAACCAAGCATCCTGTCATAATTTTTTTTTTAATAATGGTGATACTTAAATTTCAAAGTATGGTGTTCGAACCCATGATCTTGAAGAAACAATATTCTCCTCCATGAATTTTTTCACTCCTCTCATAGTAACTAACTTAGCGTTAGAGGCCCTCATATTGGGGAGCCCTTATGCTGAACGCTAACCTCTTATCTTGGTTGCTGGATTGCAGGATGATGCTTCAAACTAAGAATGATTCAACGAAAAAAGTCTGTCAATATCAAATCCGCCTTCTAACGCACAATAGTTCTCTCCCAACTAAAGTCTATAAAATTTCATTTAGAAACCCAAAAGAAGAAAACAGTTGCAAAAAATCCAACCTTAAGTCTAATCATGTACCACTAAGAACCTGAGAACCAGGCTCTCTCCAGAAATTGTATACAGGTTACAACAGCCTCCATAAAACAGTTGTGTTACTGTTCACGTACTCCCCCATTTAATCCTTCACAAACTGAAAGTTGCTTGCCAGGTGTAATAAACATGGACATTTCAATGAATCAATGAATCGCCATATTATACCAATGCTTATACTCGAAAATTCCAAAGCAAAGGCCCACCGAAACTTACTGAACCTGTCAATTTGCTGCTGAGGAGTCATGACGTTTGGAGGAAGAAGCCCACGAAGATCCAACCTGTCCCGCTCCGTGATCGGGAACGCGGTGCCCTAAAGAGGAAAAATAACAACTAATAAGAAAGCAATAGGCCTTGTCATCGGCGGCGCTAGATCGAGGTTAGATCCATACCTTATTGAACCAGGGGTCGTGCAGAATGTCAAGGCTCCGCTTCTGGACGATGATCGGCCCTGACCCCTCTGAAGTTGTGAACGCCCGCCTTCCCCTCGATGCGGCCGGCCAACACATCCGCCGTGCGAGCAGGTAGGAGAAGAAAGCCATGCCGCCGGTGAACTCACTGTGACGAACGCTATACCTGTGTGCTTCTGTACAAATGAATGGTTCTGGATTCTCTGTGATCAAGTGGTCTATTCCTAACATTGACCTCACGAAAATTTTATCATTTCATTCACTCCAATTATGATCTAACATGATTTGGATATGTTTTGGATAAGCAGTAGCGAAATCGGCTGTAAATTAGATATTTTTTTTTAATATATAATTAATTTAAAATTTTACAATTATATTTTATAATAATAATTTAACAACAAAAAAAGGCTTTAACAATGATTTTAAAATGCTAAAGAGAAATTTTATAATTTTTGAATTATCATAGTGAAAGAAAAAACATATAAATTAAACAAATTAAAATTTTTCTCCAAAGATGATTGAAATTGACTTTCATTAATAAAAAGAACATGTTAACTTGAACAATTCCACAAACAAAGAGATCAAAGGAGAAACAAATACCAATTTTTATTTAAGAAATTAATCAAGCTTAGAATGGCGGCGACACAATTCGAGTTAGGGGTGTCAATTTCGGGTCACGGGTTGGGTTTGGGTCGAACCCGGGAATGACCCGGCACTATTCGGGTTCGGGTCAACCCGACCTGTTTTTGTAAACGGGTAGATTTTTTGGACCCGAACTCGACCCGCTTCGGGCTCGAGTCAACCCGACCCGACCCGCTTCGGGTTCCGTCCTTCGACATTTTCCGCACAAGCGGCGACTCGCGGGATCGTCAGCGAGATTCGACAGCGGCCACCGGTCGCTCCAGACGACGACGCGACTCGCGCAGGCGCCCAAGCGTGGTCACGCAGTCAAGCTACGCGCGGTCACGAGGGCAGGCTACGCGCGGTCAAGCGGCAACGTAGGCAGGCTACGCGTGGTCACGCGGGCAAGCGACCGCGACGCGGCTCCGTCTTGGGCAGGCTACGCGCGGTCAAGTGGGGCATCCGGGGGTAGTTTCCGGGTCATTTCTGGATTTCCGGGTCAACCCGAACCCAACCCGATTTTGCAAACAGGTTGATTATCTTACCCGAACCCGACCTGCTTCGGGTTCGGGTCAACCCAAACCCGAAATTTTCGAGTCGGGTTCGGGTCGGGTTCAATATTGACACCCCTAATTCGAGTGGACCTTTTGTTGTTTTTATATGAAATTCAATTGGTGGTTTGTTTGACCTTAGCAAAATCCAAAGAAAAATAATACTAACAATTTTATAGTCTGTAAGAAAAATATATACATCTGAAGTAAATATTATAGTATATCTTGCATGACCTTTAGCATATTAAAATTGTTGTCCATACAAATTTTTCGGCCTAAATATTCAAAATGAAAAAGAAATATTATTACTGAAGAAAATTATAAATTATATATAAAAAAGAAAGAAAAATAAACATAAAATAAGTATAAGGTGAACCTTATGCTTTTTTGTAAGTGTGAGGAGAGGCGGGCTAAGGCAAACCAAATTTTAGAAATGAGAGAGGGCATTAGGACATTTTATTATAAGAAAAAAAAATTAGAAGTTGTTTTAACCACTATCAATAACAGTAGTTTTAACCGCCCCTAATTAGTGACAATAAAAGTTATTGTAATTTATTGAAATGAAACCATTTTTAAACTCTTAGTGGCATAAGCTGTCATAGGGTCAGTTTGGGACGGCTACAGTGTTTTATAAAGTTAGTTGTAAAATTGTTGTACAAAAAATAACTTTCCTACTACCGTTACAAAAAACAACTTCCATTATAGAAATTTATGAAAAGTTGTGAGAAAACAGAAAAAGCAGTAGCCAAACGAATTTATGGTTGTTGTCTGAAAAATAAAACAATCGGAAATTTGTCTCAAACGATCCCATAGATCTGAGTTTCTAATGACATTTGCAAAAAAACAATCAGAAAGTTGTCTCAAACAACCCCATAGATCTGAGTTTCTAATAGCATTTGCAAAAAATCTGATGATTACGAAGCATAAACCAAGTTAGCAATAAAAATGCTTCCATGGATGATGGATGATGCATTGAAAGTTATTTGATTGCAATTGTGCCCAAATATACAAGATAAAATATCCAAAATAAATGAAAATAAGAAGGGTTAGAGGGCAACCTTGCCTCATATCATTAGAAGATTAGAAGTATCCATTAAGCTTTCTATTAATAATAATCGAGAATGGCTCCTCCTTAATACAACCATTGATCCAAATGACTAAATTTTTGGTTATGCTTATTTGGATAACTCTTTGAGAAAGCATTGACAGATCAACTCAATCAAAAGCCGTACGAATGTCAGATTTGTCAAATAGTCTTAGGAGAGTTTAAAAGATTAAAGCCCATAAAAAGCTCGGACATAAGGGCATTATTATCTAAAATGCCTTGATTATTTTCATAAATTATTTATAAAATTTAATATTTGAATTTGTTTGATCATTATATTAATTTATCCTAATTTAGTGAGTTTAAATTATGAATTCATTATTAGATTCAATGTATTGATGTGTTTATGCTAATTTAATTTGATTAATATGTTAATTTTATTTTTTTATTTAATTCGGTTTGATTTTAACACTTTTATTTCGTTAGATTAAGTAAAATGAGAAAATTTAAGACGTGATTTAAAAATTGATTTGATTGATTCAATTTAATTTTTTTTAATCAATTTATTTGTTGATTAAACTTTTATCTCATATTTTGATGATTTAATTTCTTAGTGGTCATTAAAAATACTCAATTTATAAAACAAGAAGCAAAATTAATTGAAATGTATAAAATATAGCTTAAGAAAAAATTTTATGGCACAAATGAATGATTTGCATCAGCGATGAAAATTTAACGGCTAAGATTTTATTGGTGAAATTTCATGAGATTTTTAACAGTAGTATAAATTCTTAAACATATTATATGTACAATATGTTATAGGGGATTTTAAATATAGCATTTTTTTTAATATAGCATTCAAAACACCATGATTTACATACTTAACTCCTAAAATTTAATATTTACATTTATAACTTAGTTAACAGAGATATTGTTAGACAGTTGTCGAACTGAGTAGAGAAGAGGCAGACATTCGATGAACAAACTCTTCGTTGGATCTGACAGATACTACAGTTGGATTATGAAACATAATGGGACGAACGAACATAAACATGATAAGACCTGTTGTTTTTTATTTTATTTAGATATTTTAAGTGTTATGCATGTAAATTATAAAGTTTATATGTTAAATATATAAATACTAATATTTTGACTATTATTTACCTAAATATAGTATACATTTTTATAAATATTATTTTTACAATTTCTGTTCACCTTCAATCCGAGTAAATTTTTATGGTTCAAAAATCAAAAGGTAATGTAAAAGCTACTTTGTTAACTAATCGGAGAAATAGAGTTTTATCCATCACAGGTTAACGTTGCTAACATATATGTAATGGGGTACAATCAGTAGCAGGTTGCAATTGGATCATCATTTAACCATTATGGTTTTATCCATCACAGGTTAACATTACTAAGATGAAATGGGGTAATGTCAGCTGCAGGTTTTAATTGGATCATCAGAAATGAGGCTGTAAACGAACTCTTTTTTTTTTATCATTATTGAACTGAACTAGTAGATCTGCTTGACAATTGTTCTAATTCTATTTTCAGAGGAACTTATTGGCGTTAAATAAATAAATAAATTTAGCATCCCTAAGACTAAACTGACCGAATGGATAATTATACATTCATAAAATTAATCCTAAATAATTAGGATAAAGATAATAATGACATTGGGAGTTCAAAAGATCACAGCCATGATGTTATTGCATGCACGAATCAAATTAAGATAAGGCAACCTAAGGACAATGACAAAAAATACGAAGTGCTTTACAAAATTGATCTTGAATGGGCTGATCTTGGCACCGGTCTAAATCTTGTTGGGTCTTCTCTGTTGTTCGCACTGGTTGCTTTCGTGGGTGGCTATTTTTGTGGTCCTGGCTTTTATTTTTTGTCTTTTCTTTTGCTTGATTGTGTATTTAGACCAAATTTAAGGTAGGTTTTACTCTAAATGATGTATTTTAGAGGATTTTGGATTCTATAAGAACTTGTATCATTACTTTTATTTAACGCGTAAGCCTCTACAATGAATTTTAATAAAAAGAAAAGTGCTTTACAAGATTGAGGATAAAATAAGAATACCATTAAATGCTGAATAGAGCAAGCTCATATACTTAAGAAAACAAGAAGAGCTGTAGGTATGTGAAGTAAGGGGTTGATCAGACATGAACTTCTCTATTTAATGCAATTAGTCATCGTTTCCTTCAAGAATGAAAGTTTTACAATGTGTTCGAGACTCGGCACAATTTGGTCCATTGATTGAGAGTTTTGATTTTCAATTAAGAAGTTTTGATTTCAAGTTTTACGTATGTCATGTGTGTATGAATTTGTCTTAATTAGTCTAAATATCACAAAATAACAATAATAATGTGTTTGAAATTTATAACCGTTTTGACTGTTTTGATCTAGTAGAGCTGTTTAAAAAAAAATAGCTCTTCTACATCTTGCTTCTTCATGTTACTCCTCACATCGCCAAGAGTTTGTTTGATTGGTTCTAGCCCATTTAAACATGATTTGACAAGTTCTAACATGGAGGAGGTTTCTTCAACTGGTTTGAGGCGAATCCACAGAATTTTTCTCCAATCCGAGTCAGATGCTAGTTTAGCTAAATGCAAGATAATTAAGGATTCGTTTGGGAAGATTTTCTTATTACTTTTTAAAGCAGTTTTCTAGTATAAAAAATTAGAAAACTGCTTTAAGAAGCAACAAAAAAGTCGACACAAACGAAGCCTAAGACTCAATAAGTTGTACTCCACTGCAGATGCTATGAAATTCAGGTTTCACTTTTAACAAATATGCTTGATTAGGTGGAGTTTAGTTGTGAATCGACAACTTAACTGCTGACAGGAGGAAGACAAGGCCGTGGAAGGCGCAGATTGGATGAAGGATTTCTGTTTCAAATGAGATCAAGAACTGTGTAACTAAAACCAACTATTAGTTAGTTAAGTACTGCTCCAGCTAACTTGCAGTTAGAGAGTTGGAAGAGTTAGAGAGGATTGATTTCTATTGTTAGTTGGATTATTGGTTGTTAACAGCAAAATATAGTGTGATGTTTAGGTATGTTGAGATTATTTTTATTATTATTTTTTTAATATTTGTTTGGTGTGTTTTAAGTTTTTTACTTTTTATTTTTAAAAATAAATTAAAATTGTTTTAAGAACACTAAAAATACTTTTGTATTATATTGAATATTTTTATTAAAGAAAACTATGATCGCATGCTTCTGTCATGCATTGTGCCATCATTAGCCGATTCCACCATTGCCACCAGTTGCTACCATTATCACCATCGATGACCACAAATGACATTCACTGCAACTAGCATATATATCTGCAATGGTGATCATGATCATCCCTATTACTTTTGTGTGGAATTTGATAGTTTTTATCAATCATGTGTTTGATTGTGTGTGTGTGTGCGCGTGCGTGGGGGTGGGGGGGGTTCCTCCTCCTGCTTGGTTTTTTTTTCGTAAAATGTCCAATGTTGTGTATTCGAGCACCCGTTGTTTGTGTACTCGAGTGTCCTGGAGCTGTAGAGTTTGCTAGGAGAAATGACAGAGAGTGAAGCGCTACAACACTATAGATTTGACGCTGCAACATTGTATGATGACGCAACGCTGCGGCTTTGAGCGTCGTAGCATCATGATGATAGAAGTTTGAGAGCTGCAACGCTTCGAGACAGATTGAACAATTTTGTTTCTCTTTTTTTTTTTCTAAGAGTGGTGTCCCTTGGTATTATTTATTTATTTATTTATTATTTTTGCGGTGACTTACTTCCATCCACAACAACCCTACAATTGGCAACCACTTTTGTCATCATATAACAAAATAAAAATAAAATAATCTTAAATGCTAAACATGTTTTTTTTAATTGAAAAATAATAAAATAGTTTAAAATTTTTATGGGGAGAAGTTAACCAATGAAAAAAAAACAATAGAAAATAGCATCGAAAAAAAAAGAACATTACGATTTAACATGGAAATCTAAAATCGGGAAAAAACCCTGGAGCCACATTACATGAAATTCACCTTGAAAACTGGTAGAAATAGTATTGATCTCTCTTATATGTAGCATTTATTCTTACAGAAGAAGAAACCAAGAGAATCACAACAGCCACCAAGAAACGCAACCCTTAGTAAAAAATAAGAAAAATACTACTCCGTCCGACTTGTAGCGCCGTGGCTCCAAGTTAGAGCATAGTGGTGTTCAATTCTCTAACTCCTATCTATATAACATCACCGGAATGTCGGAGTCTAGAGCACCACAATGCCCCTTGGAAGCACCGCTACACCAAGGTTTGGAGATTTGTAGCGCTCCACTCTGTCTTTTTCCACCAAACTATATAGTATCAGGGCGCATGGTTATGAAAAAAAAAAATTTGGTGCAAAGCACTCGAACCCAAGTAAAAAGAAAACCCCTACAACCCCCAATGAACCCGACAAATTGAATTTAGGCTTACGACAACAATACAATCTAATTGATCGACACAATCAAATTTCATACCAAACATACAAAATAAATAAATAAAAAATGAAAATGATCCCAAACGGAATAGAAAAGGGGACAGCTAAGGAAGACAATAATTTTTATTTCCTGTCTTTTTATATTTGATCCCGTTTATCCGTCCGTCATCTTCTCGCTAATAAATATGGAGAATGGCAAACCCGAAATTGATAGATGAAAATGAGAAATCACATAGACCAAGTTTCGTAAGCACCCACCACACCACATTAAAATTGTTTCACGGCTTCACTGCATTTTTAAATAAGCCAAATAAGCTTTGGTCTTGCCCCCAATCAACGGTCTTTCTTGGTGAGCCTTTGACGTCTATAGGTTGCTGCCGACGCTTGCAACGCCCCGTATTTAATTAATTAACTGCATTGCTTCGAAAGTCTAAAATCTTGACATACTGTGTGGACAATACCGACTAAAAATCTTTATTTTCTTTCTGCAGCTGACTTTGAAATTACAGTTAGGAGTTCTATGTTCTACATACACCCCATCGTCCAGCAGAAATTGAGCCTTTTATTTCTAAAGGAAAAAAATAAATAAATTGAGCCAAGTCATCCTGGTTTGCCTTCTATTATGTAATTTTATACATTTGAAATATGATATTTGTCCCTTTAGATCAACAAAATTAATTATGCTATTCGTTTTTTACAATGCAATATGTTAAAACTTGTGGTTGTGTATTCAAAACTATTATAAAATTTTCTTTTTAGTTGTTTTAATTATATTTATTGGCATAAATATCTTCAAGATTTGATATAAATATATTTCTTGGTTAAAAAATTTCTATAATCATATATATTTGATTAAGATAATATTTTATAATGATAAAACTGTCCTGATGGGACAACTAGTGTCCTGGCACAGATTTATCTCATGAAAAATTAGTAAATGCTGCAACAAAGATGGAAGTAAGCCAACTACATGAATGCTTGAAAAAACGTTACAGACTGGCTATGGATATATTCACGATAGAATAAATAACAAACTGTCATAGCTTAATGTGACATAATTGAAGTAGTTTCTTAGCATGATACGAAGCTCCTCGGACTGATTGGCCACTAAGCTGCCAAGGTAAGTGCTACAAAACTGTGGAAACTGTTTCATCAGGTAATTATTTGCTTAGGGGCATTTGATATGTAATATATCATAACAATAATATATTTAACTCAAAATAAGAAGATATTTAAAATATCTTGCACTTGTTTAAATTTTGTGTTAGAGTTTAAATGTTTAAGGATTATTCATGCTGCTGAAGTAGGAGAAATTATTATCTTAGCATTATATGAAAATCCTAAGAGCACAAATAAAAGATGAATGATAAGAGAAATACAAAATTTTATATAAGAAATTCAAAAAAGAAAAATATCATAAGATTTAGCCAATTGAAATGATTTTATTAATATTTACCATTGGTGAAAGTGATGATATCATTTTTGGAATCAGGAAATTTTTGGTGTAGTTGAGTTCGTCTTATCAAAGCATTCATTTCAATTATAAATTTCCTAAAATCTATAAAAGACTGACACCAAAGCTAGTTTTGAAATTTTTGATTTACTTTATTGAGAGTCATGTACTATTCTCAATTATGAATTAATAATAATATTTTGTTAAGAGGATAAATTTTTTGTTCATTTTTAAGATTTTACCACGAAATTATGATTGGTTGCATGCAATGGTAAACCATATAAGATAATCCAAGTCGATGTTCCTTATAGGGAGAAAATTATTATGTGCGGTCATCGGATACCGTTCGGAGGCGAATCAACGCGCCACGTCACTTTTTTGTTTTGTACCGGTGTTATGTACAGAGCGACGTGGTGCATCCTGATTCTCCTCCAAATGATCAGGTGACCGTACTGAATAATTTTTTCCTTATAAGGCTGCAACTATCACCTAGTGACTGATGTTACTCTGGAGATGATGATATTTGAGATTGCCATTATGATGGTGATGCCTCTTGTGTTTCTCCTAAAAAAATGAACATATTAATACATTCTTTCGCTAATTAGTTGAATCTGGATCCCATCGATCATTGCATTATTTTCTCCGTTCTCACTCGACCCTAGAACAATATTGCCCCAATTAATTCCGAAAGCACTCAAAATTTTTTTATATTTTCTGAACTACTTAAGAGCCCATCAGACCCTGTTAAAAACAATTCACGACTTCATTATTCACAACTTTGAATAAGCCAAAATTAGTCTTTCGCACACAATCAACCCATTGAAATTCCAACTCGTGCAGCAAACACTAAGCCCTTGCCCGGGGAAATTATTACGTCCGGTCACAGGATCTAGAAAATAGGTCCGGACATCCACTAAAAAGTTGTCATGCATGAGAACTGCATTTTAATTGTGCGCTTTGATTATGCTTTGGGTGCACTTTGACTACGCTTTGGATGCGCTTGACTTAAAATTCCGCCGACACCTGTATATTCCATGCGTCAAATTTTTAGTGGATATTCGGAACTATTTCTAGATCCGATCACCGGACCTAATAATTTTTCGCTTGGCCGACCAGGCATGACACGGAAGAACATTAATGACCGAGCCATAGTCTTTCTTGGCGGGCCACGTAACATCGATAATTTGCTGGCGAAACCTCCGACGTCCGGAGTTTAATTAATGAACTGATGAATTGCTTCGAAAGTCTAGAAGCTTGACCTGCTATTGGTACTTACCGCCTAACGATTCAACGGCCACTAATATTCTTAATTTTCTCTGTACAGTGAAGACTAAAAAAAATTCAAAATGTCAAAAATTTTGAAAATAGAGACGTTGAAGGGATTGACTAGGATTTTTGGCTGTTTCGAAAGCTGCCACATCGGCCAGCCAAATAGCCTCTGTGAGAAATCCAAGGTTTTTTTTTTCATTCATGAAAATCTGTGATTTAAATTAATAATAAGATATTTTAAAAAGTTTTAGAAGGGATTAGACTCTTTTTATAAGCGACTGGAGCACGAGTAATTATTGTGTCAGGATACCGAACACAACCAGAGATCAATAACAAAATGTCATGTCACTTGGGCGCCCTATACAACACTCGGTATCGCTCGGTATTTGTCCGGATTTTCGATAATTTGTCCGGATATAATAATTTTTTTCTGGAGGACGCCCAAACCTAGTACTTGGGCAATTAGGGTGGGGAGTGCAGACTAACTAGGGAGGCCAGTTGCCCATTTAATTTTTTTCTTTTAATATTTAGTATATTTTTTATCTTAAAATGTTATACAATTTAAAAACACAAAATCAAAAACCTCTTTTGATTGACTTAAAATTAATATTTTAGTGGAGAGAAAACTTATTTTAAACATTTGAAAATAGAATTTTGTTTGATTTTTTTAAAATAAAAATAACTAAAATAACTCCTCAATAATTATAATTAATTATTTTTAAATTAAAATTAAAATTTCTTCTTAACTATTATACATAATTAATTTTTTATATTAAAATATTTTGTTAAATTTAATATCTAACTATTTGTTATGTTCATTTTTCCTGTTACTTTTTTTATTAAATTTTAATATATTTTAATTCCACAAACTAGTCAATAGAAAATTGGTTCATTTAATAGAAAATTTATATAAAAAAAAAATCTCTCATTATATTATCAAAATAATATATATAATTAATTTTTACAAAAAATACAGAGCCATAATCTTTTAATTTTTTTTATGTTTGAGTAATTTTGAGCTGATATCTTATATAATCCTCTCCTCCAACACAAATATTGAATGATTGGGACAAGAGCTCCAGTCGCCCCATCAAAGAGGACACTAGTTCATTCTTAAATTTTTATTACAAATTAAATAATTAAATAAGCTACTTTTTAAAAATTACTCCACAATTTCTTACTTAATTATCAAGCTATTTTATGGCAGAGATTTAAAATAAGATTTATTTTTTATTTTTTAATTAAAAAAAAAAAAAAAAGCCTGACATCTCTTGAAGGGGCAAGGGAGCGACAAGGTCTGATACCACAGTGTTGATTTTTAAAATGAATTTATTCTTTTTATTTTGTGTGAGAAAAAATTACAAAATTAAAAATATTAAATAAGTTAATCTTAGGTAAAATCTATATATAATATTTTAGCTTAAGTTTTAATTTCATTTAAATTTATATAGTTTAGAATAATTGCTTCTAGAGCTTTGAAAATTATGACCGATTTGATGTTGACGATCTAATTTGTTATTTTGTTGAGCCATGTGCATTAAAATACACATTTTAATATAAAAATAAATATTAAAATTCATTCAAATTTATATAAATTTTAATTCAAAGTTCAGATGCTCCCGAAATTAAATTTTGAAGTTTCCAACAGCGCTTCATTATCAATAAAGTTAGTAGATATTTTATTATTTAAATTTAAATGAATTTAAATTTTCAATTTGTTTATTTAATTTTTTTATTTATATTTTATCAACATAAATATTCTTTTGCTCATTGCAAGCATTTTCTAGATAATTCTTATAAATTTTTTGGTGAGGGTTGGCCAGAAGTACTCATGAAAGAGGATTAAGAGTGCTAAAGTCCTCTCTAACAAGTGGCTCCCACACTCTCCTGATTGAATTTCTTCTAGAATTTTCTCGACTTCACTTTCCTTCATACACCTCTCAACAAAAATCAAATGCAACAAAAATTCATTAGTTGTTTAGCATAAGTGGTTGCCTTGTATAATGCATTTGTCATATAAGGATCTTACTATTCACTTGCTTGGGTGGGGAAGTTGATTCTTCATCATTGCTAAGATAGTTTCATATAAAGATAATGTAGAGGTTAAATACCATTTTACCTAACTAAGCCCTCTTTATTACAACATTTGAAGTTCCTTATGGCATTTTTACTCTCTGAGTGGTCCTGAGAGCTTGCTCTAAGGCTCTTTGGACCATGCTCATGATACTCTCTTTCATCTCCATAAGCTATTAGTTAGTCGCATACTCCTAGTTTTTTAATTATGTTCATGTATGTTTCCTGGTTAGACTGATTTGTTTATCATAGTTCTTGACTTTTGATTCTTGGCATCAATTCACACTGAAGATATATAAGAGGATGTTGAATCTTATTTTATCTGTTGGCGACACTTGAATCGTATTCGTAAGACTAGCAAGATCTCTGAGAATAGTAGAGATTATAGAAGAAAATACACCTAATGTGCTATTAATAAATATATAATATGATTGTTATAAATACGTGGATAAGGATCTTGAAAGGTACATGTTAATAGTTGCTTCTAGCAAGTGTTTGGGATGCCACTAGCAAATGTTTAGAGTTAGTTGCAGGCTGAGTGCGTGAGATGCGGGTGAGTGACTTTTTGTTGTTTGGGTCAATGGCACATCTAATAAATGCAAGTGCCTCTTAGACTGTGGCCGACTGACTCCTCTAACTAGGTAAGTGCTTCTCAAGTTACGGCAAGTGACCTTAAAGTTGGGTTGAATGATTCATATCACTTAGGCAAGTGCCCGTAAGGGCGAGTTGCTCTTGGTGGATGTATCTTAATCCCTTGATGAGTCTATCTACCCTTTTTAATTTATCCATATGTGCATATTAAGGTAAATAAGTTCAAATATCAAATATATATATATATTTAATTTAATAATATAAAAATGAAGTCATCTCTTTAATTATGAACCACCTCAAAGATTACCCATTTAATCAGCAATTTCTGAATATTTATAAAGTCACCGCTTAAACAGTTAAACCAGTTATAAATATGTTTTTTAAAAACATTTCATTATTATTAACATTTTTAGATTTATTGGTATAGAGAATCATATTTAATTCTTACCTCCTTAATTACTAGTGTTAGTTTCAGAGAAATTTTCATTATCTTAAAAGTAGCAGATCGATTTAATAATTTACAAAAAAATATAAACTCATACAAATCTCATGCGAAATTTTAATTATAATCACTAAGAAAAATTCAATAATACATCAATAGATATGAAAGCTTCTAATGATGTACAGCATGAAAATACTTTAAATTTCTACGTCTTTCAGCTCCCTTAGAAAAAATTAAAAAGGATGCCTTTGCATAGACTTCTACAACTCAATTTTTGACTTTCAAAGGTTCAAATTAGGGGTGTCAATATTTGATATGACACGAAAATCCGACCCGGATCCGACCCAATTTCAAAATGGGTTGGGTTCGGGTTCCCGAATTCGACCCGATTGAAAAACGGGTCGGGTTCGGGTTGACCCTGCGGGTTGCCATGTCAACCCGCGAACCCTTTTAACTTGAACTGCCCGCGCTGCCCCGCCTGCCCGCAAAGCTGCCTCACCTGTCCGCGGCTACCCCGCCTACCCCGCTCAGCTTACCGTGCGACAAAGCTTGCCAGCGCACGCTGCCGTGCCTGGCAGCTCCAGCGGGTCCTCGCCCGCGCGCGCACCTGTGCTCACCTGCGCACCTATGTTCACCCGCGCACCCGCACTCGTGCTCGCCGCTTGCCCGAGCTTGTCCGTGCGTTTCGGGTCCTGTGTCGGGTCGGGTCAACCCGGCAACCGGTCGGGTCAGGTCCGAATTCGGATTTCTGACCCGTTTATCTACCCGAGTCGGCCCGTTTGAACCCGGGTCAATTCTGAATTTGACCCGAACCCGACCCCGTGACCCAGAATTGACACCCCTAGTTCAAATCGACAAATTAGGCCTTAGTTGTTGGCAGCAACTTTAAACAACTCACTCTTGGCAGCAACTTTAAACAACTCACTCTTTATTCTCTTCTATCAAACGAATAATAATAACTTACGTTGGACCATAATAGACCTTCATTTACCAAGGAAAGTGAACGACAAGAAAGAAAATTTTTTTTTTTTTCTTTGATCGATTCGTGTAAGTCCACTAGAACTAAAGTAATGTAAAGGAAGCACTAATGTCTTGAGATTCTTAGGCATTATGAATCTACGCTTACTCAGATGGCAAACACTTCGCTAGCTTAATCCAGACCTTTTGTCCGCCAGCCGAGAAAAAGATGCCACTCATAATTAATTCATTGCCTGTCTGGTGAAGCCTCACACCGACTAGTTGTTGGAATTATATATTGGTTGTTATGTCTTGAAAGCTTCAAAGAAAAAAATATATAAATTTATTGTTCCCACTCTATTTTTTTTCCAGAAAAATAAAAGTTAATAGATTTGGGAATAAAGAAAGAAAAAGCTCTTTATGCGTATAGGGTAAAATGCTGATAAGGATATTATATTGACATGGTTTAAATTTTTTATTCAATTAAACATAAATTTTTTATTAAAAAAAGTTGGTATCAAATGAATTTGTTTGTATTTCAAACGTTATTTAGACTCGTATTTCAACAAATTTATAGTAAAGCAAGTATTGTGTTAGATGAGATAAATTTAATAATATCAAGATTGTTCAAATATAAATGTATGTAGACCATAAACTATTTAAATTTGATTGAAGTGTTAGACCTAAAGAGATTTGGTTAGAAAATATTAGAAATGATATTTCTTTATTAGATTTAGATGAGTATTTGATTCGTCATTTGACACAATGAAGAAGAAATTATTCATATACCTGACCACATGTAGTGGGATAAATGCTTCTTCTTCTTGTTGTTGTTGTAATCATTTGAATGTATTAAAATCTAAATTTTAGATTAAATTTAATGTTGTATTCTATTAAATTTTTTTATGATTATACCATAAGTAATATTTAATTAAAATGACCATATATAGATGCATAAAAATAGTGTTATATGATGTTATGTGTGGAATATGATTGTGTTGATCAATTGGGTTGTTTTGTTGTCTCAGATATCAAGTTTTTTATATTTGCTGAGGGGTGCGGGGAGAACCTTTTTTTTTTTCGAACAACGCCCCAACACTGTGTACCAAAACACCCTGACGTTGCATTACTATAGTGCCCTAACGATGTGTTCCCAAGCGCCCCAATGCTGAACGACATAGAGCAAAACTTCACAGCGATATAGATACGGCGCTGCAATCCCTTATGACAGAAGTTTAGCGCCATAATGCTCTAAAATAGTCTCGTAGCATTGGGAGACGGACTTGACGATTTTCTTTCTCATTTTTTCTTAAGGGTTACGTCCCTTGGGGTTATTTTACTTTGCTTTCTCTTCTATGTTTGTTTGTTAGATATTGAGAACGGTGCATGTGAGAAGAAAATTAAGGAGAGACTAAGAGAATAGAGATCTATACTTATTTCTCTCAATTTTCATAGTGGATTTCTTGGTGTGGTGTAATTTTGTGATTTTTCCCTATTTTGAATTTTTTTTCATGTTAAATCCTAGTATCCTTTATTTTTCCGCTGCTTTTGTTTTCTTGCTTGTTTCATTATGTGGTGTTTACTCCTCATCCCCAACAAAATTCATCGACTTCCACTAGAGGTCTTCCCGACCACCTTCAAACCTCCGCTTGTTCATCGGCCATCGCCGGATCTCCGTTTGTTCGTTAGCCACCGTCGAACTTCTGTTCGTTCATAGACCATCTCTGGAGTTCATCCCAACCATCACCAGACTTTCACCCGACCACCAATTACCCCCGGGCTTTGTCGAACTCCCGTTCGACCATCGATCGTCACCAACTATGTCCTCGGACCTTTTCTTTACATTATCCATGAATTTTAGGAGTAGCAGTCTCGAGGTGTAAGTAAGCCAAACCGACTTGTGAGCTTGCTTGAGCTCTACTTATTAATAAGCTCACGAGTCAAACTTATCAAGCCACTAGTTCTAACTCGACCTATTCTCGAACTCGTATATTAAACGAACTAGAGCTCAAGCTCAGCATGGTTCGGGTTGAAAGCTCGTTGAGTTATTTGGTTAAATTAAATATATTTATAAATTAATTAAAATTAGCATTATGTAATATTTTTAATTTAATTATATGTTAAAAATTCTATAAAAAATTTAATTTAAAACAAAAAAATTAAGCTCAATAATTGAGACAAATTCAAGCTCAATAAGTACTAAATAAATTCAACTCAATACTCAATTTGTACACCCCTGAGTAGAAGAAATTATTGGGTTTGGAAAGCAGACACAGCTTACCGTTCATAGAAGAATCAGGTGCAGCCACGTTATCCAGTATCGAGCAGCGCCTAGCTCGATACCGAGCAGCTACTCAATATTGCGCTCATTTTCATTAAGTTCTGGAGATGTGCGATGTCCCAACCCAATAATTTTCCCATGAAGCAGCACTCATCTGCCACGGTAATCATTCGAGGAACCAACATTTCAGAATTGAGAACATTTGACTCCAAAAGGTTGAATAAGCCTAATTATTTCTCCGTCATGGGTCTTCGTGTAAATTACGGAGTTTACAGCGAACACCGTAACAAAAATGGCATGTTCCCTTATTTAAACGTAAATAAATCCCCATTTTCCAATGGATGCCTTCTTAAAGTCGAAACCACAGCAAAATTAGCAAACAAATCCAACAGACGCCTTCTTCAACGCTTCAAAGATTGATTACCCAATCAAAGAATTTTTCAATCGCCGACCAAAACCCTTGATTTCCCTCCAAATCTCATCAATGGCGGAAACAAGGGAGTGATGAGGTGCAAAATCCACCTTTCGGATACCGGCTCCGGTGTATGCGCGGCGTGCCTCCGAGAACGCCTCACAACTCTCTCCGCCGCCGTTGCTAATGCCGGTGATGCCGACTACTCGCCGGAGAGCCGACGCAATCTCGGTCGATCAGCTACCCCCAATTCCTTCGGCCTCCGGCCCGCCGACCCCGACTCGGAGAGAAAGCACGTCAGGAGGTTTTCCTTTATATCATTTCTGTTAGCTCAGTCGAAGCAAAGGGAGACGAATTCCGATTCGGAGGCCGCGAAGCCGTCGAGGACGAGAAAATGGCTTTCGTCAATGATTCGAAGGCGGAGGGTACAGAAGACGAAGAAAAGGACGCCGCCACGGTTTGCGACGGGGGAGTGGGTGAGCGACCGTGGGATGTCACCGGCGGAGAAAGAAGAGTCGACGGACTTCGAATCCGACAGCGGATACCATACGGATCCATTGCCGATGAGGCAGCCGGAGCCGAACCATTACTGCGGGCGTCAACGAAACAGAAATTGTAGATTGACGGGTTTCTCGCTGTGTTTTAGCCCTTTGATGAGGCCGAGCCCTGGTAAGCGTAAGAATCAGGCGCCGTCGGAAATCGGCTTTTCCGGCGAGCTCCGGGGAGGTTTTAATAATCAACGCAATCGGTTTGGTGGTGCTTCTGCCGGCGGAAACCCCGTTCTCGGACCAAATAGGTCGAGGAAGATTGCTGATTTTGGTAAGTTCCGGTGACTGTTTCCCCGGATGCTGAGGGCCGGGGATGTCTTGTGTATTTCGTCCATGTCTTCTGCTCTGGTTTTTGAGAACTTTTATTTGATTCGGTTCATCGGATGCAGAAGAGCATGCAAAATTTCATCTATATCGTATATTTCGGTATAGGTAGGATTTTGCCTACGATCGAATGTTCCTCTGCATCCGGTCAGAGGACATAATAATTGTTCGATTTTTGAAAGATTTCTCATCAAATTTTTTATTAGGGTAAATTTTAAAGTATTTACATCTATTTTGAATGAGTAGAACATAATATATATATATATATTCAGAATTTTATTGGAAAATATACATGCATATTATATATAAAATGTTTTAATTTTAATATTTATTTATATAATATTTATATTTTTAAATCAAATAAAAATATTATTAATATCAATTTATTAAACAGTTTATACATTTTCATGCGATTAAAATATTATATGAATAAATATATCAAATTTTAAACATTAAAATATATAAATACATAAAAATTATATAGTATAGTGAATATTTTATTTTTCACAATTTTTTTCAAATTAATCTTGAGAAATTCTCAGAAATATTATTATTCTAGCGTATTTAGAACTAGTTTACTTCACATAATGTTACTAAAATGTGGTTAGTCTTATTGGCCATTTCTTCACAAAAACCCCATTAAGTTTTTAATTTTTTTTTTTTCATAAATAGGCCTTTTAAATACAAACAACCAAATCAACCTTTAGCCAATTGAACGCTGGGTGTTCTTAATGCCAATTAGCTAATTGATGCATGTGTTGTGAGAAATTAAAAATATACATATTTTTATTGTGTTTTATTGTTAGGATTATGAAATTTGTTGTTGGGATGTCAGACGATACTTTTTTTGGGGAATTTTTGGGGCCAAGCTCGTAAATTGATGTAAAAGAAATTACAAGTAAAAAGAAACTATAGTCTAGATCCTCAACAACAAAACGAGAATCAAAGACTCAAAAGAAAAGAAAATTACAAACTTTTCAAAAACCAAACTGAGAGAAACAAAAACTTAGCCGTAGCTAAGCAGGACTCAGTAGCTCAGTGCGAAAGTCGGAAGGGTCAGCACACGAGCTGTGCCCCTGGTTGCCAGGGTCGACCGTCCAAGGGGCTGCTGTAATAACAACATTAATCATCATCGTCCATAAAAACCCCCAAAAAACGAATTTCTCCTTTAAACTTTCCATTTCATAGTTTTTTTGGCAATAACATATCTGATTTTTGCAGTGACTGTAGCATAGCAGTCAAATTTCCCTCCAAAGATTCGATCATTCCTTGCTCTCCAGATATAATAAATCACCACACAAACCGATAGCAGGTGATAGTTCATTTTAGTGTTACCAAACCCCTGGTCCATAACACTATCAAAAGTTTGAAAAAGGTTTGGTAATAGCTGAGAAAATACCAGCACAACAAAACCACAAAAAAAACAAGGCTTAACCAAAAGATCGAACAAACTCAACAAATCAAGGAAAAATGATCAAAAAATCCGCACTCCATGCTTATCACAACTTGGAGAAATTATTAGGACCATCTCCAACCGCATCATTCATTCGGGCATTTATAGTTCATGTGAGCGTCCAATCAAGTTGCATTCTAAAATACATTTTTTTTGTTTTGAATAGTGCAATGTCAATATTGACGTTGCCACACTGTTCACAAATAATTTTTTAGAATAAAAAGATAGAAAAAAAATACACTAAATATTCTTTTTTTATATTAGAAATAAAATTTGATTGGAGATAAATTATTATTTGATATGTTTCTTAGTGTATTTCCTAGCAGGAAAAAAAAAAATTCAGTCCAAGATAACCTAAGTATATATAAATAGTTAACAACTGCACATCTCGCCCTGTTGATGTTCGTATCAAGTTAAGGCCTAACCAAATTATTTGTATTTTTTTAGTAAAGTTAAGGGCATGACTCCATATATATTAAAAAGAATAACTATTACATGGTAAATAGGACAAGAGATTTGTTGTGTGTCATAGTGATTAAGGCCGTGCATTCGCAAAAAAAAAAAACATCAATGGTGTTATGCATTTGCACTGTGAATTTTTTTGCGCGTGATTTATCATTAATTTAAATGCATTAAGATCGAACAATAGTCGAAGAAACACCAAAAATGTTTCAAAAAATATTTGATGGAGGTTGAAAAAAAATTTCAATCAATATATAACATTGCTTTCAATGGATTTGCTTTCTAAGATCAATATAATATTGGGCCTTTTGATTAAGTAATTTTTAAAGAATTTTTTTTTTAAATAATTATTGTTCCTTCTTTAATTTTTTCGCTTGGTGGGATAAACTCACAATTATAAATTAAAAACAGTTCTTAGATAGGTGCTAGATCTATCAATTTTGGGTTACGGGTCGGGTCAACCCAAACCCGAAACTGACCCGACACTATTTGGGTTTGGGTCGACCCGACCCATTTTTCACTACGGGTCAATTTTCTAGACCCCAAACCGACCCGCTTCGAGTTCGGGTCAACCCGACCAGACTCGCGGACTTGCGCGGAACGGCATCGCCACCGCTGGAATTCGCGCGGAACGACCTCGCCGCCGCTGGATTTCACGCGGAACGGACTCGCCGCCGCTGGATTTCGCACGGAACGGCCTCGCCGCCGCTAGACTTCGCGCGGACGCGGCGTGAAAAGGCGTCTGGCAGTGGCCGCCTGGGGGCTGGGGACGGGACCCGCGAGTCTGCGAGTGCGACCGTCGACCAGCCTGGCTCGACCGCTCGAGGCAGCGGATGCGAGGGCCAACGGGGCGCGAACAGCGAGCTGGGGGCCTGGGGCAGCGGGCAGCTCAGGCTAGGGGCCTGGGGCAGGGGGCAAGGGGCAAGGGCGGGAATCAAAATTTTTTAAATTAAACGGGTTTTCGGGTTGACCCGGCAACCCGTCAGGTCAACCCGAACCCGACCCGTTTTTGCAAACGGGTCGGTTTTCCGGACCCGAACCTGACCCGCTTCGGATTCGGGTCAACCCTAACCCGAAAATTTCGGGTCGGGTTCGGATCGGGTTTTCGGGTCAGGTCCAATATTGACAGGTGTGATAGGTGCACTTTATATATATATTCTGATTTGGCCTCTCGACACGTCGGAGTCCGCACAAAATAATCTCACCCAAATAACAGATATAAATTAGGAACTTGCGGGCGAAGATGATAGCCTTTAGCATAACGTGAAAAGGAAAAAGAAAAAAAAGCAGAGCCAAAAGGATGTATGTTATGAATTAGCCACATGGAGTATCCACATTTAAAAAAAAAAAAGGTGCTGATTTCTTCACTGATATAATACCCTTCCTCATATTCATGGCATTTTCGAATCATTAAATTAAACTTTTCGTATGATAAAAAAATCCTTGCAGTATTTCTTAAATGACACTGAGGCTCATCAATGCAAGTTTAAAGTGTTATGAAAGAGTTGTTTCATAGAAAAAGAAGTTTTTTCTTTGTCAAAATTGTTTAATTTCGATATAAATTTGATTAGCACAAGATTGTTTAATTTTGATATCATTGAGGAACTTAAATACAAAAGGAATATTTTATAATCAATGGGGTCAATACTAGTTGTCTAATGAGCTATTTCTTATTTAGGCTATATTTATAGAGCATGACATTCTCAAAAATAATAAATAAACTCCTAACACATTGATCCCAACAATCATCATTGAATCATTGTCTGAAACCACTAATGGTGTTAATTCAGGCCGGGTTTAGATTTTACCGAAATTTGACCTAACCTGAATAAGGTTGATCTAAATTGATTTGTTCATCATGCATGTCAAAATATTTCACTTGGCCTCGACTTTACTTGAACATGAAACCTAAATCCAACCCATTTGACTCATTTATCATATAGATCATACAATTTCTAGATTAGAAAGACCCATTTAACCCAAACATGATCTATTTAATCCAACCCAAAAGATAATAACATCAATATTGGGTTTTTGGGTCAACTTCAATCTGACCCAAAAAGTAATCAGATTTCCAAATCGAATCTAACTAAAAAAATTAATTATGTCAACCCAAATATGAAAATTTTTAGTGAGTTTATGTCATTTCATTTATTGACACCCCTAATTAATGTCATATAGGGCCTGATAAGCTAGCTGAAAAGGAAAGAGCTGATAAGCACGCCGCCTAAATAAGCCCTTTCTCTTATATGCAAATAATGCCTTGCCCACTCGTCTGCGGTATCAGGAGCAGTGTCAGAGCACTTAAGATTAACCGTTAATCACTAACGACTTGCATCATGACCGTTGATGTCATGGTCATCTTCTCCGCCTGAGTTAATATAAAGGAATGTATTAGCTACAATAAATGGCAATGAAGAAATGAGCTCTTTGCATATACTGTTCTATCATCTTGCTTCTTCTTCCTCCTCAATATTCTGTTTCTCTGTTTACTGTTCTTTTGCAGGTTACAGAAAGTAGGAAGTTCTTCATGGTATCAGAGCGCTGCATCTCTGTATCATTGCGTCTTGTTTTTTTGTTGAATCTGATTCTGGAATGGAGTCCTCCCCTGTTTCTTCTACCTCGGTTCAAACTACTTCAGTTGTCAAAATGGCAGATATTCCTATACCACCGCAATTAAAGTTTCTTATGGCTAATGTGAAAGCTGTCCTTAGCATTCAACTATCTGCAGAAAATTACCCCCTCTGGAAATCTCAGGTGTTTAAACTTTTTCTAGCTAATGGATTTGATGGTTATTTAGATGGCTCAACTCCAAAACCAGTACGTATGATCAACTCTATCTCCGGCGAGCTTCAACTGAATCCGGATTACAGTACTTGGTTATTAATTGATCAAAACTTAGCTGCAGTTCTTTACTCAACTATTTCTACCACTTTTCTTCCGTATGTTCTAGAGCTTACATCGTGTTTTGAGATTTGGCATACGATTGAACGAAGGCTTCAATCGACAAATCGGTCGCGAATATTACAGCTTAAAAATGAGTTAAACACCGTAAATATGAAGGATAAATCAATGGTGCAGTTTCTGTCTGAAATTAAAAGTAAAGTTGATGCTATTGGGGCTTCTGGTTCTCCCTTACCCGAGGAAGATATAATCATGTATACCTTGAATGGTTTACCGAGCACGTATCAGGCATTTAAGACTTCTATCAGAACAAATCTAAACCCTATAAGTTTAGATGATTTCTACTCACTTTTATGTAGTGAAGAGCTGAATCTTGCAGCTGAATCTATTCGTGAGCTTTCCCTGTCCTCTGCTCCTGATCATAACATTCCGGCAATGTATGCTCAGCGTGGTCGTGCTCGCGGTCGTTACTCTCGCGGACGATTCTCTCGTGCTTCTCGTGGTAGAGGAACATCTGGACGCTCGTCCTCCAACTTTATCAACCCTGTTGAATGTCAGATTTGTGCTAAACCCGGTCATTCAGCCTACAAGTGTTGGTATCGTGCTGATTTTTCGTTACCGCCTCCTGTTCAAGCAAATACTGTTCTCACCTCTCCATCTGCGTCTGAGTGGATTCTAGACACAGGAGCGACGTCTCATTTGACGTCCGACCCGCAGCAGCTTCAAAATGCTCTACCATACAGTGGAAATCAGCAAGTGATGATTGGCAATGGCGATTTACTTCCCATCACTCACACCGGTAAAGGTTTATTACCTACACCTTCTCGTAAGCTTTCCCTCAATTCTATTCATTTAGTTCCCCATCTTCATCAGAATCTCCTTTCTATACATAAATTGGTTGCTGATAATGCGTGTTCTGTCACGTTTCATCGTTCGGGTTATACTATCAAGGACCTGAAGACTCATCAAACTCTTCTTCAAGGCCCAGCTCGTCGCGGACTCTACCCAATCTCTACTAATACTCCGTCTACAGCTACCACTACAGCTCTCATTGCTCTACCCTCCACAATTCAGTTATGGCATCGTCGTTTAGGTCATCCTTCGCATTCTGTTTTGCTCAAGCTGAAAAAGCTGTTAGGTCCTATGTCTATTTCTAGTTCTTCTATGCTAAATTGTAATGCTTGTGCTATATCTAAAAGCCACAAGCTTCCCTTCTCTCTTTCTACTTCTCGTTCTACTAAAGTGCTTCAGTTGATACATAGTGATGTATGGGGACCTTCTCCCACAGATCTTTACAAGGATATAAATACTATGTGATTTTTATTGATGATTATTCTCGTTTCACTTGGTTATATCCATTGCGTTTCAAATCTGATGTGTTTTCAATATTTTGCCACATTCAAAAATTAGTTGAACGCCAATTTGATACAAAAATTAAATGTTTTAGATCAGATGGCGATGGTGAATATTTTTCTAAACAATTTCAACTAATTTTTTCAAAATATGGCATTGTTCACCAACATAATTGTCCTTATACACCAGAACAGAATGGTGTTGCTGAACGCAAACACCGTCATATTGTTGAAACTGCTCGTGCACTTCTTTTTGAGTCCAATTTACCTCAACAATTCTGGATACATGCTTTTAAGGCTGCTGTTCATCTCATCAACCTTCTACCATCTATTTCAAACAAGCTAACCTCACCGTTTCAAATGTTATACAACACATCACCAGATTATCTCGCTTTACGTTCTTTTGGTTGTCTGTGCTATCCCTTCTTACCTTCCCACAAAATTTCCAAACTTCACCCGAAATCTTTGCCTTGCGTATTTATCGGGTACTCCGATAATGCCAAAGGCTATTTCTGTTTTCATATTCCCTCTGGCAAGATCTTTCTTTCTCGTCATGTTAAATTCATTGAGTCTGTCTTTCCTTTATTCTATGAAAAATCTGTCATATCTTCTCAGCTACCCGTTCAACCTGTTTCTACATTATCTCTGATTCCAACCATAATTCAATCATCCAGTTTACATAAGCCATCTGTTCCATCCAATACACATAATTCCACACTAAATCAACATATCTCCCCTTCCGTGTCTTTACACGGTTCCCCTTCTCTTACAGATTCATCTTCCAGTTCAAAATCAATGCCCAGCTCCACTCTTCCTTCAAATCATATTCCCCATCCTATGCTTACAAGATTTAAAATCGGGAATTTAAAGCCATGCCAAATTACAAGTCTGCATCACTTAATAGTCTCTGCAGATCCAACCTGTTATTCTCAGGCAGTTAAAAGTTCTGAATGGCGACAAGCAATGTCGCAGGAATTTGATGCTTTATTGAAACAAAACACATGGAAACTTGTTCCATCAAATCCTCAACAGCATGTCTCGGGCTGTTGTGGGTCTCCGAAAGGATTCCGCTCGTGTGGTTCGAATGCAAAGGGTACGATCACACCGTCATACAACTGTAGACCAATAACACTTCTCCTCTATTTCACATTGTTAGCTAACTGCATCCAAACAAATGAAGTAATCTAGCAAACTTCGCCCAAGCTTAGAAATAATTTCTACTTTCGAACAACCAAGACAAACAAAAAAAAAAAAAATTCCTTATATAGAGATAGGGATTTTGGATCATTTCAAATTACCGTGGTTATTGCACAATGTTTCAAGAAAAAGAGAGAAAGACTAACTTATCTGCTAAAATCCACGGTAGAAAAATAGGAGAAGCTTTTGATCCATCCGCTCAAGACAAGGAAAATGTGAGAGGGAGATCGGAGAAGGAGGTTGAGAGGGGGAGAATGCTCACCTTGCGAGGAGGAGAAGTTTGGCTCGGTCTAGGCGTCGAGAGCAGGGATCGTCGATCCAGGCGGCTTCAGATCTGGCTCACGCGTGCGAAGCCGAGAGTAAGGGTTCAGGCGGCTGCCATCGGGTTCGGTTCAGGCGGCTGCGGGACCGTCGGTGGCGGACTTCTCCTCCGTATGCTAATGGGAGAACCCGCTCGAGAGAGAGAGGGAGGCGCGAATCCGAGAGCTAAGGAGGGAGATCGGGGTTTTTGTCTAGGAACGAGCGACTTAGAGCAAGAGGGAGGGAGTGCCAATCTCCTCATCCGGGAGCCGAAGGCTTCCTCCAAGCCTTCTAAACACCTTTCGATGCTCTGCTTCGCTCGCAACGGTCGACTTCGGATTTTGGGGAAATCGGAGCCGTCGACGCGATTACCGGATTTAGGGATAGATTCAAATTAAGCCAAAAGCAATTAGGATTTATTCAAAATTAATTTGGGCTGATTCAAGTTAGGTTTGGATGCAAATCTGGTTCAAATCGGCTCGATTTAAAATCGGGTTAAGTTCGATCGATTTGATCAAACCAAATTGAACTCAAATTGAAATCGATTCGGGTCAAATTGAACTCGACGAGGAACAATCGCGTCGCTCGAATGCACTCGAGGACACTCGAGCAAAAATCGAGGTCAACAAACGGACCCCCAACAGGTGCGGCGAACAACAAGTGAACCGTACGTGTTGGCGTTGACCTTCCTAACTCTAGGAAGATACAACTCTAGGGTCAAGAAGCAGAACTAGATCGACAATGAGGGATAATCAAAGAAAGCAGCTCAACTTATCTGCCCAACCAAAGTGGCAGAATAGGAGAAGGGAATCTCATGCTCATATGAGTAGAGTTGAAACAAGCTCATAGAAAGTCCAAAGGGAATTCAACAATCATCTAAAGAACAAATCTAAGATGATGTGAAGAGAAGAGAAATCAACAATCACTCGAAAGCCATGAGAAATATTAGAGAGCAATAATCAAAGAAAAGCAATAAGGGAGAGTAATCAAAGATAGAGAAATCACTTGTCTGCTTGACCACATCGCAACAGCAGAACAGAAGGGAAATGATCAACGATCACCCGACCATAGGTCTGACGGTGATGGGAAAGGGACAAAGAAAGCACCTTCGCTCGGCCATAGGCCCCGAAACAGCGAAGTCCCTACCTGACCATAGGTCCGTCGGTAAGATAAAGCGAAAAAAGAACAATCACCCGACCATCGGTCCGTCGGTGAAGAGAAAAAGAAGCATCCTCGCTCGGCCATAGGCCCCGAAACAGCGAGGTTCCTACCCGACCATAGGTCTGTCGGTAGAAGAACAATCACCAGACCAGAGGTCTGTCGGTGAAGAGGAAAAGAAGCATTCTCGCTCGGCCATAGGCCCCGAAACAGCGAGGTTCCTACCCGACCATAGGTCTGTCGGTAGAAGAACAGTCACCCGACCATAGGTCTGTCGGTAGAAGAACAATCACCCGACCAGAGGTCTGTCGGTGAAGAGGAAAAGAAGCATTCTCGCTCGGCCATAGGCCCCGAAACAGCGAGGTTCCTACCCGACCATAGGTCTGTCGGTAGAAGAACAGTCACCCGACCATAGGTCTGCCGGTGAAAAAGAAAAGAAGCATCCTCACTCGGCCATAGGCCCCGAAACAGCGAGGTTCCTACCCGACCATAGGTCTGTCGGTAGAGGAACAGTCACCCGACCATAGGTCCGCCGGTGAAAAAGAAAAGAAGCATCCTCACTCGGCCATAGGCCCCGAAACAGCGAGGTTCCTACCCGACCATAGGTCTGTCGGTAGAAGAACAGTCACCCGACCATAGGTCTGCCGGTGAAAAAGAAAAGAAGTATCCTCGCTCGGCCATAGGCCCCGAAACAGCGAGGTTTCTACCCGACCATAGGTCTGTCGGTAGAGGAACAGTCACCCGACCATAGGTCCGTCGGTGAAAAGGTGAAGAAACTTCCTTGCTCGGCCATAGGCCCCGAAACAGCAAGGTCCCTACCCGACCATAGGTCTGTCGGTAGAGGAACAGTCACCCGACCATAGGTCTGTCGGTGAAGAGGAAAGCACCCTCGCTCGGCCATAGGCCCCGAAACAGCAAGGTTCCTACCCGACCATAGGTCTGTCGGTAAGATAAAGCGAAAACTCAACAACCCCCTAACAGGTAAAAAGGAAACAGGGGGAATGAAGAGGTGGTGAAGTGTACCCCCCAGGGACTCTGTCGGGTAACCAACCAAAAGCCCGATGTCCACTCGACCATAAGTCTGTCGATGGGACAAAACGGGAAGCTCAACATCTATCCGGCCATGGGTCTGGCGATAGAATGAAGAGGAAAGATCCACCTTTGCTCGGCCATAGGCCCCGAAACAGCAAAGTCTCTACCCGACCATAGGTCTGTCGGCAGAATAAAGGTAAGCTCAACAATCACCCGACCATAGGTCCGTCGGTGAAGGGAAAGAAAGGAAACACCTCCGCTCGGCCATAGGCCCCGAAACAGCGAAGTCTCTACCCGACCATAGGTCTGTCAGTAGAACAAAGTGAAAACTCAACAATCCCCCAACGCACACGAGCGCGGCGATGTGAGAAAAATAGAGAGGTAAGTAAATCCTCACCTAAGAAATCTCAAACTCATATTTTAGTTACCACATGGTAGAGGACAAATCGTCGTGGCCATGAGTAATTCAAACATAAGTGAAATTTCTTTAGGTGAAATAAGAATCATACAACAACAAGCAAGAATAATTTTATATTAAAGAAGGGATATTAGAAGTGGCGACAGAACACGCTTGCCGCTAAGAACCAACAACTACACCAAAGATCAATGATTTCTAAAGGAACACTCAACTACCACCTAGCGCAGGTGCCGAGGTGATAAGGAGAGGACAAGAAACACTCTACTATCACTGGCGCATATGCCAAAGTGATACGAAAACAAAAGAACACTCAACTATCGCCGGGCGCATATGCCGCGGCGATAAAGAGAGGAAGGGGGTGGTGAGGAATGCCTCCCAGGGACTCTATCGGGCTCTCTCAACCAACAAAATGGAACTCTACACTCTAATACCGTCGGGCGCATATGCCACGGCGATAAAAAGAGGAAAGAACATCACTCTAATATCGTCGGGCGCATATGCCGCGGTGATAAAAAGAGGAAAGAAAACACTCTAATACCGCCGGGCGCATATGCCGCGACGATCAGAAGAGGAAAGAACACTCTACTACCGCCGGGCGCATATGCCGCGACGATCAGAAGAGGAAAGAACACTCTACTACCGCCGGGCGCATATGCCGCGACGATCAGAAGAGGAAAGAACACTCTACTACCGCCGGGCACATATGCCGCGACGATCAGAAGAGGAAAGAACACTCTACTACCGCCGGGCGCATATGCCGCGACGATCAGAAGAGGAAAAGAACAACACTCTAATACCGCCGGGCGCATATGCCGCGACGATAAAAAGAGGAAGGGTGGTGAGGAATGCCTCCCAGGGACTCTGTCGGGCTCTCTCAACCAGCAAAGGGAACTCTACACTCTAATACCGTCGGGCGCATATGCCGCGGCGATAAAAAGAGGAAAGAACACCACTCTAATACCGCCGGGCGCATATGCCGCGACGATAAAAAGAGGAAAGAAAACACTCTAATACCGCCGGGCGCATATGCCGCGACGATCAGAAGAGAAAAGAACACTCTACTACCGCCGGGCGCATATGCCGCGACGATCAGAAGAGGAAAGAACACTCTACTACCGCCGGGCGCATATGCCGCGACGATCAGAAGAGGAAAAGAACAACACTCTAATACCGCCGGGCGCATATGCCGCGACGATAAAAAGAGGAAGGGTGGTGAGGAATGCCTCCCAGGGACTCTGTCGGGCTCTCTCAACCAGCAAAGGGAACTCTACACTCTAATACCGTCGGGCGCATATGCCGCGGCGATAAAAAGAGGAAAGAACACCACTCTAATACCGCCGGGCGCATATGCCGCGACGATAAAAAGAGGAAAGAAAACACTCTAATACCGCCGGGCGCATATGCCGCGATGATCAGAAGAGGAAAGAACACTCTACTACCGCCAGGCGCATATGCCGCGACGATCAGAAGAGGAAAGAACACTCTACTACCGCCGGGCGCATATGCCGCGACGATCAGAAGAGGAAAGAACACTCTACTACCGCCGGGCGCATATGCCGCGACGATCAGAAGAGGAAAGAACACTCTACTACCGCCGGGCGCATATGCCGCGACGATCAGAAGAGGAAAGAACACTCTACTACCGCCGGGCGCATATGCCGCGACGATCAGAAGAGGAAAGAACACTCTACTTCCGCCGGGCGCATATGCCGCGACGATCAGAAGAGGAAAGAACACTCTACTACCGCCGGGCGCATATGCCGCGACGATCAGAAGAGGAAAGAACACTCTACTACCGCCGGGCGCATATGCCGCGACGATCAGAAGAGGAAGGGGTGGTGAGGAATGCCTCCCAGGGACTCTGTCGGGCTCTCTCAACCAACAAAAGGGAACTCTACACTCTAATACCGTCGGGCGCATATGCCGCGACGATAAAAAGAGGAAAGAACATCACTCTAATATCGTCAGGCGCATATGCCGCGGCGATAAAAAGAGGAAAGAAAACACTCTAATACCGCCGGGCGCATATGCCACGGCGATAAAAAGAGGAAAGAACACCACTCTAATACCGCCGGGCGCATATGCCGCGACGATAAAAAGAGGAAAGAAAACACTCTAATACCGCCGGGCGCATATGCCGCGATGATCAGAAGAGGAAAGAACACTCTACTACCGCCGGGCGCATATGCCGCGACGATCAGAAGAGGAAAGAACACTCTACTACCGCCGGGCGCATATGCCGCGACGATCAGAAGAGGAAAGAACACTCTACTACCGCCGGGCGCATATGCCGCGACGATCAGAAGAGGAAAGAACACTCTACTACCGCCGGGCGCATATGCCGCGACGATCAGAAGAGGAAAGAACACTCTACTTCCGCCGGGCGCATATGCCGCGACGATCAGAAGAGGAAAGAACACTCTACTACCGCCGGGCGCATATGCCGCGACGATCAGAAGAGGAAAGAACACTCTACTACCGCCGGGCGCATATGCCGCGACGATCAGAAGAGGAAGGGGTGGTGAGGAATGCCTCCCAGGGACTCTGTCGGGCTCTCTCAACCAACAAAAGGGAACTCTACACTCTAATACCGTCGGGCGCATATGCCGCGACGATAAAAAGAGGAAAGAACATCACTCTAATATCGTCGGGCGCATATGCCGCGGCGATAAAAAGAGGAAAGAAAACACTCTAATACCGCCGGGCGCATATGCCGCGACGATCAGAAGAGGAAAGAACACTCTACTATCGCCGGGCGCATATGCCGCGACGATCAGAAGAGGAAAGAACACTCTACTACCGCCGGGCGCATATGCCGCGACGATCAGAAGAGGAAGGGGTGGTGAGGAATGCCTCCCAGGGACTCTGTCGGGCTCTCTCAACCAACAAAAGGGAACTCTACACTCTAATACCGTCGGGCGCATATGCCGCGACGATAAAAAGAGGAAAGAACATCACTCTAATATCGTCGGGCGCATATGCCGCGGCGATAAAAAGAGGAAAGAAAACACTCTAATACCGCCGGGCGCATATGCCGCGACGATCAGAAGAGGAAAGAACACTCTACTATCGCCGGGCGCATATGCCGCGACGATCAGAAGAGGAAAGAATACTCTACTACCGCCGGGCGCATATGCCGCGACGATCAGAAGAGGCCAGAGCTCCACAACCAACCAACACTCATATGCGTGGTGCTGTGAGAAAGCCAAAGAAGTAAGTAATTCATCATCTAAGAAATCTCAAACTTATACTTTAGTTACCACATGGTAGAGGACAAATCGTCGTGGCCATGAGTAATTAAAATACAAGTAGAATTTCCTTAGGTAAACTGAAATCATGTGCAACATGAAGTAAATGATCGATATACATCTCTCTAAACAGAGGAACATATAAACGACCGAGTAGAAAGAGTAATGTCATATCAAAAGATCAAGTGAAGTGGCGAGGGGACGAATTTGCCACTAAAAATAACATTCATCAAATCGAATATTAGTGGTTGAAAAAGGGATCACAGTGTTAACACCCATACTAACTGTTGGGACCCTGTGAAAGGTACAAGCGTCATTTATACATTCAAAGAAATTGCTCTTGCAGCTAGGGACAAAACCTCCACGAGGAATCATGTCACTAAAGGAGGTAGTGGATTGACTTTCTACTAGAAGATCAAAAATCCACTAGGAACTGATGTTAACATCTAGAGCAAGATGTACCACATCATAGGTAAGGGAAAACATTTCCATTATAAGTGAACAACCATAATTAAAGAAATGAATATATGGCTATCTCCTAAGCAATCAACATAATGTTTTAAGGAGAGAAAAAGAAGAGAATTTGGAGGGACTTTGGGCTCTTGGAGTATAGAACCGGGTTCCACTTATGACAAAGGCAACCGATTCTACTCAACTGAGAGCTTCCCTCTCTTTTAACATCATATTCCATTTATTTTCATATTATATTCACAGTTATAGATTAACATTTCATACTGTCGAAGATAACACACGATAGAGGAAATGGTTTCCATACTCATGAGTTACTCCTAATATGAAATATCCTCTAATAACTGGAACATCAAGAGAGAAATATTGTTGGCTTTGATAACCCAGGCCATATTCATCACATGAATGAAACTGGGGAGCAAAAATATCACAACAAAATTTGTAGATGAATGAAATTTATTTTATGATCGTGGGTCAACATCATCTCACCTAACTGATATAGGTCAAGGATGGACCCAGTATCATATTCCATAAAGATTCTAATTAGTGGTTTTGGTATCTCAGACCACACTTGAAGGTGACAAGTGAAACTGGGGAAAGCCAACCCTTAAGAGGGACTGAAAAGAATTTTTCATGCTACAACACCGAAGAGATTGGTGGGCACGAGTGCAAGTACAAACACCCCTACGGCGTATTTACATACAACTACTAAGGATAATCTCATACTTTATATGACGAACATCACGTGGTAGAGGACAAATCGTCGTGGCCACGGACTGTCGAAAAGTAGAAGAGATCCTTTGTAGTAATGTCTATACATAGGGATACATACAAGTGACAGGAAACGAACAACTATCGTATCATGACCGATAAGAGAAGGAAACTTATATAGGGACATTGGATCAACATAACCACACCTGACTAACACAAGTGGGCATGGACTCAATATCACCTATGGAAAATAGATTTGAATTAGGGACATTGGATCAACATAACCACACCTGACTAACACAGGTTGGTATGGACCCAGTATCACCTAAAGAAAGTATATTTGAATTAGGGATATTGGATCAACATAACCACACCTGACTAACACAGGTTGGTATGGACCCAATATCACCTAAAGAAAGTGGGTTGGGCTTAGGGATATTGGATCTACCACACCACACCTGATTAACCTAGGTGGGTATGGACCCAGTATCACCTCTGAGAAATAGATTCAAATTAGGGACATCGGATCAACATAACCACACCTGACTAACACAGGTTGGTATGGACCCAGTATCACCTAAAGAAAGTATATTTGAAATTATTGGTTTTGGTATCCCAGACCACGCTTGGGGTGACAAGCGAAACTGGGTAAAAGAACAACTCTCGAATCATGACTGATAGAAGAAAGAAATTTAAATAGGGATAGTGGATCAACATCTCCACACCTGACTAGCGTAGGTGGGCATGGACCCAGTATCACCTCTAGAAATGGGAGTTTGACTTATTGGTTTTGGTATCCCAGACCACGCTTTGGGTGACAAGCGAAACTGGGTAAAACAACCTTTCACAAAGGAGGGACAAATCAAAGGTTTTATGTGCTGGCATCAATATGATTTGTGTGCACAAACAGAAGTACAAATATCCCTACGACATATTAGCGTATCCCCTTTGAAGATAGCCTTATACTCTTTGAAGCGAACATCGTGTGGTAGAGGACAAATCGTCGTGGCCACACAGACTGCCCGAAAAGTAAAAAGGATCCTTTCAAGGAATACGGATATAAAGGGATATTTATAGGAGGTAGGAGGGTTCGCTAGTCTGTAGCAAACAACCAACACTAGTGGAAAAAGTGTCATAATATTTTTTCGGTGGGAATCCTCGACTCTAATTCCACACATTTGATGGGGAATAAGTTGCTTGCTAGTAGTCTGACGTCGGAAGTCTCCTTCCTCATCTGAACTACTATCAACAACGAATCCACCCTTAGGTATCAAGTACCTACAAAAGGTAGGAAGGTGTCGGGGTCTACTCGACGATCTCAGAGTGAGAGAGTCGAGTGAACACAAAACCCGGCGGAAAGAAAAGAATTTGATAGGGTGCGAAATGACCTAAAAGGTCGGAAGGAAAGAGACCAAAGCTAGGAGAAACCCTATCTAAGAAGGGAACCTAACTAAGAAAAGGACCCTATCTAAGAGTAGGACGAACCTAGTCTAAGGAGCAATAAACCCGGAGTGCACACAAGAGAAGATAATTTAACATCCGAAGATGGAGAGAGAAACCTGTCCCACCGTGGTCGCCAGAAATCTGTGGGTCTCCGAAAGGATTCCGCTCGTGTGGTTCGAATGCAAAGGGTACGATCACACCGTCATACAACTGTAGACCAATAACACTTCTCCTCTATTTCACATTGTTAGCTAACTGCATCCAAACAAATGAAGTAATCTAGCAAACTTCGCCCAAGCTTAGAAATAATTTCTACTTTCGAACAACCAAGACAAACAAAAAAAAAAAATTCCTTATATAGAGATAGGGATTTTGGATCATTTCAAATTACCGTGGTTATTGCACAATGTTTCAAGAAAAAGAGAGAAAGACTAACTTATCTGCTAAAATCCACGGTAGAAAAATAGGAGAAGCTTTTGATCCATCCGCTCAAGACAAGGAAAATGTGAGAGGGAGATCGGAGAAGGAGGTTGAGAGGGGGAGAATGCTCACCTTGCGAGGAGGAGAAGTTTGGCTCGGTCTAGGCGTCGAGAGCAGGGATCGTCGATCCAGGCGGCTTCAGATCTGGCTCACGCGTGCGAAGCCGAGAGTAAGGGTTCAGGCGGCTGCCATCGGGTTCGGTTCAGGCGGCTGCGGGACCGTCGGTGGCGGACTTCTCCTCCGTATGCTAATGGGAGAACCCGCTCGAGAGAGAGAGAGGGAGGCGCGAATCCGAGAGCTAAAGAGGGAGATCGGGGTTTTTGTCTAGGAACGAGCGACCTAGAGCGAGAGGGAGGGAGTGCCAATCTCCTCATCCGGGAGCCGAAGGCTTCCTCCAAGCCTTCTAAACACCTTTCGATGCTCTGCTTCGCTCGCAACGGTCGACTTCGGATTTTGGGGAAATCGGAGCCGTCGACGCGATTACCGGATTTAGGGATAGATTCAAATTAAGCCAAAAGCAATTAGGATTTATTCAAAATTATTTTGGGCTGATTCAAGTTAGGTTTGGATGCAAATCTGGTTCAAATCGGCTCGATTTAAAATCGGGTTAAGTTCGATCGATTTGATCAAACCAAATTGAACTCAAATTGAAATCGATTCGGGTCAAATTGAACTCGACGAGGAACAATCGCGTCGCTCGAATGCACTCGAGGACACTCGAGCAAAAATCGAGGTCAACAGCTGTAAATGGATTTATAAAACCAAACTACATTCAAATGGAACTATAGCTAGACATAAAGCTCGACTTGTCGCTCAAGGTTGTAATCAACAATATGGTCTGGACTATGAAGAAACGTTTAGCCCAGTTGCTAAATTACCTACTATTCGGGTTCTACTAAAAGTTGCGGTTACTTTTGAATGGAATATTTTACAACTTGATGTTTCAAATGCGTTCCTTCATGGAACATTGCAAGAAACTGTATTTATGAAACAACCGCCTGGATTTATTGATCCATTGTGCCCGGATCATGTGTGTCTACTTCAAAAATCCATTTATGGTTTGAAGCAATCACCTCGAAAATGGTTTGAAACATTTTCAAATTATTTAGTAAATTATGGATTTAGACACAGTTCGGCTGATTCCTCCTTACTCATATTTCACAAGAATTCAGTTCGTCTCTACATTCTTGTTTATGTAGATGATATATTACTGACCGGTAATCATGAGCAAACCATTCAGGATCTTCTTACAGGGCTTTCGGCTCAATTCCAGATGAAGAATTTAGGCCAAATTTCCTACTTCTTAGGCATACAGTTTTCTTCATTCGCTAATGGGCTTCATTTATGTCAATCTAAATATGCAGCTGAGATTCTCAACCGAGCGGGCATGGTTGATTGTAAACCAATTGCTTCTCCAGCATCATCTAAATTTCAATCCACCTCTGTTTCTGAACTGTCTGCAGTTCAGTCCGACAATTTTCGCCATCTCGTAGGTGCTTTGCAATATTTGACCATTACTCGTCCTGATATAGCTTTCACGGTAAATAAACTCTGTCAATATATGCATCGGCCTCTTGAAGATCACTTTCTTATGCTCAAACGTCTTCTACGGTATGTTAAAGGTACCATCTCATATGGATTGCCAATCCTACCTAGTTCACTTGAATTATCTACTTTTTCTGATTCTGATTGGGCGGGTGATCCCGTTGATCGTAAATCAACCTCTGGTTATTGTGCTTTTCTTGGTACCTCCCTTATATCTTGGCAAGTTAAGAAACAGAAAACTGTTGCTCGATCTTCTACTGAAGCCGAGTATCGTGCTCTTGCTACAGCCACTACTGACATTATTTGGCTCAGACGTTTGTTAGAAGAATTCCAACTTAATCTTTCACAACCTACTCAGCTCTTTTGTGATAATATTTCTGCTATGGCTATTGCTACCAATCCTGTTTTCCATGCAAGGACGAAGCATATCGAGATTGATTTTCAGTTTGTTCGTGACTGTCTGAAGAATCGCGTCCTCCAGCTAGCTCATATACATTCTCAAGATCAGCTTGCTGATTTATTCACCAAGCCTCTATCTATTCCTAGATTTGTTGCTCTTCGAAACAAGCTAACCATCTCGGAATCTCCCGTTAGCTTGCGGGGCGGTGATAAGCTAGCTGAAAAGGAAAGAGCTGATAAGCACGCCGCCTAAATAAGCCCTTTCTCTTATATGCAAATAATGCCTTGCCCACTCGTCTGCGGTATCAGGAGCAGTGTCAGAGCACTTAAGATTAACCGTTAATCACTAACGACTTGCATCATGACCGTTGATGTCATGGTCATCTTCTCCGCCTGAGTTAATATAAAGGAATGTATTAGCTACAGTAAATGGCAATGAAGAAATGAGCTCTTTGTTGACCTAGTTTTTGGCCCAGACCAGGTCAAAGAGTTGACCTGGTCAAATTTGACCAAGCTAGACCCCAGGACCCATCCCATTGGGTTCAGGGAGTCAAGTCGAGTCTGTTGAGCCCGAGCTTGGACCCGGGGTCAACCCGGTTGACCAAGTCAACCAAGGTTGACCACTTAGCCCATTTAGAGCCCAAATCAATTTTGAATCAAATCTAAACCTATTTATGGCTCAATCTTCATGCCCTATTGACCTAATTGACTGATTTGACTAAGTCAAGCATTGACTTAGTCAAATTTGGCCATTAATAGGTTATAATCACATATTTAAATGAGATTAATGGCTAATTAATTGGAATTAATGCCTCCTTAATAGCTAAAATTCAAAACTCCGTGGTTCAACTCCTAATTCCCTCCAAATCACCTCAGGATTTGATCGAAGCCGTTGATGGTAGGGTTAGGGAGTTTAAATATAAAATCCTTAGTCTATTTTAGGATCTTTTGGATCTTGTTCTCTCTCCAAGCCCCCAAACTTTTTAATATTTCGTGTGAGCACTCTTGGAGAGTCTTCCCATCTTCCCCAACCAAGATCCGACGAGCTCGAGTCGCCGGCGGCGAGAACTCCGGCGAAGCCAAGCCCCACGTCCCTCCTGGGATAATTTCCGCTCGATCCGAAGAGAACCAGGGTTCGACGTCAACTGGAGAAATATTTCTGCAGTTTCAACGAATCCAACGAGCCCAAGAACGCAAAAATCGGACGGTTAGATCTCTCAAAATCCTTAGAATAGCTCACATCACATGGATCTAAATAGCTTTTCGAAAAGCACTTTATAAGCCAAACGGACACTCCTCCAAGATTTCTGTACATATGTAGAATCTACGTTTAAAATTTCATTGAATTTCGTCTTGTATTTTGAGAGAACGAAGCGAAATAGTGTTCTAGGGTTTTGGTTCGTCACTTTAGATTTCGCTGTTCTGTGTTTGGGCCAAACAGCGGATCTACCATCTGCCTACGTGGATAAGTGGCTCAATCATTGGCGCGGACCGCGGGGCCAACCCGGTGCTGCCAAGTGTCGCGCCGAGAGTTTTTCTGTAGTTTCTTTTTATTTTAACTTTTTTTTAAGCTATTTTCACTCAATAATTCATAATAAATCCAATTTCGCTCCGTTTTTGACGTGCAATATACCGAATTGCTCGGATTTTTATCCTCTTTAATTTAAAATTATTTTTATTTAAAAATTATAAGTATATATTTATTTATTTTAAAAACAGTGAAGTGTTATTTTTCTTTTGTATTATTTTAATTATTTTTATTATAATATTAATATTTAAATTATAATATTAGTTAGTAGACTATGTTAGCTTGGTTCTATTACTATTATACATGTATTAGTATTATTATTATTATTGTTATTATTATCATATAAAAAAAAATGTATTTATAATAATTGAATATTATTTTAATTATTTTGATTAGTTAAATTCTCTTTTTTTCTTTTAAACAACATTAATAATTAAAAACTATTATTATATTATTTTAAATTATTGTTATATTTTAGATATTTGCCCTTATTATTATTATTAATATTATTATTAATATTAGTTAGTAATTATCTAATTATCTATAAATATAATTATTTTAAAGCCTTTATTGTATTTAAAACTTCGAAAATGCATAACTTTTTCGTTTCAGGTCGGATTTTTGCGCACAACATCTTGTTTTGAACGTATTTTGATTCTGCACATCTTGGAGTTTGCATTACACAAATATTTTTAGTATTTCTGTACTTATTTTGAAAACAGCAGACTAGATTATTCTCAAATATTATTTTTATTATACTTAAACTTCGAAATTACATAGCTTTGTCGTTTTAAGTCCGCTGTCAACGCACAATACCTTGTTTTGAATGCACTCTGAATTCTGCATATTTTAAAATTATTTTCAGATGAAAATTTTGTCTGTATCTCCTGTTATTTCAAAAACAGTGAAACTGCCCTATTTTAAAATATTATTTTATCATATTTGAACTTGTAAATTTCGTATCTTCGCCGTTTTAAGTCGGATTTCGATGTGCGACCCCTCGTTCTTTTCAGCAAGACGAGCTTTATGTTTTGGAACCATTTCCGGCCCTTGATTTTGGCTGTCTTGACTGTTTTCTGTTTTATCCTATGATTTTAGATATTTTAATGTTATTTGAATTAATTATCATACTAATTATTTTGAAACTAAAAATTATTTTTAAACCATTTTGAAACCTCGATTGGGTGGTCAGCGGGTTTCCCTATACTTATGTATTATGAATTGAACTATTTTCAAGTATTTTATTTTCCAAAAATATATTTATATCTATAAGTAATTTTTAAATTATTTTAAAACTACTTATACCTAAATTCTAACTTTGGGATACCCGCTACTTCATGAAATTTTAGACATGGATCTTATGTGTGAAGAGCAATCATGGGGGAGTGGGTTAGTGAATGGTTGAGTCCCAATCATTCACCAATCCTTTCTTTAGGTGTCTTTACTTTTTATTTTTCGTAGATTGCATGTATAGGATTGCACCACCACCACTTAGTTTAGGCTCTCCTAGATCTAAGGACATGGTGTGTTTATTTATTTACTGTACTCCCATGCATTTATTATCCCGAGGGTTAGTGTAAACATCACTTTAAACTCCTACAACGTAGTGACACCCTAAGGACAAAAATTAAGGACCTGTCTAGCGAACTTAGAAGTTTTCTAGGAGCTAGGATAGATCCCAGAACGACATGAAAACCCCAACATTTAAACTTAGTGACATCATAAGCCTCTCTGAATTTTCTAGGATTTTTTAGGAGCTTTTAGAGCCCTTAGCTAACTAACCCTAATTAACCTGCTAATTAAGGCCCCGAGACCTTCCGAAAAATGCAATAATTACATATTAGGTCAGAAAATTACCTATAATAGCTTGATTTGTTCAGAATCTGACCCTTGACCTTAGATAAATAGGGCTCCCTAGTTTGACTTCAGGTTGACCCCTAATTTGACCATAGGTGGAATTTACCGTTCTGCCCCTAATAAATCATTAAAAATTATTAAAAATTCCAAATTTTCTCCAAACACTTGGGAACACTTTCTTAGGTCATCCCTGATCTTTGGGAGTGATTCCAATCAGTTTGGAGCTTGTTTGGATCAAAACAGTAAAAAGGGCCCTTCCTTAGTTAATTTAGAAAATCCCCTTAATTGCCCGAAACTTAGAAAATTCATAACTTTGGATAGGAAACTCCGATTCCAGCCTACTACCTGTCTAACTACTCGTATTAAGGTCTAGTATTTTCCTAAGGTGATAGGAGACTCAGACTTAGCATTCTTCCCATAGTAACTTTTTGGACCCTTAGTCTAGTTCCTAGGAGGACCCAGGACTTTCCAAAATTGGCTAATATAACTTTAACTTCAAATATCATCACCCTAAGTTCCTAAAATTGATCAACAAACTATATTAACTAAAACGCAACCCCAATTCACTAATATTCGAATTTCAACAAAAATTTCCTTTTCTGGCCTTCAACAGATTTGAACTTTAGACAATTTTAACTAACTAACCTGCCTAGGATCTATCCAAACTACACAAGCCTTACACACACATAGAATGGTTTGCTAGGGCACCACTTCTAGACCTAGGTTAGGCCGCTGGGTTTTACTTTTCTGCTGTGTGCCGGAGCTTTCCGTAGTTTTCACTGCATGCTGTTTGAAAAATGATTGGTGTGTTTGCTTATTTACTCTGCACTCTGTGATGTGATGAGCGCTAGATTTACCCCTAGGTTAGGAACGTTATATACATGTCATGTTCTTCCGTGCAGGTGGCCATGCTCAAGCTAATAAAAGGGGGGCACCGTTATGATTTCTAATGTTGTCTTATGCAGGTGCTTGCTCAGCCCCCCTGATATAATGAGGGCTAAAATCATTAAATAATTATAATTGCTACAGATGGAGCTGCTTAGCCCTCAGAGCATGGCTTGGCACGGGGTCAATGGTGTTAGCATTTTTTTTTATATATATGAACTGCTTGGGATTTTTATTAGGATAACCATGCAGGTCCTTTTAGATTTTTCTGCTTTTCAATTAATGTAATATCTGTAATAATTGTTAAGAGTTGTGAAAACAACTTCGAGTTGGGATATTCTTATCCAACTCGGGTTCCAAAAGAAGAAGGCATCCCTAAGGGGAGAGTCTTCTTCCATTTGGAAGATCGAGCTGGATGGCTTTAGATATCCAAAGAGAAAAGACAATACACCCCTACTGGGGAGAATTGTCTCTTCGTTTGGATATTCAAGCCACGACGGATCCAAGGAGTCCAAGGAGGAGTGATCCAAGGAGTCCAAGGAGAGGATACCCAGGAGACTGAAGATATTGAAGATTTGAAGACCCAATATCCCACTCAAAGTTGTTAGCGTCTGTCATAGGCTTAGAAATCCGGGTTGTTGGCAGTGGTGCCCGGCCACTTTACTTTTCTGCATACCCTGGGTTGTAATTAAAGGGCAGTTGGCCTATGGACATTTATTTGATTAGTTTGTGGATTTATATTGATGTGCTTACCTGATTGTGCTTAGAAATATATGCTTTTTCTAGGTTTCTTTCTTGCATGCCGTTTTTGTTTTCGCCTGGATCGTATTAGGCTCATTAAGGACTATAAAACTTTTCTACTTGTAACTAACTCTTAAAATTTTAAGTTCTAAATAATATAGAAACTTAACGAACCTAGGAAATTGCCGGAATCGTCCGGGGTCGCATGCATATTACTGCATTTCTCTTTCCTTGCTATAAGACATCTCCCTGCCTGCGGGTAGAGTCCGGATAATCTGGCCTATGAGGATGAAGTGCCGGACCTAGGGAGACTCAGTCTTTTCAAAAAATTATTTTCTATAAGCCTGTTTTTAAAGTTCTATAGCATTCATGAGCTGACATTTCAACTAGCATGCATTGCATTAGAAATCAATTTAATTAAAATTTAATTGCATTAGTTAGGGGCATTCACCCAACATATGTCCAGGACCACTTAGGAAATTCTCTAGATGTCGGTCCTATTTCCAATAAACTATACCTCCCACCCATCTTTCATAATTGACCTGATTGCATGGTTTTAAAGCGACTAGGTGGTTAGTTGGCTCCCCCATCCAGGCCGGGATAAGTCCAGGTTTTGCATTGCATTAGCTAGGACACTGGTCTTAGTGTGTGTCGAACACTAAGTCCAACCTAGATTTAGGATTCGAGGCTACTACATTCGGTCTCGTAGTATGCCCTAAATAGTAGGTAGGTCCCTTCTTTTCAGGGACCCTAAATCCTACTTATCTTCGTCACAGGATGACGCCACCTCCATCCTTCTCTCACGCATGTGATTGAGTGCCTGATTTTCGTTTCTCCAGTTTCTCTCTAGTGCCCTAGAGCCTCCGAATGCTGGTATGAGCCACGCATGTTGATTCAGCCCCTTTGGACCTTTCTTCCCTTTGAGTAGGATTTTCTAGTCTATACCCTTGTGTCAATCCCACTTTAGGAGAGGATAATGTATGATCCTTAATCGAGAGTTTTCTCAGGCTCCGGCCTGAGATGTAATTAACCACGGGGGCTTGCACCCGTGGGAAACTTGGTCTCCACAATCTACTAAACCCCATTCGAGCTCTTGCATCGGATGGGGGAAACCCGTGATTTGGTCATGTATATTACTACCCATCGAGGTGTGTTGGCGTCAGCCTCTATCCTCAATGGTCAGTCGTATGCGCGATCCAATCTGTCCCTTCCAATCGACCCGTTCGCGCGGTGCTCTTTCGGAGGTCCACAGGTTTCTGGCGACCACGGTGGGACCAGTTTCTCTCTCCATCTTTGGATCATATATTATCCTTTCTTGTGTGTACTCCGGGATTGGTACTCCTTAGATTAGGTCCGTCCCACTCTTAGTTAGGGTCTTTCCTTAGTTAGGATTTCTTTCCCTTAGCTAGGGTTCCCCCTACTCTACTTCTTTCCAGCCTTACAGGCTATTCCTTTCACTATCAATTCCTATCTATCCTATCAAATCCTTATCAAATCCTTCATTCTTTCATTATTTCTGATTTTTAACTTGTCGATTTCTTTTCTTGGCAGCAGTGCCATGGCTTCCTTCATACCTTCCGTCACTTTTGCTTTTGGTTCGGACGCGTAGGTGACTCTCCCTGAGTCCCTGCTCGCTAGTCCGCCAGTGGGAGGGATCACTTTTGGTTTCTTCACTGACTCGGCTTTCGTCACCCTTGGCGGGCCGACCCCGGCAGAGGCTGCTGCATTCTCTCCTCCCCAGAGGAGAGGACGCGCAGTCATGCGCCCGTTTGGACGTCCTGCTGCTCGGCGCCCAGTCCGAGCACCACGTCCTGTTCCTGTTCCTGCGCAGCCAGTGCGCCCTGTGGCAAGGCGACCAGTGCCTAGGCCACTTCCTGTTCCAGCGGTCAGGCGTCCAGTGCCTGTCGCTCCTACTGCACAGGTTGCTCCGGCCCCTCAGCACCGGCAGCCTGTCGTAGTTCCCCCCGTTCGTCCAGCGGTCCGGCGTCCAGTGCCTGCCGCACCTATAGCACAGGTTGCTCCGGCCCCTCAGCGCCGGCAGCCTGCGACTACTGTTACTCCCGTTGTTCCAGCGAAAGTACCTCGTGTTCGGGTTCCCCCTCCCACTTCCACCAGGAAGAGGGGTGCCCAGACCGAGGTGCCTTCGCCTTCCACTGATCGGGTTTCTATTTTCGCCCAACTTTCTCACCCTGAGGATGTTGGGCAGACCCAGACAGTTCCCGTTTTTCCTGTTCCCGGTTCTGATGTTCCTTCCTCTTCCACCTCCGGCCTTGGGAGAAGGGCCAGGAGGAATAGGAACAGGAGACTTCGTTTAGCTGCGTCAGAGGCAGAGAGGCAGCGGATGGCCGATGCCATCGTTCACGATGAGATAGTTCAGAGACAGAGGAGAGTGGCTCCCAGGCAGCGGAGGCCACGGCCAGTTGTTGATGCACCTACTCCAGAGGTGGTGGTAGCCCCCGAGTTGGAGGCAGTTCAGGGAGGACGCTTCTCCCCGCTGACGCATAATGGTGATGAGGAGGATGTTGCCCGCATAGCGGCGGCTCCTCCTGTCGTCACTACTCTACCCCGAGCTAGGGTACCCAGGGACGCTGGTGTCCGAGCCCTCACTCAGAGGATTCGGAACATCGTCCGCCTAGCTCGTGGTAGAGGGCCCGTCAGTCGGGAGGGCTTACTCCGTCAGATTTCTCGGGCTACCTTCCAGTTACGACGACAGACTGCGAGGAGACTGTACAGTTGGCAGAGGGGGCAGACACCCCAGCAGCCTGCGGACACAGTTCCAGTAGTCAGACCCCCGGCGGTTACTCCTGTTGCAGGACGACGCCCACGTCGTCGAGGATGGAGACAGCAGCGGAGGCCTGCCCAGCCTCAGGCCAGTTCAGAGGTTACAGTCCCAGAGCAGTCAGTTGCCCGTGCAACACCACACCGTAGGAAGTGGGTTTGGAGGCGTCGGCAGGCGGACACCCCTGTCGACCCAGTTGAGCCAGTAGAGGCAGCACCACCGTCAGATACAGAGCAGTTTGACGATGTAGATGATTTGATGGATGTAGCAGTTACTTCCGAGGCAGAGGCAGTCCCGATGATGTGCGATGAGGAGGTGGCACCTACTCCAGAAGGATCCCTAGAGAGAGATGAGACAGAGTCAGTCCGTAGCCCTCATAGGATTGGTTCCCCTATGAGTCCCTACATAGAGGCACTTCGTCGGATCTTTTCAGAGGGTGACTCATTCGAGGATGAGTCAGATGAGGATATACCAGTACATCAGGTCTGTGAGACTACCCGTCGAGGTCACTCGGATGAGCAGAGAGAGCCCGAGGACCAGGATGAGAGGGAAGACCCCGAGGCAGGAGGGTCTCCGAGGTCAGTAGCTACAGACACCACAGTCTTACACTTACAGACTCAGATGGTCACTGGGAAGATCCATCTTCAGGACAGTGATTTGATACAGCCTTTAGATAAGGCTACTCAGACAGTTCAGATGATCTCTAGTCCTAGCCGCAGTTCCAGCCACAGTGACAGTCAGAGTTATAGTCAGGGCAGTAGTGGCAGATTACTCCATAGTTCTGAGGGAGAGTGACAGCTATCACTCTCCAAGGAGACTTAGCAGATGATTGAGTAAGCTGTACAGACTTGAGAGGCAGTTGAGATGAGGCCTCCCAAGGCCAAGTCGACAGTTGCCACTCCAGCTTCTTCGTTAGCACTAGTTTTTCTTTTCTTTCTTCTGTTGTAGTGCTAGATGAGCACATTTTCTTTTTACTTCTATCTGTATTAGAAAAATATGTTAAAAAAAAAATGATTGTAACCTCAAAAGGGAAGACAGGCCCCCTTCTAGCACTTGGGCTGGAGGACCTCGTTCTCCCTTATTTTGATGATTAATCAATAAAAATAATAATGATTTGTAATTATGATTGACTCTTCTACCTCTTCTAGTTTTACTAGCTTTCTAGTGATGACTCATGAAAGAGTATGATCTCTCTATCTCATCTTAGGGGTGGAGAGATTTCTTCTTTTGAACTAAAATCTTTTTTTCAAAATGAAATTGGATTTAGAAGTGAAAATTTTCTTTATTATCTTGTGATTCTCTATCTCATAGATAACTATAGTATATTGATGCATAAAACTTTATAACTTTCTTAATCAAGCTATTCACTCTTATCAGAGGATATGATTTGTTTTGTAGATCATTCTTCCTTGTCCAAGAGAAGTAAGTCTTCTTCTCTTGCACTTGGAAGATGATCTTACAACTGAGAAATATTTTGCTTTTAGAGATTTGGAAAAGGAAGCCAGTTACAAAAAGTGAAAAGATGCGCAAAGCGCCAAAAGTGAAAGATACACAAAGTGTATCAAGTGATTGAAATTTGTGCAAAGCACATGAAAGTTGAGAAAGTGGCTCAAAGAGCCCAAAAGTTATAAGTAAATGGCTTCCCTTTCTAGTAAATCTCTAAATCTCAGAAAATCTATATCCTTTCGATATTTTTGACACTTGATTCTGAAAATTATGATTTTGAAATCATCATTATACATTGATATCCTATAAGATGTGGAAGTCTATTCTCATACAAGAAATGAAGAAAATTAAATTTCTTTGTCTAATTTAAATTACTTTTTGGATTAGATTTAAATTCAAGAGAGAAAAATACTCATATAAGTGAGATGTCATGATTTAGCTAGTATGGAGCTTGATCTGAGTTAGTAAATTTAAATTGAGGTTCCTTTTAAAATTAGAGGGAGTTAAGTACTAAACTCCTTTGGGGTATGTGCTCTTTTATCACTTTTGACTAGGTCCACACCCTCCTGCATTTGTTAGGATTGGTGATGTTGATTCTTTATTTGAAAGTGAATTGCTTCTTCTTGTCAGCCCTACTCTGATAATTGAAGCCCCCAGTCCATTCATATGAGATGAATGTGATAGGGGATGTCTAAATCACTGATTTAGACCATTGAGAGATGTGATACTGGGTCCACACCCTCCTACTTTTGTTAGGTTTGGTGAAGTTGATCCTCTACTTGAATGAGATTCTCTTCTTCCTATCAGTCTTGATCTGATAGATGTAGCCCCCAGTCCATTCATATGGGTTGAATGTGATCAGGGATGCCAGAGTCATTAATTTAGACTCTTTTGGAGGTAGGATATTGGGTCCACACCATCCTATGCTAGTCAGGTGTGGTAGTGTTGACCCTCTATCCCGATGTTGATCTTGATTATGCATTAATTTTAATATGATTATACCCCCTAGTCCATTCATATGGGTTGAATGTGATCAGGGATGTCAAAGTCATCAGTTTAGACTCTTTTAGAAGTAGGATACTAGGTCCACACCATCCTGCGATAGTTAGGCGTGGTAGTGTTGATCCTCTATCCTAATGATTGATTTTAGTTATACATCGACTTCACTATGATTGTGCTCCCCAGTTTATTCACATGAGTTGAATGTGGTCTGGGTTATCAAAACCAATGATTTATTTTCTTATAAGATCTTATGTGATTTTCTCTCTCCCCAGTTTTGTTCATGTAGCGAATATGGTCTGGGATATCAAAACCAAATCACAATTCCCTTAAATAAAAAATAAATAAAAAAAAATACATAAAAAAAAAAGAGGGAAGATCTTAGTAGAGCAAAATCGGTTGTCCTTGTCACAGGAGGAACCCGATAATACTCTCTAAAAGCATGAGCTTCCTAAAGTTCTTTTTCTTCCCTCTCCTTTGAGGTGCCTTGGTGTTTGCCTCAAGGATGAAAGCACACATATCTGAGTATGATTTTCCACAACTTTAACTATCTTTGTTAAGTGATGAAGTACATTGTGTTTTGAATGTTAAACATCACTACCTTGTGGGCTTGGGTCTCTCTGAGGAAGGATCAATCCCCTTCTGCCATCTTTCGGCAGTTTACTCCCCCATTCATACACTACTCTGAGCTGTCAGAGTGGTCTTATGAATGCGATAGTGTTACTTTCACTTCTCACAGGGTCCTACCTGATTGAGGTAGTTGTTACCACTGTGACCCACCGATGATCATAGATCTCACTCATGATTATCGTGCTAGGTGTCAGGAGTGCTCCATTGTCACCTCAGAGTTATGCTGTGATGTAGTACATCTGTTCTCAGGTGTTAGCACCACAGTTTCAGGAGCTCTGATTTTCCATTGGAAGACCGACTCTTGGGTTTCTTTCACCAGCTTACTTTAGCATTCGTTCCCTACTCTTAGCTGCTAGAGTAGCCCCGTGGATTTTGTTTGATTGTTTTCACTTCTCACAGGGTCCTACCCAATTAGGGGTAGGTGTTACCACTGTGACCCTTCTAGTAATCATTAATTTTGATTACTATCCTCGGTAGTGAGGATGTCGCCTAACTACCTAGAGTTGTTTTATTAGTTGTGGTGTAGTACATCTGTTCTCAGGTGTTAGCACCACGACTTTAGGAGCTTTGATTTTCCAGTAGAAGATCAGTTCCTGAGTTTCTTTGCACCCCTACTCTCCACATTCATACTCTACTCCTAGCTGCTAGAGTAGCCCTATGGATGTTGTGTTGTTGTTTTTTCTCCCCCACAGGGCCCTGCCAGATCAGGGTAGGTGCTACCACTGTGATCCTTTTGATAATACTTCACTTATATACATGATTATCGTACTCAGGTGGTAGGTGTGTCCCCTTCACTACCTAGAGCTACTTTTCTCCTCGTGGTGTAGTATACCTTGCCCAGGATACTAACATCACCACTTTGAGAACTTTGATCTTTTAGCAAAAGATCAGTTCTTTTATTACTTTTTCGTGACACATGTTATCATTCATACGCTAGACTCAGTTGCCAGATTAGTCTTATGAATGAGTTGAGGTCACTTTCACTTTCCATAGGGTCCCACTAGTTTCTGTGGGTGTCACCACTGGGAGGTTTTTCTTACTCAGAGTTGTTGTCCTTGGTAGAGAGGATGATCCCTCGCTACTTTGGCTCTTTTTCTTACCTGGTGATATAGGGCATCACACCTTAAGTGCCACCATCACCTCTTTCTTGAGCTTTGATTCTATGATACAGAGTCAGCTCTCCTAGCTACTTTACCACTTCTTTTCCCATTGAGATCCGACTCCTAGCTGCCGGAGAGGTCCTTTGGATGTTTTGATCTTGTTTCTACCTCTTACAGGGTCCCCATCAGTTAGTATGGGTTCACTACTGTAGCCTCTTTGAGGATTAGTTTTACCAGGCGTAGTCCTGCCTTCTGTAGTTGAGGTCCCCCTCGCTACTCGAGTTCTTTTTACTCTTTTGGAATGAGATCGCCCCTTTACACACTTTACAGCGGGTATATCTCTTCCAGCCTTCTGGAGGGATGTCGTTCTGATGTCTTCTCCCCCCTTTGTTTAGGGTTAGGGTTCTCTAGGAGATCCTGACAGCATTTGGATACTCATGGCCACGACGATTTGTCCTCTACCATGTGGTTACCAGGTTGCTAGAAAGGGTTCCCTAGGTGGTTCTGCCCTCAAAATTGTCCCATTCACTTACCTCTTCTTCCCTCACATCCCTACACAGATGCGTGTTGGGCTGATGTCGAGGTGACTTTTGACCCTCTATTCTGCTGTTTGAAATGAACAGACAGATAGTTGAGTTTACCTGGTAGAGAGGACCTGACAGAGCACCTGGCAGGTACTCCTCGCCACGCTCTCGTTTGCACTGTCCTGATCAGGCAGGCATCAGAGCCCGACTCTTTATTCACTCAGTTGAAATGACTGGGTGGGTATTGAGCCCTTCTTCATCTGCAAGACCGCACTGGCTACAGCAGATGTCGAAGCTTACCCGTTGAGTGAGCCCGACAGAGTCCCTGGGAGGCGCAATTCCTCAACGTTTCTTTCTTTTACCTCGGATGCCCTGTAAAAGACTAAGCAGGCTTCCATTTCGTGGTTCATGAGCTTCTTGCTGAGGTCAGGCAGAAGTAGTGGCCACCCCAATCCACTGTTCCGAAAGGGGCAGGAGGGGCGGGATCCTTTCACCCTCTACCCGCTGTCCAGATGCGGTCAGCCTGGTAGTTGGTTTTACTTTACCGTTGAGTGAGCCCGACAGAGTCCCTGGGAGGCGCAATTCCTCAACAACCCTTTACTTCGGATGTCCTGTAAAAGACTAAGCAGGCTTCCATTTCGTGGTTCATGAGCTTCTTGCTGAGGTCAGGCAGAAGTAGTGGCCACCCCAATCCACTGTTTCTAAAGGAGCAGGAGGGGCGGGATCCTTTTACCCTCTACCCGCTGTCCAGATGCGGTCAGCCTGGTAGTTGGTTTTACTTTACCGTTGAGTGAGCCCGACAGAGTCCCTGGGAGGCGCAATTCCTCAACAACCCTTTACTTCGGATGTCATGTAAAAGACTAAGCAGGCTTCCATTTCGTGGTTCACGAGCTTCTTGCTGAGGTCAGGCAGAAGTAGTGGCCACCCCAATCCACTGTTCCGAAAGGAGCAGGAGGGGCGGGATCCTTTCACCCTCTACCCGCTGTCCAGATGCGGTCAGCCTGGTAGTTGGTTTTACTTTACCGTTGAGTGAGCCCGACAGTGTCCCTGGGAGGTGCAATTCCTCAACACCCTTTTACTCGGATGTCCTGTAAAAGACTACGCAGGCTTCCATTTCGTGTCTTCTTTACTTTTGTTGAGGTCAGGCAGAAGTATCGAGTCACCCCAATCCACTGTTCCGAAAGGATCAGGAGGGGCGGGATCCTTTTCACTTTCCACCCCGCTGTCTAGATACAGTCAGGCGGGTAGCTGGTTTTACTTGGTAGAGAGGGCCTGACAGAGCACCTGGCAGGAACTCCTCGCCTCTTTCCCTGAGTGTCCTATTCTGATCAAATAGGCACCAGATTTTGTGACTCTTTTGTTTGCTGTCCTGAGTTGATCAGACAGATACTGAGTCACCCCAATCCACTGTCCTGAAATAGGCAGGAGGAGATGGGATCTTTTCACCTTCTATCCTGTTGTTTGAAATGAACAGACAGGAAGCTGGTTTGACTTACTTGGTAGAGAGGGCCTGACAGAGCACCTGGCAGGAACTCCTCGCCATCCTTTTCCCTGAGTGTCTTGTTCCGATTAGGCAGACGCCAGGCTTTGTGATTTCTTTGTTTGCTGACCCGATTTGGTTATGCAGATACTGAGTCACCCCAATCCACTGTCCTAAAATAGGCAGGAGGAGATGGGATCTTTTCACCTTCTATCCTGCTGTTTGAAATGAACAGACAGGAAGCTGGTTTGACTTACTTGGTAGAGAGGGCCTGACAGAGCACCTGGCAGGAACTCCTCGCCATCCTTTTCCCTGAGTGTCTTGTTCCGATTAGGCAGACACCAGGCTTTGTGATTTCTTTGTTTGCTGACCCGATTTGATTATGCAGACACTGAGTCACCCCAATCCACTGTCCTGAAATAGGCAGGAGGAGATGGGATCTTTTCACCTTCTATCCTGTTGTTTGAAATGAACAGACAGGAAGCTGGTTTGACTTACTTGGTAGAGAGGGCCTGACAGAGCACCTAGCAGGAACTCCTCGCCATCCTTTTCCCTGAGTGTCTTGTTCCGATTAGGCAGACACCAGGCTTTGTGATTTCTTTGTTTGCTGACCCGATTTGGTTATGCAGATACTGAGTCACCCCAATTCACTGTCCTGAAATAGGCAGGAGGAGATGGGACCCCCTTCACCTTCTACTCTGCTGATTCGATATAGTCAGACAGATAGTTTGTGTGCTTTTACTACTCTACTTTTGGTTCTCTCTTTAGCTCTGCCCACCCCATAGGACAAGGCGGGGAGAGATACCACCTTACTTTTTCACCCTAGTGGTGATCTTTCCTTTTGATTCTCTTTTCTGCTCTGCCCCCGCTATAGGGCAAGGTTATAGGAGAATCCCCTTACCTCGTTTTCACCTTTTTAGGTGATCTTTACTGTTGGCTCTATCCTTGGCTCTACCCTTGTCAAAGGATAAGGCTAGGAGAAGAACCTACTACCAGTTCACCATTTTGGGTGATTCTTGACTTGTGCACTGCTGCTTTTCACTCTATCCTAGGCTCTACCCTCGCTGTAGGGTAAGGCCAGGAGAAGAGTTCTCTACTTTTCTTCCATCTTTTTGATACACATATTTTCTTCTCTACTTTCTGTGGCTTAGTCGGTCAACGCCAACACGAGCAGTTCACTAGTTGTTCTCCGCTCCTGTTGGGGGTCCGTTTGTTGACCTAGTTTTTGGCCCAGACCAGGTCAAAGAGTTGACCTGGTCAAATTTGACCAAGCTAGACCCCAGGACCCATCCCATTGGGTTCAGGGAGTCAAGTCGAGTCTGTTGAGCCCGAGCTTGGACCCGGGGTCAACCCGGTTGACCAAGTCAACCAAGGTTGACCACTTAGCCCATTTAGAGCCCAAATCAATTTTGAATCAAATCTAAACCTATTTATGGCTCAATCTTCATGCCCTATTGACCTAATTGACTGATTTGACTAAGTCAAGCATTGACTTAGTCAAATTTGGCCATTAATAGGTTATAATCACATATTTAAATGAGATTAATGGCTAATTAATTGGAATTAATGCCTCCTTAATAGCTAAAATTCAAAACTCCGTGGTTCAACTCCTAATTCCCTCCAAATCACCTCAGGATTTGATCGAAGCCGTTGATGGTAGGGTTAGGGAGTTTAAATATAAAATCCTTAGTCTATTTTAGGATCTTTTGGATCTTGTTCTCTCTCCAAGCCCCCAAACTTTTTAATATTTCGTGTGAGCACTCTTGGAGAGTCTTCCCATCTTCCCCAACCAAGATCCGACGAGCTCGAGTCGCCGGCGGCGAGAACTCCGGCGAAGCCAAGCCCCACGTCCCTCCTGGGATAATTTCCGCTCGATCCGAAGAGAACCAGGGTTCGACGTCAACTGGAGAAATATTTCTGCAGTTTCAACGAATCCAACGAGCCCAAGAACGCAAAAATCGGACGGTTAGATCTCTCAAAATCCTTAGAATAGCTCACATCACATGGATCTAAATAGCTTTTCGAAAAGCACTTTATAAGCCAAACGGACACTCCTCCAAGATTTCTGTACATATGTAGAATCTACGTTTAAAATTTCATTGAATTTCGTCTTGTATTTTGAGAGAACGAAGCGAAATAGTGTTCTAGGGTTTTGGTTCGTCACTTTAGATTTCGCTGTTCTGTGTTTGGGCCAAACAGCGGATCTACCATCTGCCTACGTGGATAAGTGGCTCAATCATTGGCGCGGACCGCGGGGCCAACCCGGTGCTGCCAAGTGTCGCGCCGAGAGTTTTTCTGTAGTTTCTTTTTATTTTAACTTTTTTTTAAGCTATTTTCACTCAATAATTCATAATAAATCCAATTTCGCTCCGTTTTTGACGTGCAATATACCGAATTGCTCGGATTTTTATCCTCTTTAATTTAAAATTATTTTTATTTAAAAATTATAAGTATATATTTATTTATTTTAAAAACAGTGAAGTGTTATTTTTCTTTTGTATTATTTTAATTATTTTTATTATAATATTAATATTTAAATTATAATATTAGTTAGTAGACTATGTTAGCTTGGTTCTATTACTATTATACATGTATTAGTATTATTATTATTATTGTTATTATTATCATATAAAAAAAAATGTATTTATAATAATTGAATATTATTTTAATTATTTTGATTAGTTAAATTCTCTTTTTTTCTTTTAAACAACATTAATAATTAAAAACTATTATTATATTATTTTAAATTATTGTTATATTTTAGATATTTGCCCTTATTATTATTATTAATATTATTATTAATATTAGTTAGTAATTATCTAATTATCTATAAATATAATTATTTTAAAGCCTTTATTGTATTTAAAACTTCGAAAATGCATAACTTTTTCGTTTCAGGTCGGATTTTTGCGCACAACATCTTGTTTTGAACGTATTTTGATTCTGCACATCTTGGAGTTTGCATTACACAAATATTTTTAGTATTTCTGTACTTATTTTGAAAACAGCAGACTAGATTATTCTCAAATATTATTTTTATTATACTTAAACTTCGAAATTACATAGCTTTGTCGTTTTAAGTCCGCTGTCAACGCACAATACCTTGTTTTGAATGCACTCTGAATTCTGCATATTTTAAAATTATTTTCAGATGAAAATTTTGTCTGTATCTCCTGTTATTTCAAAAACAGTGAAACTGCCCTATTTTAAAATATTATTTTATCATATTTGAACTTGTAAATTTCGTATCTTCGCCGTTTTAAGTCGGATTTCGATGTGCGACCCCTCGTTCTTTTCAGCAAGACGAGCTTTATGTTTTGGAACCATTTCCGGCCCTTGATTTTGGCTGTCTTGACTGTTTTCTGTTTTATCCTATGATTTTAGATATTTTAATGTTATTTGAATTAATTATCATACTAATTATTTTGAAACTAAAAATTATTTTTAAACCATTTTGAAACCTCGATTGGGTGGTCAGCGGGTTTCCCTATACTTATGTATTATGAATTGAACTATTTTCAAGTATTTTATTTTCCAAAAATATATTTATATCTATAAGTAATTTTTAAATTATTTTAAAACTACTTATACCTAAATTCTAACTTTGGGATACCCGCTACTTCATGAAATTTTAGACATGGATCTTATGTGTGAAGAGCAATCATGGGGGAGTGGGTTAGTGAATGGTTGAGTCCCAATCATTCACCAATCCTTTCTTTAGGTGTCTTTACTTTTTATTTTTCGTAGATTGCATGTATAGGATTGCACCACCACCACTTAGTTTAGGCTCTCCTAGATCTAAGGACATGGTGTGTTTATTTATTTACTGTACTCCCATGCATTTATTATCCCGAGGGTTAGTGTAAACATCACTTTAAACTCCTACAACGTAGTGACACCCTAAGGACAAAAATTAAGGACCTGTCTAGCGAACTTAGAAGTTTTCTAGGAGCTAGGATAGATCCCAGAACGACATGAAAACCCCAACATTTAAACTTAGTGACATCATAAGCCTCTCTGAATTTTCTAGGATTTTTTAGGAGCTTTTAGAGCCCTTAGCTAACTAACCCTAATTAACCTGCTAATTAAGGCCCCGAGACCTTCCGAAAAATGCAATAATTACATATTAGGTCAGAAAATTACCTATAATAGCTTGATTTGTTCAGAATCTGACCCTTGACCTTAGATAAATAGGGCTCCCTAGTTTGACTTCAGGTTGACCCCTAATTTGACCATAGGTGGAATTTACCGTTCTGCCCCTAATAAATCATTAAAAATTATTAAAAATTCCAAATTTTCTCCAAACACTTGGGAACACTTTCTTAGGTCATCCCTGATCTTTGGGAGTGATTCCAATCAGTTTGGAGCTTGTTTGGATCAAAACAGTAAAAAGGGCCCTTCCTTAGTTAATTTAGAAAATCTCCTTAATTGCCCGAAACTTAGAAAATTCATAACTTTGGATAGGAAACTCCGATTCCAGCCTACTACCTGTCTAACTACTCGTATTAAGGTCTAGTATTTTCCTAAGGTGATAGGAGACTCAGACTTAGCATTCTTCCCATAGTAACTTTTTGGACCCTTAGTCTAGTTCCTAGGAGGACCCAGGACTTTCCAAAATTGGCTAATATAACTTTAACTTCAAATATCATCACCCTAAGTTCCTAAAATTGATCAACAAACTATATTAACTAAAACGCAACCCCAATTCACTAATATTCGAATTTCAACAAAAATTTCCTTTTCTGGCCTTCAACAGATTTGAACTTTAGACAATTTTAACTAACTAACCTGCCTAGGATCTATCCAAACTACACAAGCCTTACACACACATAGAATGGTTTGCTAGGGCACCACTTCTAGACCTAGGTTAGGCCGCTGGGTTTTACTTTTCTGCTGTGTGCCGGAGCTTTCCGTAGTTTTCACTGCATGCTGTTTGAAAAATGATTGGTGTGTTTGCTTATTTACTCTGCACTCTGTGATGTGATGAGCGCTAGATTTACCCCTAGGTTAGGAACGTTATATACATGTCATGTTCTTCCGTGCAGGTGGCCATGCTCAAGCTAATAAAAGGGGGGCACCGTTATGATTTCTAATGTTGTCTTATGCAGGTGCTTGCTCAGCCCCCCTGATATAATGAGGGCTAAAATCATTAAATAATTATAATTGCTACAGATGGAGCTGCTTAGCCCTCAGAGCATGGCTTGGCACGGGGTCAATGGTGTTAGCATTTTTTTTTATATATATGAACTGCTTGGGATTTTTATTAGGATAACCATGCAGGTCCTTTTAGATTTTTCTGCTTTTCAATTAATGTAATATCTGTAATAATTGTTAAGAGTTGTGAAAACAACTTCGAGTTGGGATATTCTTATCCAACTCGGGTTCCAAAAGAAGAAGGCATCCCTAAGGGGAGAGTCTTCTTCCATTTGAAAGATCGAGCTGGATGGCTTTAGATATCCAAAGAGAAAAGACAATACACCCCTACTGGGGAGAATTGTCTCTTCGTTTGGATATTCAAGCCACGACGGATCCAAGGAGTCCAAGGAGGAGTGATCCAAGGAGTCCAAGGAGAGGATACCCAGGAGACTGAAGATATTGAAGATTTGAAGACCCAATATCCCACTCAAAGTTGTTAGCGTCTGTCATAGGCTTAGAAATCCGGGTTGTTGGCAGTGGTGCCCGGCCACTTTACTTTTCTGCATACCCTGGGTTGTAATTAAAGGGCAGTTGGCCTATGGACATTTATTTGATTAGTTTGTGGATTTATATTGATGTGCTTACCTGATTGTGCTTAGAAATATATGCTTTTTCTAGGTTTCTTTCTTGCATGCCGTTTTTGTTTTCGCCTGGATCGTATTAGGCTCATTAAGGACTATAAAACTTTTCTACTCGTAACTAACTCTTAAAATTTTAAGTTCTAAATAATATAGAAACTTAACGAACCTAGGAAATTGCCGGAATCGTCCGGGGTCGCATGCATATTACTGCATTTCTCTTTCCTTGCTATAAGACATCTCCCTGCCTGCGGGTAGAGTCCGGATAATCTGGCCTATGAGGATGAAGTGCCGGACCTAGGGAGACTCAGTCTTTTCAAAAAATTATTTTCTATAAGCCTGTTTTTAAAGTTCTATAGCATTCATGAGCTGACATTTCAACTAGCATGCATTGCATTAGAAATCAATTTAATTAAAATTTAATTGCATTAGTTAGGGGCATTCACCCAACATATGTCCAGGACCACTTAGGAAATTCTCTAGATGTCGGTCCTATTTCCAATAAACTATACCTCCCACCCATCTTTCATAATTGACCTGATTGCATGGTTTTAAAGCGACTAGGTGGTTAGCTGGCTCCCCCATCCAGGCCGGGATAAGTCCAGGTTTTGCATTGCATTAGCTAGGACACTGGTCTTAGTGTGTGTCGAACACTAAGTCCAACCTAGATTTAGGATTCGAGGCTACTACATTCGGTCTCGTAGTATGCCCTAAATAGTAGGTAGGTCCCTTCTTTTCAGGGACCCTAAATCCTACTTATCTTCGTCACAGGATGACGCCACCTCCATCCTTCTCTCACGCATGTGATTGAGTGCCTGATTTTCGTTTCTCCAGTTTCTCTCTAGTGCCCTAGAGCCTCCGAATGCTGGTATGAGCCACGCATGTTGATTCAGCCCCTTTGGACCTTTCTTCCCTTTGAGTAGGATTTTCTAGTCTATACCCTTGTGTCAATCCCACTTTAGGAGAGGATAATGTATGATCCTTAATCGAGAGTTTTCTCAGGCTCCGGCCTGAGATGTAATTAACCACGGGGGCTTGCGCCCGTGGGAAACTTGGTCTCCACAATCTACTAAACCCCATTCGAGCTCTTGCATCGGATGGGGGAAACCCGTGATTTGGTCATGTATATTACTACCCATCGAGGTGTGTTGGCGTCAGCCTCTATCCTCAATGGTCAGTCGTATGCGCGATCCAATCTGTCCCTTCCAATCGACCCGTTCGCGCGGTGCTCTTTCGGAGGTCCACACTCTTTGCATATATTGTTCTATCATCTTGCTTCTTCTTCCTCCTCGATATTCTGTTTCTCTGTTTACTGTTCTTTTGCAGGTTACAGAAAGTAGGAAGTTCTTCAGGGCCACTATCAAACTATCATCTTCAAACCCTTGCTATTGGAATACCATCATCAAACCACTTTCATTGAATCATCGTTGCTCAACTACCAACATTAGATCACTTCCAATCACCACCATTATACAAACACTAGATCATCACCACAACACCCATCGTCTGACCTCCTTCATTGATAAGGTCCTGTGGTTTTTCTTTCTCAGAATTTTTATGTCTAAATTTTGGTATCTCTAGCGTTCGCTTATATTTTATGTGTTTATGTTAGATCTTCATACAATGCTAAGATGCAAAATTCTTTCTCTCTATTATTGTAAATTTTCTAGCATGCAATAGTTTCACACTATTTTTGGGAATAATCCAACCATTATAAGCTTTAGAAACACGTATTTGATGGCCAACAAGCATAGTAATCATAATAATAGAGTTTCCCGCTCTAACACTCTTCATTCTAAGGACAATCTTTAAAAAAGGGATGACATGCCTCTATCTCTTTCTACCTTAGTAGGCATAATCCTACTAGTAAATGTACATCAGGCGTATCTTTAGAAGATTACATTCGAAAAATAGATGACTCTTAGAATGAAATCCTCCAGCTTCTACAAGGGATTCAACAACCAATACTAGTGCAACATGAAGGGACACGACACCCATATAAATCCTTTTTCCAACTGGCAAGGGATCCTCCTTTTCTATAGCATGATGTTAATCTCATTGAGATAGCTAACTATACCCATCCATCTAGTGCAGTCCCACTAACATGCAATCGTTTGTCAATCACTAGTGATTTGGCTTAATACATCCTTGTTAACACCCATCCTAATATCCTACTTGACTAACTATGATGCTTAGTCTAAGAGGAATTGCCCTCAAAGGGGTGAGAGTTTGTTTCCTCTTCATCATAAATTTTCATGAGCCCTTGTCTCTATTTGAAACTATCCTTCAACACCTCATTGCAACTATGTTCAAGCTGACAAATATAAAATCTTGTGATGGGACATATGTCTGTTATGAATACATTAATCATTACATGACTATCATGCACATTTAATGAGCCTTAAATACTCTCATCTATCCGATCTTCCTTGCCACCCTCAAAGAATAGGCTCACATATATTTCCACTCTCTTCTAGCAGGGGCCACCCACAACTTTGTTGAACTTGTTAAGCTTTTTATCAAACAAATTTTGTAAATTGAAGAATTGTCATAGACTCTTCCCATATCTCAAAATTTCATCAGAATAAGGAAGAATCACTCAATAAGTATATCTAGAGGTTCTCTTTTGAATATTGTCAAATTCCAATAAGAGTAGATAACCAAGTGATTAAGACGAGTCTTACTTGGAGAGCTCTTCATGAGCTTTTCTATTAATCACTAATGTGCGATATGGTTTGATAATATCTCATATGTGTTAAACATAGAAGGAAGATCGAATTAACAAAATCAACAAACTTGTTTATACCATATATATTCATCGTACTTTTTTACAACCCATAAAAATTTCAAATGCCAAAATAACGTAATCAGAATATATCTCTACTTTCAACAATAACTAATTAATTTGAGCAAAACACACAAGTTTTTTTTACAATGAACTTGAAAATAACTTTATAGAACTTCTTATAGAGTGATGTATATATATATATATATATATATATATATATATATATATATATATATATATATATATATATATATATATATATATATATATATATATATATATATATATATATATATATATATATATATATACTACTATTATAAAAGGAGCTTGAGTTTCCTTCCTCCGACAAATCTTGTTCATTCATTCTACTTATTTTTTAATTATCTTGGCCGTCCATTCTATTAAAAATATTTAATAAATCAAATATATATATAATAGTAGAGAAGACAATAATAACTGATTCTTAAAAAAGAAGCAATAAATGTTTAATTAACTGATTCTTTTTCTGCCATCGTGTCAGCTGCCAAGCAATAAATGTTTAATTAAATAGTTTTTTCAACCCTGCGTTTCAGTTCAGGCCTGCCATGGCCGGATTTCAACACTAAAGCAATAAAATTAATCACAATTACACATCCGTCTGTCCACTCGGCTTCCAAATTGATCGTTTCGATTTCTACCGCATCCTCACCGTTTCATTTCAGAAAATCTCATTTTGCTGTAGTGTAATGTAGAGAACCGTTCGGCTCTCAATTAATGTAGAGAAAAACTTCTGCAACACAGGTATTAGTTTAATGAATGCATAAAAACTTCTCCAACGCATGCATTCAAATGCCCGGGCGTTTCAGCTGCTATCAGGCCCGGGCGTTTCAACTCAAAATGCCGCACGAAGCATTCGCTTGGCCGAACGAATCCCGATTTAAAGCCCAACGCACTTCTTCTCTCTTCTTTTGCTTTCTGCTCTCTAATGCCCCACTCGCGAAACGAAACTACTCATTCCCTTTTGGCCAGTCAGCTCGAACGATAAGCTCATCTATCGCACTCCAGTTCGGAATTTCTACCTTGCACAAAGAACTTTACAGTTCTTTGTGCTTGATTCTGGTTATCACCTCCCACTAATCGACCGCTCACCGATGTACGTTTTCTTACAATCGTTCTTCTCCTTTAAGCTTTTATGTTTCTATGATCCTTATCTTATTCTTGTTACTGTTGCAATATCTGCTTGAGTTTTTTTTCTTTAATCTGTGCTTTTTTTCAGTAAAGATGAGATCGAAGTGCCCAATTTTAACGTCTTTAATTAGGATTTGTTTGGGATTTCGATAAAGTTGAACTGGTTATAGTTTATGGTTTGGTAAGATTTCATTGTTTTATTCCAGCCAAATCTAAAATTGTGAGAACAATAGATAATTCATTTTTTATGAAGCAAGAAAATAACTTGCCCCAACCTATGTGCTGTAGTTATCCTTGAAGGGGGACCTAAAGCGGATTATAAAACTTATGTAGTTATTTTACTGATTTCTTATTTTGATGTTTTCTAAACGCATTTCATTCTATTTCTTTTTTCGTCCTTTTATTTATGAACTCATTTTCCTTGTTTGTATAGTAGTCAATAAAATACAAATGATAACTTATGGAATAAACAATTATTTTATTTGAATTCTACTATTTTATTTCATTTGATGGATTATGGTTTGTTAGTTTATAAAGATCAATTATTTTATCATATTTTTTTTATTGTTTTACATATACCATCGGGAAAATAAAGCTTCTTCCTTTTTCATTGCATTGCAAATAGGATAGAAACTTTTTGACTTTATTCAAAGTGATGTATGCATAGGGTATTACTCTTATTATATCTGATGCAAACTATAAATACTTTGTGTCATTTGTTTATGATTACAACAAGCTTGCTATGGTTTATTATTTTTGCTAGAAATCTGGAGTGTTAATTTAATTTAAAAAATTTATAATGTATGTTGCTACTTAGTATTCATGAAACATCAAAGGTTTAATATTTAATTCTGAGATTAAATATCTTTCACTTGAATTTGATGCCCTTCAAGGAGGAATTGTTTCTCAACGATCTTGCTCATATAAATTTTATGCAAATGGTTTTGCTGAAAGCTGTATATCAAATTTTTTAGTAAATGTCTTCAAACGTTTGCTCTGTGTACTGCTCCAATCTACGAGACATTAAATTTAATTTGTGTAATAGGTTTTCAAGTATCAGTTAATTATTTTAGTTATGCTTATGTGATATTTTTCTTTTTCCATTAAGAATATGCTTAAAACTTTAAACATCTTTAAAACTCATTAAACTACTGTTCTTTAGTTTCATTAGGTACTCAGCTATTATTCATGTTTATGAAATACCTTATTTTTGAGTTTTTTTAGGAAATTTATCTTTATCTTAGATGGACTCAACCTGAAAGATATGATCATATATCTTGTATTGGTTCATCTAAAAAACTAGAGATTGAAAAGAACAAGAAGAAGAATACACAGGAATTTGTAGTAGAGGAGAAGGTCCAATCGAATATGAAGAACACCAAATTCTACATAGATGAGAGAAATCAACGAGTCCTTATAGGCTTCTGCATTAAAAAAGATTATGTTTGTCTTGAAAGGATAAATAGAAGATTTGTAAATATTTTGGATGGCCTAGAGTTGCACGTAGGCATTTTTAATTCTATGGAACAAAAAGAAATTGTGCAATTTATTTATGATTTGCAAAATAGAGGAAGGAAGAATGAACTTGGAGGTATGTTCAAAATTATTCATTTTTTCTTTTACATTCATTTATATATTTTTTTTTATAAATTTTATTATACTTAAACTATGAGTTCATATTCATATTTATTTGAGTTTTGGAATATTTAATTGTTATTGTTTTCCTTAATTAGTTCTTTGATTAATATGTCTAAAAATATAACATTTATATTCTTAGTCATTTCTTTTGAATTATATCTAATCTTATCATTTATAACAGTTGATAAAATTTAATATTTTGTTTAGAACATACATATTCTGAACCAAAAAATGAATGCGTGGCAAAGGAAGAGTTACAATACAATTCGGATGTTGTTATAACTATGCGGTTGTAATTTGAACTTATTTATATTTTTTATCTTTATTCATTTTAAATAAATATAAAACTAACAAAGAAGTTAATTACAGGAAAAAAAGGGGATCCCTCTTGGTATTCTTCGTAATGTGATTGCTGATCCTATTCCAAATCTCTTCAAGATTATGATAAAACGATTAATTACATCGCACATTCTGCCTATTAATTGTGTACCCGATAGTTGAATTATTATTATATATGAACCTGGTGATGGCATACTGCCTCATATTGATAGTCATAATTTTATAAGGCTATTTTCTATCGTGACATTTTTAAGCGAGTGTAATATAATGTTTGGACACAAGCTAGAAATTGTTGGACCGGGTGAATTCATTGGATCAGCCTCAATTCCTCTTCCAGTTGGGTAAGTATAAGCTATTATTTTTCTTCCTTTTCATATTTTAATATTTTTAATAAGTTATACAGTAAACTCTTTTATGGATAATAGATGATTTTTTAACATCTAAATTCTTAACTTTAAATATCAAATATTCAGGTCTGTGCTTATCTTAAATATCAATGGAGCTGATCTTGCTAAGCATTGTATTCATGCAGTTTCCTGCAAAAGGTTTCATAATTTAACCTCATTTTCAATTATACATCTATCTTGAATTCGTAATGTATTTTTTTTTCTTATATTTTGTAGGATATCTATTACTTTTAGAAAGATGGACAAGGCTAAGCGCCCATTTAACTTCAAGCTTGATTCAGATTTACAAATATAAAGTCTTCTGATTTGAGTGATGCTTCTGAATCATATTATTCATATAAAAAGATGCCTTTATAGGGTGATAATGTTGGATTTTTTTCTTTTTTTATCACTTAACAACTGTTATTTTTCGTAACTGGTTGGTAGATGTATGCTCGTGACTGGTTGGTAGACTTATGATAATGATAATCAAGCTATTTTAATTTTATAATGTTAGTATTTGAAGCTACTGATTGGAATATGATTACCAACATAGTGGATAAATCAATAACAATTTAGAGTCTTTTTTATTTTTGGGTTTAGATTCTACTTCTTATAATTTAACTACATAAAAAAATATGTATTTTAATGTTGAATTATAAAATATATTAATATATTTTCTATATGATAATTTTAAGACAAACATAAAACTTTCATTAGTATAATTAATAATTAGAATTGTTTAAAAAGATAAAATTAATAAGTTTATTTTTTTAATCAAAAATCTAATTAAAATTTTCATAAGATAAATTTTTATTTTTAAAATTTTATTTGCATACATTTAATGTCACTATCAATTGGGCAGCACAAATTTTATTAATTTTTTTCATAAAATAATTCGATCTTTTTATAATATATATTTATTAAATTCTAGCAACGTGCACTTTGTGCACGGGCAATAAAACTAGTATATATATATATATATATATATATATATATATATATATATATATATATATATATATATATATATATATATATATATATAATTTACATTACATCTCATAGAAATAAGAGCAATCACAGAGTATTTGATAAAACTTGAGAAGTGTTTGTCATAGAAAAACAATGAACAGTTCTAATCAAAAGCCTTATCGGAGAGAGATCCAACTAGAAAAGGAGAAAATTTCCCAACTAAAAAGAGGCAGGCTCACCAAACACTTATGATTAGATGTACCACCAACCAATGCGCAAGATAAATGATTGCTGGGAGCAGAAATATCTTCTGCAGAATTCAAAGCAAAGCTTCGCCTCCAGCACATCACGCGGCCGTCACTCTCTCGAAGTCGGATCAAAGATCAATTGAGAAATATTATACCTTCAACAAAAACCTCTAACGAATCCTTTGAAAACTTGTGTACAACAAAAGAGCATTGAATTTATATACAGAGTAGGGCCATAATAGTCTTATATGTTGACTTTGATTCTAAAAAAAACTATTAAAGATTTAACTCAAATCACTCAGTAGTTAGTAACATCCTCACAGTCACTCTCAATTAAGAGCATACTCAAAAAATTCAAATGCTGATGTGAATGCTCTGAAAATTATGATCTTCCAGTTAAATAATTTGTGGTCCCACATATCAATTTATTTTTTGAAACATGATATCTACCTGTTGCCACTCTAAAGGGAGTAGTTGGCGGCGGAACCTGGCGAGGCCACTCACCGGCGTTGGGCACACACTTGCTTTGCCCCATTGAAGAGGCTACGCCGTAGAAGAGGGGATTCGAACCCGAGATGGGGGTTCCCAACCATGCTCGCCCACTAACCACCCTAAGCCTCGATGGGTCCCAGATATCAAATCAATATGCTGTTGGTGATTTTCATATGGGTTAAATGAATATCATTCGATGATTAAACACTAAGGTTATTCTTTGATAAATTAATGTAAGATATCCCAATATAAATTATAATATGGTGGGGTTGAAAATAATTACATTTATTTTAAGATGAATGCTGCATATGAATTTTTTTAAAATAAATTCAATATTTTTAAACTCATATTATATAATTTGTATTAATATATTCTAAAATAATTTTATTCCTCCTATTACATCATTTTACTTTATTTTTTAAGAACAATTAGGTCGATTATGACAAACTCACACACATCACATATGCAATACTCGAACCAAAGACCTCTTGGTTGGTAACCAAAGCTCTCAACCAACATATCAAAATGAGCTGCATAATTTTAGTAAGATTTCATAGTCATCATGGCAATTATTTTTTCAAATTTTCAATACAATTTCTAATTTGATTACTCGGTAATTATGTCCTCATAAATAAATATTTCTGATTCCACCTCACAATAATCCCTCATCTAATTGACATTTTAAATGTAGTGAAATGCGACATGGAGTATATAATTTTGTCATTAACTTTGAGGAACATATTTATTAAAAATTATCGTAATTTGGCAATTCCAATCTAGCAAATCTGAAAACATAAGTGAAGAATGCAAATATATGCAGAAAAGATAATGATATCAACCATAATTAATAGCCTGCTATATAATAATCACATGTAATCTCTAGCTAGCAGATAAACATATTTTCTAAATTACAACTTTTCTCAGCCATATTTTCACATAATTATTTCATATTCCATATAACGTCTAGACAAATCAGGGCATTTTAAGCGTGATGTTCACTGAAAAAAGAAGAAGAACTGAAGAGATCAATCGAATGAGGAAGGCAGAGCAACTATGGCTTTATGCTTAGATGGATACAAGTCTTCAGATCTGGTGATTATCACAGCAAAAGACTCGGGGAACCAATGGAACTTGGATTCCGATTGCCGGCCTTAGAAAACCATCCATCTTTTACATCATAGCATTTCAAGATCTATTGCTCTGCAAATTATGCCTGCCTGATCATTTCTATTTTCTATGTGCAATGGCCTTATATGCAAATACAGATTGAGATAATTCATCAACATCTACATCTAGTTGTTTTTGCCTTTCAAAGCACATACATTTGGTTTTGCTTTGACAGAAACTATTATGATCAACATGTAGCATTTATGTTTTTGTTCATTTGGCATAGGAGTGGTATGCTGTGCTCTCATTTCATTAAACTATAAAAGGTGCCATGCTTTCTCCACTACCTAAACAATCAAATGTCAGGATCGCTGGAAAGAAACAAAAGGTTGGGATTTGCTTTAAGCTATCAGAGATGGATTTTTGATCAAATGTCTATATAGTTGAAACAACTTGGTAGTTTTTTATTACTGGACTGGTTTACTTGTTTTTCAATCATTCGTGACCACTTGATATTTCCTTTGTAGTGAGTAACAGTTCAACTACTTTTGTTTAATTTAACCATGTATTTCATGAAAATTCTTATAAATGTCAGTCTTATGGTTTTGAGAGCATGTTACAGAGTGGAAAAGCTGAGGGTTGAAAGGTAGAATGTGATGTGGAGCATTTTAGTTATAGTATTCCTTAGGAATAATTTATTTAAGTTTGTTACTAGTTTCTAGAATGTTCTTAAAAGTGCTCTTTAAGACTAGCTTATTACAAGTTTCTTGAATATTATTATTAGCATAAAAATAGACAAAGTATTGTAGTAAGAAGGATATGATGAATACTATCCTCTTTTGAAGCTTTGTGCTTGTTTTTGTTCCTTGGATTGGGATTGCCTTCTTGCAGGTCCGATTCTTTTGACAATCAACACATCAGAATGCCAGAGGAATGAACTTATTTTGGACACGATTGAGATAGCAGCATGCCCAAAATAGGACAAGAAGGATTTATTAACTGCTTGGAAATTGAAACAAGCGGTTTCTTTGTAATTAATGTTATGTTTTTTAAATTCTTTTTCATAGTGAAGATAAGTTCTGTACCATTTTTATCAACATGGTTGTCGTGTGGTTCATGCTCTTCATACGTTGTGATTTATGAAAGGTATCAACTTGTTCAATTATGTTCATAATGTTTTTTGAAATGGCGCCATTTCATGAACTAATGGACAAGCATCAACTGTGAGAAAACAATTCTAGTTCGTGTCAGAAACAAACTAGCTCAAATCGAGGCTGTTAAGTTGATCAAATCTTCCTTAATATACAACTGAAGAAGATTCAAGACCTTTCTTCCTTTTTTCTGGAGGGAAGACCATCATTGACATTGGAACATCAACTGATTCAAGCTACAAAACTTATAAAAATTCAATTCTTATCAGTTTACAAACTAATTGCTTTTTTAAGCCAATTCTGTTTCAGAAACTGAATTTTTTTTCCTTTTTTCACCCAAAAAGATTGCCTTCCAATATTTTGCCATCATAATGGGTGCATTTCTGGATCATAGGAATATATAAACCCAACAGACATCCATGAACTGCAATCTTTGTTGATGTAATGATGCATTAAATACATTTTACTTAATTAGGTACAAACAAAAAACAAAACATACCTTATCTCCTGTTCTATTTCATAAAACAGTAGATATCTCATTCTCCATTGGCCTTCCACTTTCCTGCAACTCTTCCTTCTTCTCATCCATGTAATCAATGAAATGCTGATAAAAATATGAAGTAAATCCCCACAAACCCAAAAGCAATGAAATAATCTTTAACCCATCCATTTTATCATGAAACAGAAAAACTGCAAACACTGGCACTATGGGTGTGCCCAGAGTACTAATCACATTGGAGAAGAGTGAGGAGACCTTAAATATCAATCCAACCAGTCCCACGTTAGTCACCTGCCAAGCAACTGAAGCCCAAACCAATGTCATCACATAACCTACTCTTCCCTTCCCAAAACCATCCATTTCTTGCCTCAATTTCCATTCTTTGCTTGCAAAGAGTCCACCATTGCTCCCACAGTGGATACAAGAGCAGTGTATATCTGCATCTCTAAAACAGCCTGAACTGTTTGCCTCTTGATCACTTTCTGGAATGTCAGCTCCATCAAAGATAGTATGAAGGAATAGGTAGCAGAGGCAGCCAAGGTCAGCATGAAGCCGAGCACATATTTCCCACCCGATATGTTGGATGAGGACGAGGGGTCTTGATCAGAGTGGACGCCTAATATGGCCGCGGAGAAAATGAGAAGGATGATTGAATTGAGGGTAAGCAATGTGAACCTTTCTGAATTGATGTAGTAGGAGAAAACGGCATTGAATGCAAGTTGAGTTGTGCTTACAAGGGAGTAGGTTGAGACAGTGAGGAAGAGAAGACCGTATGAGTACATTAGGCTGTCTGCAGTAGTAATAAGGCCTATGGCAATGTATATTAGGGGGATCTTGATGAGGGGCTGCTTAGCATCTGTGGAAGAGGAGGTGGAGGGTGTAAGAAGAAGAGGGATGTAGAGAATTGGGAAGCCCGCTGAGAAGGTGAGAGTCTGCATCCACTTGCTATTACCTCCTTGATTGTAGTAGAATCTTTGTAGTAGAGTAGCGGCCGTCTGGCCGGCAAGGAGGAGGAGGATGTAAATGGCCACCACAAGCCACCAAGTCCAGTGACGGAGCATGGTAGTACGCGAAGTAGCGGCGGATACAAGATTGGCTGGGTTGTTAGCAGCGGCTGGAGACGCCGATGAGCTTGTGTTTTCCTGCACTGATTCAAGTGATAAAAGTAATTTGAATCAGATCTGCAGGGAGATCCTGCTTAAAATGACACTATATGGTTTTGAAGGCATTGCTCCACTGTATTGGATTATGGGTGAAAACCAGTGGGGCCGAGTTCTAGTCACGGCTGATTTCAGCTTGAGCTTTATTAGTTAACCAAGTTTTAGCTTGGATTTTATTATATAACAACAACATTAAGCCTTATCCTCCTATGGGGGTCGACTATATGAATTATTGTACTTCATTATGTCCTATTAAGAATCAAATTCTAATTTAAATCTAATAAGATTTTTTTTATATAAAATGTTAATAAAAAAGGTAAATTATAAGTCCTTAAAGAACCTTCAACTCTCTAAAATTATAGTATTTGAATAAAAATTTATGAGCTGATGATTCTATCTATTACAACAAAAATGCAAAAAAGAAAAAAGCAAAACACAAAAATAAGAACAGGACACCACAAAAAAGGTTAACATCACAGCAACCAAAAGAACAACTACCCGAGCAGGAAACCAACCGAAAGAATAGCCTCCAGTCATGCACAACAAAGATGCATGTGAAATGAAGCTTCATGAAACAAAGACCCAATACATGCAGAACAAAGAAAAGCAAATAGCCAAAAGAGCTAAGAGCACAAACCAAACCGAGAGAATAACCCCCCACGAAGGAAAGAAACACAAGTACCATAAGGAAGAAACAACCTCAACTACCGACCCCATCAATCATAAGACACAAAACAGAGAAAAGAAAGAAGAAAGCACCAAAAAGAAGCTTTTTTTGTGTTTTCGCCTACTTCTTTTACCAACCTTTTTGTTAAATCCACCATCAACAATGTGAATTGCATATAAATCATATAATTCCATAGAATCATCCTCTAGCTCCTGAATATCCTCTCCAATAGTATAAAGAGCTAAGGATTCCCCACCAGTTAACCAATCACTTTGATCATCATTCATAGCATTCGAATTAACAACCAAATGAGCAATTAGACCAGACTTAGAAAGAAGAGATACGTGGACATCTATAAGAGGCTCATCATCAATCAAGTGCAAGGAGGAAGAAGCATTAACCGTACTCGTGGAAGTGCCATTTAAATCAACATGATTTAAACCACAAATAGGAGTTAGTTCATTAGGATTGAGAACATCATTGGACACCAAGCCAGCACTATAAGACGGCACAGCCAAGCAATTACCATCGATTGCAATATTATTGTCACCAATAGAGGCACAAAACTTATTCAAACCCTGCACATCAGACATCAACCTTTCTTAACATAAACTAATTCTAACACATCTACTCTCCAAACCAATTTAGGCGACTCTTTCTAATCTTATCTACAACTAGAAAATGATTATTATTATAAGAAAATAAAATATAATTTTCAAATATTTTAAACAATTTTATACTTAAAATCCAGAATGTTATTTTTTTAAGTGCATTTTATATTAATATGTTTCAAACAAGCAAGCTCATGAGTAAATGAGTTGAGTTAGTGCTAGCTCAAGCTTAACTCATTAGGTCATCGAGCTCGGCTCATGAGCAATTTATAGAGTCGAGCATGAGCCAGCTTACGATTCGGCTTGGCTCATTTACACCCTCATTCGAATGTGTATGCTAGTATACTAGTATGCAGAGTAAATGGGTAAATTAGTTAGATTATTATCAATTCTTATGTATGTATGTATGTCATATATATTATTTAAATATTTATATTTATTTATATAATACTAAATTTCTAAATGATATAAGGTTATATATTATATATTATTTAAATAAATAAATGTTAGTGATATTTTTAATATAATTAAAAAAATTATGATATTATATAAATTATACTCATAAAAATCTAGTGGCATGTATGCAGATTTTCCAGAAAATGATCGTGGTGTTAATATACTCAATTAATGACTAAATAAATATTTTTGTAAATTTACTAAAATATCATAAACTAATCATAAATAACATATAATTAACTAAAGTAATAAATTTATTTATTTATCAAATAGAGCAATTAATTTGATGAAAGCGTTTTTCTCGGAATTTATACCAGCCAAATTTTTAAAACGGAAGCTACTTTTTCCACTTCTTTATACAAACTTTTTTTCTATCACTGGAATAGGGCAAATTATTACGTCCGGTGTCCAGATTTTTTTAGACATCAATTTAGATGCGTCACGTCACTCAAATACACTAGGCCCCAGTTTATTTTGATGATATGACGTGTTTAGATTTGATGCCCGGACGTCAGGACGTAATAATTTGCCCCATAATAGAGATTTTTTTTTTGGCCAGCAGAAAGTAGAAAACATATCAACGCCATTCTCCACCGCCATCCGATAAACCTCCCACCTCACTGCCATCCTCTTCTAATCAGGGAGAACCTCATTCCATCATACCATCTGTGGCCCCTATTGAGAATTTGCCTGGTGATGTCAATGCTTCCATCCCTAATTTAAATGTTGTTGCGGAAGAGTTCTCTTCTTCCTCCTCTTCTCTTATGGATTCCTCTGTTAAGCCCGCTACTAGTATTAATTCCCCTAACAAATTCGTGTTAACCTCAGAATAACAAAACAAAAAAATCTTGCGTACAAACCTTCTACCCGACGGATCCACGAAACCAGCCGCAAATCCTGCTGAGTTCGGCGCCGAAACAGTCGTTTCTCCGTAAAATCTTCCGTAAAACCAGCGACTCGCCTCGATCGAGAGCCCAAACGCGTCGTTAAATACCGCACCAAACGAAGCTCTTCGCCCTCACACACGACTCTCCCCCATTCGCAAATACCACGAAGCTCTCTGCCCTCTCCCGACCTCAAGTCGACTCCACACGATCAAGCTCCCTAACTGCTCCCGAACTCCTCCCTCACTCCCGACCACTTCCTCCATCCAGCCACCGCCCCTTGCCCACTCCTTCGGCCGGATCCCGTGTGTGTGTGAGAGAGAGAGAGAGAGAGAGAGAGAGAGAGAGAGAGAGAGAGAGAGAGGAGAGAGAGCACCTACCCGACCGAACTCTGATCTCCCTAGCCGACATCTCCACCTCCTCTGCCCGCTGCCGAGCTCCGCCTCTTGCCCGATCCTCTCTGGCCGAGAGAGAGAGAGAGAGAGAGAGAGAGAGAGAGAGAGAGAGAGAGAGAGAGAGAGAGAGAGAGAGAGAGAGGCACCGAGCCCTAGCTCCATTAGAAGCCACCCGAAGCCCTACCTTGCCGAGACCTCTCCTCCATCCTTGTTATTTGGCTTCGCTCCTTCGGCGACCTTCCTCCTTGTCCGATCGAAAGTAGCGACAAGAGCTCACTGTGAAGGTAACTCTCTCCCTCACGCGAGCTCATTCAGCCAAATTCCCTATGTCAGAGAGGGGTGAGGGAGGGATTTTTTTTTATATTGTATTATATTATATTATTACTATTATTATTTAGTTATAATTAATTATTATTAATAATAGTTAATTATAATTAAATATAATTATTATAATTAAATACTTTAATTATATTTAATTATTATTTTTAATAATTAGTTTTAATTAAAATAAGTTATAATTAATTTTATTAATAATTATAGTTAATTATTTTAATAATTAACTATAATATGATTAAAATTAATTATAATTAATTATTTTAATTTAAATTAATTATTATTAATTATGACTAAATATAATTAATTATTGTAATTATAATTAATTATTTTAAATTATAATTCATTATGATTAATTTAATTAATTATAGTTAATTAATTAAATAGATAATAATAATAATAATAATAAATAAGAAAGAATGCTTCTCTCCCTCGATCCACAAGCCGCCGCCGATCCGCGCCGACGACCGCCAAAGGTATAATTTTTGGAACTTAGTCTCTCTCCTACCTCGACCTGCGTGTCGAGTCGGTGGTCTGCCCATGCACGCTTTTCTCTAGCGTGGTGGGAGGGGCAACCGGCGCGACACCTACGACGAGGTAGGCGAGTGACTCCTCGATCCGTGTGCCAACCCCGACGACACTTGCAAAGGTATAAGCTCCTAAACTCTAAACTTCGAGAACCATTCCCGGCGCTTGCAACGCGGCGAATGACCAACTCATGCACGCTTTTCTCTAGCGTGGTGAGAAGGGAATTCGTTGCGATGCTTGCGACGGGACGGGTAATCAAAACCCTATTTTCGGTGTTAGCGGCGGACCGGAAAACCAACTCATGCACGCTTTTCTCTAGCGTGGTGGGAAGGGAACCCGGTGCGACGCCCACAACGAGACGGGGTAAAATATAAAATTGCTTAATTTAAACCGGTGCCCGCAACCCATGCACGCCTTTCTCTGGCGTGGTGGGGAATAAAAGAAATTACGGCCGCGGTGTCCTCTTTTGAGGGCACCTACCGTGCACGCTTTTCTCTAGCGTGGCGGGAGGCCCAGTTTTCCGTAGTTTTCCCCTAAACGGGGGAGACGCCGGAAGGCTGCCGAAATTTCGGGTAAATGCAAGATCGTACTTGGAACAATTTGGAGCTTTACTTGGACATTGATTGGAGCATCAAACGGACTTAATTCAAACTCAAACAATCTAATAAGTTCGAATGCAAATGAAACAAGAGAATGGCTCGAACTCAAGTGAATTACAGGGGACTTATGAACTCGTGCCGGTTTGAACAGAAATGAACATGAACTTGGATCCTTATTTGAACTTGCAACAATGACTTAATTTGAATTTAAACTTGAACATGAGCTTGGGCTTGAACTCAAGCAAGAATTTGATTGAACTCAAGAGGCTACAAAGACTTGACTTGAACCATTTGAACAAGGACTTGCACTTGTACTCAAGCAAGAGCAAAGAACTATGAACAGGAACTCAATTTGAACTCAAGTGAACTACAGGGGACTTAGTAGATGAAATAATTATTTTATAACACTCAAGTAATCTACATCAATATACAAACAAGGACATTGATCTGCATGCAAACAAGAATAAAATATCTGCAATACATACATTCTCTTTATAAATATGGATGTATGTATAATATGCCACTTATGGGTAGATGTAGAAGGACTTCAGTAAATGCAGTATCCTGAAGTCAATTTCAGTCTGAGAAGGAAGACATCTACCTACCTACATGCAGCAGTGACAGATATACTACAAGAGATCAAATACCATAATAAAATACATGAAGAATACGAAAAGTGCAATCTCCTACGACCTAAGGCAGGAGATTAGTTAGTGCACTACAACCCGCCTATAAAAATCAACAAGTAGTGCACGACAGTCTACCTGTAAGAAGCAGCGAACAATTCTATCCAGAAGCTGCTACGCCACCGGATCTGCAACCTCCGTACAAGCAGACAGAAGGCGTTTATAAATATTCCAAAAATACCCCCCTGCACGTGCACTATAAATTGTATACACATAGGTACACTAAAGGGAGAAAATATAATCCAAACCCGCATGGGCCCCGGCGAGCGTGTTATTGGTACACACGTGACGTCTAGGGATGCTGCGCGGGTTGACAAGTGAATTCAGGTTCGAAACCGATCCTTCTATACGGGTCAATAGAAGTCGACAGGGTTCGAACCATTAAGCAAATATAAAGTTATGGTGACCAGTATATTTGCTTTAAAACATTTATATTAGGCCCTCAAGGCCTACAATAATATGAATTCACTAATAAAGGCACGAAGCCTACGAGACCCGATCCTTTGTCGATAGCCCGACAGAGTTGACAAGGTTCAACCCATAAAAAGAAATAACCCCCAAACACCCCGATGATGGCCGTGTTGAATGCAGATCTCAACCGGAGGGGTTCCCAAATACTTTCAATCTCTCAAATATCCATATTTCAAAGCTCCACCCAAAATACCCATAAAAATCCAAAAGATCTCAAAATCCCAAAAATATATTTAAAAATGAAATAAATCCATCAACGCACTTAAAGCAAAAATCATCCGCCCTCCGCAAAAGTTTGTCGAGGCGGACAAATATGAAATATTACTTCAGCTCACAAAGAGCGAAATGCCTAGTCGAAAATATCACTAGGATCCATTCTCAAACAATCTCTTGCCAGTAAGGACGTGGTACGTGTCCTCTGACCGGCAGTTTCGCCGCCAAATGGCACTGCAGGTAAACGGTTATGACCCGGGGCCCTCTGAACCGAGTGGTTTTGCCGCCAAATGGCACCACAGATAGCGGTTATGGCCAGAGCCAATACGCTCATTAATGGCGTTAAATCCTTGAGATATGAATCAATAGGATATGATCGATAGGGCACAAAGCCCTCTATTAGCTAAGGTGGATTCAAATTTGTCCCCTTAGACAAACATCCAACCCCGGTCTACAAGGTCCCCTTGGACGAAGCAACCCATGGCTGCCGACAAGGATCCTTCTGTCAGGTTGGGTCGACTACCTCCTCTGACTAAGTAGACCAGGGACCACGATGGCCCGGGACGACGGAACCATGGGATCTTGATCGGGTCCATCATCCATTCCCCCACCATCCGCTTTAAGTGCTAGATGGTGCAATTTCAAGTTTCAAATATCAAACCATCAAATTCTCAAATTCTCCAATTATTTTCAAACCAAATTCTCAAATTTCTACCAATATCAAAATCCTATGCTGCTACTATACGCCAGATAACACGTATTTCTATACATATCTGATTGACGACTAGCCTTAATCGAAAGTTCTCTCTCGTGATCGAGAGGGGTAATTAACTATAGGGGCTTGCGCCTATAGGAAACCAGAACTCAGATCATAAAGTCCTCACAAAATGAGGGCGAAATCTCTGGGTAGTGTCTTATCTACAAACTCATCTGCCTTCCAAAATTTACCTCGGAACTTAGTTCGTTAAAACTCCCTCGCCGAATAAGAAAAGCGATTGGAGGTCGGGGCCGAATTTTCGGAGCCCACAGATTTCTGGCGACTCCGCTGGGGATTGGTTTCTCTTTCCATCTTTGGCTAGTTGTCTCAGTGTTATAGTAGCAGCAAAAAATATATAATGATAATATTGAGCTCTGTACGGTGAACATCAGGATGTGACATTTGGTCCCTGTATCCAAAGATCCATCACTGAAAGGTCCCGATAGAGCCAAAAGCCAACAATCGGAGTCGCCCCCAGATTTCTGGCGACTCCGCTGGGGTCTGGTTTCTCTTTCCATCTCTGGCTAGTCGTCTCAGTGCTATAGTTGCAGTTATATCAAATCGTACTCAAAATTTTGAGTCTTCCAAAATGATCTTTTAACAGTTCAAAACTCTGAATTTTTTTAAAATGATCATTCAAAAAATTTTCCATTGAGATAACATATTTAGCAGTATTTTAGATTTATATTATTTGAACTGCTTACTAATGTTATTTTCTCTTATTTTTGTGTTCTGTGTAAGTCTCTGCATTTTGAAAGTGCGGGGTGATGTATCAGAATCTGATTACTAACCCTTGCCTTTCATTTATGCAGATGGATCTACAGAACACGCCGATGACTGTCCAACTAGGACAAGGAGCCAGGATTCAGCTGGCGAATGCTATTATTGAGACCGGAAATGCCGGAGCTACCATCCAATTTGGTAGTGTTGATTATCCTGCAGTCGTTGCAAGGACTGCCGCCATTCCCGTGAATGGCAGGAATGCTGAAAGGCCTGTCAGGAGGCCCCATTCTACTGAAGCTGTCACCCGTCGTGTGCATCTGCCGGCACAACGACCTGTTGCTGAAAATTCTTGTGGGAGAATTTCTGTGTTCGAGAGGCTGTCACAACCTGAGGCCCTGACCACTAGAAGAATTATGAATGGTGGAAGAGCCTCTGTGGTGACTACAAACACCACTACTTTGTCGACCAGGTTATCTGCGCTTGGAGAGTACAATGCTGAAGCCTCCCAATCCGGAGGTAGGCCTACAAGAAGACAAAGGAGAAAGATGAATGCTGAACTCCGAGCTCAGCAACAACAACTCCCTGTTCACCCCTACAATCTGTCGGCCCAAGTGCCTGAAGCCAATGTTCCTACCCGGAACAAGTTTTTTGATTTAAAATGGGTGAAAAGGAATAGCTCCACTGGTGAGCTGAAGAAGTCTTTTTGGGAGCAACGACAGGAGGTCCCAGCTCCTCCAAAGAGAAAGGAACCTGAAACTCTCTCAGCCCGGGTCTATCGGGTCCTGAAGACTGTAAAGGAGAGAGGTCTGAAAAAGAAGAAGTTCCAACAGCCTTTGATGATCGAGGCTAGAAGAACCCCGCCAAGAGAGCGTCTATCTGCTGTGGCGGAAAGAAGAGAAAGAAGACATGTCCCACGCGGTGAACATCGGGGTGTGACACCTGAACCATATGTTCAGGGATCCACCGCTGAAAGGTCCCGGTGGAAAGGAAAACAAGTCTGGAGGCCAAAGCCTCGAGGAAATGAAAAAGAAAGAAGAGAAAGGAGGATTGATCTGGGCGTGACATCCGGTGAGGCTTCCCGGAGATCCGCCCCCATCTACAAACAACATCAGAAGTGGGCCCCAAAAAGGACCCATAATGACACTGTTCCAGACGGTAGACACCTTAGAGAATCCTCCAGGAGATCCCGTCGCCCTCCATCCCCTCCAAAGGAAGAGACTAATTTTGATCGCATCCCACTGATCGAAGAAGTCCCTGTGCCTAATCAAGAACCGGAAATCCAATGGAGTCGTCGTTCGGAGATCCGAGTACTGGAGGAAAATATAGATGATCAAAATATGGAGGGAGAAGAATTCCTTGAAGGAGAAGAAAATATTGAAGAAAACATTGATGAATTTATGGAGGAAAATTTAGAAGAAAATATTGATGAATTTCTAGAGGAAAATCTAGAAGAAGAAATCAAAGAAATAAATAATACTCTGGACATGGAAGTTGTCTATATGGTGAGACACACCAATGTTAATGAGGAAACCTATTATGATGAGGGTGAAGATGAAGACGATCAACAACCGCCGATTAGGCGAGTTTATCACCATCGTCGTGAAGCTGGGTCCACCACTGGCAGAGGTGATCACTCCCAAGAAGAAGAAGAAGGAGAAGAAGCCGAGGAGAATCCCTTCGCTGATGAGAATGTCACGCTTGCAGACATGCAGAGACATATGAAGCGACAAATGAGAGCCAAAGATAGAGAAATCTCTCAGTTAAATGAGATAATGACTGAGATGATGGCTCAGATGGGGGCAATGATGCAAATGATGCAGAGAACTGTTGCTGTTGGTGCCATGCCCAATCCTCCTCCGGATCCTCCAAACTTTCAAATGCCTCCAGTCTCAGGAGTACGGGGCACTCCTGAAGATGGTCACGAGGCTCATAATGTGATCCGTCAGCCCACTCCACAAAATGTTGCAAGTACTTCTGAACCTGTGACCGCTGCACAATTGGAAGGGATTATCACAGAAAGGATCAAGGCTATCATAGCTGTTGATCAGGCAGAGAAACTAGTGGGCAAAGGTCGTCCGTATCCTGCTGAATACGACCAAGTACCATACCCGAAAGGGTATTCGGTTCCAAAGTTCAACACTTTCAATGGTAATAACAACCCCAGACAGCATCTGGCACAGTTTAAAGCCACCTGTGGGAATACAGGAGGAAATGACGCCCTACTCTTCCGACAATTCGTTAGCAGTTTGACAGCAACTGCTTTCGAATGGTACGCTGAACTGCCAAATGATTCTGTGAAGACTTTTGCAGAATTAGAAAATATGTTCGTGAAGAGATTCGCCAGTGCAACAGAGAAGATCACGATCGCTGACCTCGCTCTGGATAAGAGAAAAAGAGAAGAATCAGTGACTAAATATATCACTCGCTGGCGAAATTTGAGCATGAAATGTGAGCAACAGTTAGAAGAAGAGCATGCCGTACAGTTGTTAATGGGCAACATTGATGACAAAATGCAACCCTTCCTATGCATGGCTACAATCAACACATTTCAAGACTTGCTCGACAGAGCGGCCAAATTTGAGAAACTAAATTTGTCCAAATTAGAAAATCACTCTGATAAGCCCAAGAAGGCTAAAGTCCCAGGTGCTAGAAGGGGTGAGGCCGACTCTACGTTCTTCTCCAGAGCTGATAGAGAAAAGCAGGTGATTTACAATGTAGGCAAGGGCAAGCAGCCGATGCAATATCAAGAAAAGCCTAAACAAGCCTACAACCCCAACCCCCAGCCAAAGTTGATACTAGGGGGAAATGATAAGCCACGGACTTATCAAGCTGGAGGCCAGAGACAGGCTATAGGAACTGGTGATAGAACGTTCCAATCCCTCAAAGATAAAATGAATAAAGAATATTCATTCAAAAGGGAAAGTGTCGCCAAATTATTTCGACAAGTGTTGAAATCGGGTCTAGAATTGCCTGAATGCAAGAGACCCGAAGAGTCGAAGCACACTGGTGACCCAAATTATTGCCCATATCATCGGGTGCTCAGCCATCCTATTGAAGATTGCTACATCTTCAAGGATTGGCTTGAAAGAAAATATCATAAGGGAGAGATCACATTGTCCGACAATGTATTGTCTCACCCTAAAAAGGAATCAAGTCGGGTGGTCACGTCCTCTTCCGTACCCCTGGTTGAAGAAAGAAGAAATGAAAAGAAGCCAAGTCAAGAAGAACAGTGGGAGACTGCGGTCTCTAAGAAGACTGTAAAAATGTTGAAGCAGCTTGAAGGAGTTTTATGTGTAAAGTAGAAGTCTCCTATTGAGCCAATGATAGATTTGAAGGCACTGCCGGAGGTACGACCTTCTACTTCAAAACAGTTTTCCAATCAAGTTAGTACTTCAAAGTCTGGAAAGGTGAAATCCTCCAAGAGGAAGACCAAATTGAAGAAGCCTAAGGAGAAAAAGACTGCAACTCAGAGGGTTATTGACAGTTTGGATGAGTACTACCAGACTGTGAGACGACCTATCAAGCTTGCTGACTTCATGGCAGAGCTCAAAATAGATGAAGCTGAAGAAGGAGATGAAGATTGTCTTCCAAAAGAAGTATGTCGGGTCATCTCAGTGGCGCCTAGTATCCCGATAAAAGAGGAATACACAGAAGAAGTACCCTCTGAATCTTGTATGATGGTTTTGTCAATGGATTACAGTTCGGAGGAGGATTTGTATTTTCCAGAGGGAGACGAATCAGACCCTAGCATAGCGTCTCAGATGGGACATGTAAACCTAGGTGGTGATTCTGAATCAACAGATGAGTCCCTAGATGTAACAATGGCTGATTCTGAAGAAAATGCTCCGTTAAATGACTCTGAACCGGAGGAGACTGCTCAAGTGCAGTTAAGAAGTGGCAAGGTACTACCGCCTCCACCGAAGAAAGGGGTCTCCAATAAAGATAAAGAGAAAGAAATAGTCATCAATGACGATATAATCCCTGAAGATTACAAGAAAAAGAACACCTCAACCAATGGGATAGACTATAATATTTTATCCCATTTGAGAAAAATCCCAGCACAGCTCAGCATATACGATGCTTTGGTGATGTCTAAAGACCTTCGGGAGACTCTAATTCAGGCTCTCAAAGATCCCGAAAGATACGAGGCGTATTTTGCTGAACGTAGTTTGACTGAGGTTCTGCAAACTCGAAATGAGCCATTCATTACTTTTTCCGAAGAAGACATGATGCTCGGAACTGCAGACCATAATCGTTCTCTGTATGTTACTGCAGAGAGTGATAAGCTGATTATCAGTCGAATCCTAATCGATCCTGGATCATCCGTGAATCTGATAAGCTTGAAAGCACTGAGATCCCTCTGCCTTGATGTGGAACACCTAGGGCCAGATAAGCTGATGGTGCATGGTTTCAACGAGAAAGGACAGAAAACTCTTGGATCATTTATGCTCCCTCTTGTATTTGGAGAGCTCCATACAGAAGCTAAGTTCCATGTGATTGATGCGGATACTTCATTCAAGGTGCTACTAGGTCGTCCCTGGTTGCATGAATATGACATTGTCCCGTCAACACTACACCAGTGTATGAAGTATCTCAAAGATGGAGAAGAGTTCAGGATCTCTGGTGACATTCAACCCTTCACAGTTCATGAAGCAACAGTTTATGAAGATGCACGCTACTTCATGCCAAAGAAGCAAAAGTCTTCGAGCTCTCTCGAAGCTAAAGCATCAAATTCGAAGAGTATAAAGCGACCTGAACAGGAAGGTGATAAGAAGCAGATGGGGGAGAAAGAAGGCAGTGCCGACTCTTCCCAAAGCACCGACCATTCCAAAAGAAAAGAAGCATGTACCACATCTTGGGAGTGACACAGATGAAGATGATGTTACTCCTGCTAAATCTCGAAAAGTGTGCCAGTCAACGGATGAATGGAGCAGGCAGGTCGAATTTTCAAATGATGATTATGACTACGACTCCATTTACATGAACACGGTGCAGAATGTGTTCTCTAGAAGAATTGACAGCCTATCAATTTCAGATAGTGTACTCGTAGTCACGCGTGTTCCTTTACAACATTTCAAAGAAATTATTCCGCGCGAGGTGCATAAAGTTGAAGAACTCGCCACCCTCTATCTGCCTCCCCGTAAAAATGGGACTATTCCAAAGAATGTGTTATATTCTACGGGAATTCGTGAAGAGGAGAATCATGATTGGGATTGCATGATCCTCGATTCTGAAGAGTTATTTCCTACGAGGCTACCTAAGTTCAATACCAAAAATATTCAGAGAATGCTACGAAAGCAAGTCAATATTCCTACCACCAAGAGACAACTTCGTATAAGTTTGGGCCTCTAGTATGGAAGGAGTCTGCGTCCGTTATAGCAGAAGGATACAGACGCATATAAAGGTATTGGATTCATCAAAAGAAAATTTTTCCGGAAAGAGATTTGTCGTGCCATCACATGCGTGGAAATTGAATCCGAAGATGGTGATGTTGAAGAGACATACGAGGCTGAGGATTATGATGAGCAGCCCGTAGAAGCCGAGCCTGCACCAGAAGAGCTTGAAGATGGTGGACAGGCAGCCACTATGGATGAGCTAAAAGAAGTCAACTTGGGGACTGAGGAGGATCCTCGCCCAACCTTCATTAGTTCTCTCCTACCCGAAGAACAAATAGAAGAAATAAAAGAACTCCTTTGTGAATTCAGGGACTGCTTTGCCTGGACATATGCTGAGATGCCTGGCTTATCCCCTGACGTAGCAGTTCACAGATTAGCAATCAAACCGGATGTAGCACCCGTCAAGCAAGCTCCAAGGAGAATGAGATTGGAGATTGAAGAACAAGTGATTGCTGAAACAAAGAAATTAATAGAGGCAGGCTTCATCCGAGAAGAAAAGTACGCCGATTGGATTGCCAATATCGTCCCAGTGAAGAAGAAGAACGGGCAAATTCGTGTCTGTATTGACTTTCGGGACCTTAACAAAGCATGCCCAAAAGATGATTTTCCACTTCCTGTATCCGAACTCCTGGTGGACAATACGTCCAACTACGACATGTTCTCCTTCATGGATGGATCGTCAGGATACAATCAAATCAAAATGGCGCCCGAAGATGAAAAGCATACATCGTTCAGGACGCCCATCGGGATTGTCTGCTACACAGTCATGCCATTCGGCCTGAAGAACGCTGGTGCCACCTACCAGCGGGCGATGACTCACATATTTGATGATTTGATACATCAGAAGGTCGAGTGCTATGTAGATGACATTGTTGTCAAAAGTCTTGGCCGAAATGATCACTTAAAAGATCTCAGAATCGTATTTGAGAGAATCAGAAAATTTGATCTGAAGATGAATCCTCTCAAATGTGCTTTTGGGGTCTCCTCCGGCAAATTCTTGGGGTATGTTGTTCGTCATCGAGGAATAGAGATCGACCCCAACAAAATTAAGGCGATCACGGAGATGCCACCACCAAGGAACCTTCGACAGCTTCGCTCGTTACAAGGACAACTGGCTTTCATCCGGAGATTCATATCAAATCTATCAGGTAGGTGCCAGCCGTTTTCAAAATTAATGAAGAAAGATGTCCGTTTCAAATGGGATGCAGAATGTCAGGAGGCGTTTGATAGCATCAAGAGATACCTGTTGAATCCGCCCATTCTAGCAGCGCCAATTCCGGGGAAGCCTCTCATATTGTACACAGCTGCACTAGAAGAGTCCCTCGGAGTACTATTGGCCCAGAATAATGAAGAAGGCAAAGAAAATGCGCTCTACTACATCAGTCGAAGGTTGATTGGAGCAGAAAGCCGTTATTCCCCAATTGAAAAGCATTGTTTGGCGCTGATTTTTGCAGTTCAGAAACTCCGCCACTATATGTTATCTCATAAAATCACACTGATATCAAAGATCGATCCGCTGAAGTTCTTGATGACAAGACCAGCATTGACAGGTCGTCTAGCCAGGTGGGCAGTACTGTTATTGCAGTTTGAAATCATATATATGCCACAGAAGGTGGTAAAAGGACAAGCCTTGGCAGATTTTCTTGCTGCACACCCAATCCCGGCTGATTCTCCACTAAATGATGATTTGCCCGATGAGCAGATAATGCAGGTCGAGGAGAATGAAAGGCTACCATTCTGGGAAATGTACTTCGACGGAGCATCGTCGATTAGACCTATCCGACCTCCAAATATTGCAAGAGCCTGAGCCGGCATCGGTCTCATTTTCGTAGCACCCGAGGGAGGTATAATGAGATTCTCATTCAGTTTGACTGAACCTCGAACCAACAACGAAGCCGAGTACGAAGCTCTATTAGCAGGGCTGGAGATTGCGATTGATGTCAGAATCCAACATCTCCAAATCTTTGGTGATTCTCAGCTTATAATAAATCAGGTCCTCGGTATTTATAAGATTGGGAAAGTCGAATTGGCCCATTACCATCGGCGAACCCTCGAGCTTCTGAAGCAAATACCAAATGTCAAAATGGCTCGAGTTCCTCGAGGACAGAATGCTAAAGCAGATTGTCTGGCTAAATTAGCCAAAGAAATGGCGAACATCAACGAGGAGAGGCCTATATTTATCGGGGTTTACACTCGTAGAGTCTTGGAGCCCGCTCTATTACAATTCCCGAGGGCAGAAGGAATTCCAGATTCAAGTCAGCAGTATGAAACCCCAGTTGATCCTCAACCTCTCCATCAGATTGTTATGGAGAATTATCCAGAAGAATATCACGTGGCCAAGAGACATAAAACTAGTCAAGCTTCAGAATCGTGGTGGCATTGTTTAGATATTGAAGTTGAAAATGATTGGAGACAGCCATTCATTGACTACTTCAAGGAAAACAAACTCCCGACAGAAAAGTCTATGGCCGCACAAATTAGAAAAAGGGCATTGCGATACGCATTTGTCAATGATACGCTATACATGCGAGCTTTTGATCAAATGTGGCTAAGGTGCTTGGGGACCAAGGAAGCTAATAAAGTGGTAGCAGAAATCCACGAAGGGCTTTGTGGGGCACATCAGTCAGGTCCCAAAATGTCAACTAAAATTAAGAGAATGGGTTACTATTGGCCGACAATGGTCAGAGATTGTATTGACCACGCAAAGAGGTGCCACGAATGTCAAATTCACGGTGATGTTATACATCAGCCGCCAAATCCTTTGCACCCAACAATAGCATCCTGGCCATTCGAATGCTGGGGCACTGATATAATCGGGCCAATAGATCCGCCGTCATCAGCGGGACACCGCTTTATTCTGGCAGCAACGGACTACTTCTCCAAGTGGGCAGAAGCAGCTCCATTCAGAGAGGTCACATCGGAGCATGTGATCAATTTCTTTACCCACAATGTCGTCTACAGATTTGGTGTGCCACGCCGCATAATCTCAGACAATGGTACTGCATTTAAGAGTACAAAAAATTTACAAGTTCGTTGATCGGCACAAAATCGATTGGCGATATTCATCCATATACAATCCAAGGGCAAATGGATTGGCGGAAGCCTTCAACAAGACGCTGGTGAAATTGTTGAAGAAGATCCTTACCAAGAATAAAAGAGAATGGCATACGAAGATGGCAGAGGCACTATGGGCATACCGTACAACCTACAAGACGCCAACCAAAGCCACTCCTTATTCATTGGTGTTCGGTGTTGAAGCCGTATTACCGTTGGAGATTGAACTATCGTCACTCCGGGTAGCAATCCAAAATGATCTTACTCAAGAGCAAAATGCCCATCTCAGGATGGAAGAGCTCGATGCACTTGATGAACTAAGGTTACAAGCTCAACAAAACCTGGAAATCTACCGGGCAAGAATGACAAAATCTTTTGATCGAATGGTGCGTCCTCGATCATTTCAAGAAGGGGAATTGGTCCTGGTGCTGAGAAGACCAATCATCCCACACCGAAAAATTGGTGGCAAATTCGTATCCAATTGGGAAGGTCCCTTCGTCATCGAGAAAGTGTACCAAGGAGGAGCATATCAGTTGATCGATCTGAACGGTCAGAGGCCTATGCCGCCAATCAACGGTCGACATTTAAAGAAATATCACGCATGAAAATTTTATATATGATGTATTTTGTGATAATCAAAATTTTATATTCATATTTATTAATGCATGTTTGTTCATATTTTGAAATTCTCTTGTATAGCAAGAATGCATTTCAAAATCCTCCATCAGACTGGGGGCATTTTAAATATTTATTTGGGTCGACATCGCACTGCGTGCCGAGATCCCCAAATAAATATTTAAAATCTTAAAGACAAAAAGCTTATCCAAAATGTCCCTACGAGACATGGGGCATTTTAAATACTCATTTGGGTCGACATCGCGCTGCGTGCCAAGATCCCCAAATGAATATTTAAAATTTTATATTCCAAACTTATTCCATTTTAAAATGTCCCTACGAGACAGGGGGCATTTTAAATATTTATTCGGGTCGACATCGCGCTGCATGGCGAGATCCCTGAATAAATATTTAAAATTATCAATCCAGATATTCTTTTGTGCTAAAGAATACAGATATTTGTTTTTCAAAGTATATGCAGGTGATCTTTCAAAAGTTAGAGACACCGTCTTCTCCAACAAACCAAGACTCAAATGTCAAGAAAGAGACTTTTGTGGCTACACACTCCTACAAAATTGAGCCGAAGAAGCTTGAAGTCTTTCGACAGCCTGAAGCTTAAGGTTCGAATGGGTGTAAAAGGTCGGATCCAACAAGCCCAAATATGGCCGGATCGCTGGCAGCTCCGTCTACTCAACAAGCCATAAGAAAGGCCGTAGTAGCGGAACCCCCACTTCGTCAACCCGTCAGTAGGGACTGTAGGAAGCACGAAGACAAATTTGGCTCAACAAGTTCAAGTGGTCGTAGTCTGCAAAATTCTCCAAAATGACTGGAGAATCAAAGTTCCAGTGGAAAGATGAGTCTCGAACAACTACCAGATGTTCGTAGGCTCCAAAATCCAAAACCACAAAGGATGACTCCAAATCTGTCAACTTCAGCAAAATCAGCATTGGGAAGCGCAATTCCCATAGCTCAAGTCTGAAGCCTAAATGGGTGTAAGAGGTCGGATCCAACAAGCCCAAATATGGCCGGATCGCTGGCAGCTCCGTCTACTCAACAAGCCATAAGAAAGGCCGCAGTAGAGGAACCCCCATTTTAGCAACCAGAGGACAAAGAGCTATTAAATTCTAGCTCTCCCGATCTGATGAACTCAAGTGATTCAGATTAAAGTCTTCTCAAGTGGTTAAGGATCAAGATACTACCTACGTTCGGTACTGTCAACTGAATCCAGAACCTGCAAATCCTTCAACAAATCCGTAAAGCACAAAGCGAGGATCGAAGGAATTTTTCTTCAACAAGTCCGTCAAAGCACAAAGCAAAGGACCGAAGAAAATTATCCCAAGGTTCATGAAAAGCCCTAGGCTGAACTAAGTGGATTATGTCATCAACAAGTCCGTTATGCACAAAGCTCTGGACCGATGACTTCTTGCCATCGACCTAATACAAACCTAAGGGTTTAGGTCACCGGCATCTACTCCTTCAACAAGCCCGTCAAAGCAAGAAAGCAAAGGGCCGAAGGTACAAAAATCACCTGACAAGTGAACAAAGACAAATCAGGTAATCCTCCATCAATGTCCGCAGCACAAAGCACAGGGCAAAAGAAATCAGTATCTCAACCATCTATTGATACATCTAAGAGCTCTATAAAGGAAAGCTTTAGTGTGACATCCAAGCAAAATTTTGGAGATCCACTAAATAAGATTCTTAGTGTGACATCCAAACAAATTTTGGAGATCCACTAAGGAAAAATCGTAGTGTGACATCCAAATAAATTTTTGGAGATCCACTAAAAGAAAACTAATGTGACATCTAGATAAAATATCTAGAGATCCACAGGGTCAATCAGCATACAACAAACGTGATTCGCTCTAGTCGCGTACCACATTTGTTGGGGGGCATTTGTTAACCTCAGAATAACAAAACAAAAAAATCTTGCGTACAAACCTTCTACCCGACGGATCCACGAAACCAGCCGCAAATCCTGCTGAGTTCGGCGCCGAAACAGTCGTTTCTCCGTAAAATCTTCCGTAAAACCAGCGACTCGCCTCGATCGAGAGCCCAAACGCGTCGTTAAATACCGCACCAAACGAAGCTCTTCGCCCTCACACACGACTCTCCCCCATTCGCAAATACCACGAAGCTCTCTGCCCTCTCCCGACCTCAAGTCGACTCCACACGATCAAGCTCCCTAACTGCTCCCGAACTCCTCCCTCACTCCCGACCACTTCCTCCATCCAGCCACCGCCCCTTGCCCACTCCTTCGGCCGGATCCCGTGAGAGAGAGAGAGAGAGAGAGAGAGAGAGAGAGAGAGAGAGAGAGAGAGAGAGAGAGAGAGAGAGAGAGAGAGAGAGAGAGAGGAGAGAGAGCACCTACCCGACCGAACTCGGATCTCCCTAGCCGACATCTCCACCTCCTCTGCCCGCTGCCGAGCTCCGCCTCTTGCCCGATCCTCTCTGGCCGAGAGAGAGAGAGAGAGAGAGAGAGAGAGAGAGAGAGGCACCGAGCCCTAGCTCCATTAGAAGCCACCCGAAGCCCTACCTTGCCGAGACCTCTCCTCCATCCTTGATATTTGGCTTCGCTCCTTCGGCGACCTTCCTCCTTGTCCGATCGAAAGTAGCGACAAGAGCTCACTGTGAAGGTAACTCTCTCCCTCACGCGAGCTCATTCAGCCAAATTCCCTATGTCAGAGAGGGGTGAGGGAGGGATTTTTTTTATATTGTATTATATTATATTATTACTATTATTATTTAGTTATAATTAATTATTATTAATAATAGTTAATTATAATTAAATATAATTATTATAATTAAATACTTTAATTATATTTAATTATTATTTTTAATAATTAGTTTTAATTAAAATAAGTTATAATTAATTTTATTAATAATTATAGTTAATTATTTTAATAATTAACTATAATATGATTAAAATTAATTATAATTAATTATTTTAATTTAAATTAATTATTATTAATTATGACTAAATATAATTAATTATTGTAATTATAATTAATTATTTTAAATTATAATTCATTATGATTAATTTAATTAATTATAGTTAATTAATTAAACAGATAATAATAATAATAATAAATAAGAAAGAATGCTTCTCTCCCTCGATCCACAAGCCGCCGCCGATCCGCGCCGATGACCGCCAAAGGTATAATTTTTGGAACTTAGTCTCTCTCCTACCTCGACCTGCGTGTCGAGTCGGTGGTCTGCCCATGCACGCTTTTCTCTAGCGTGGTGGGAGGGGCAACCGGCGCGACACCTACGACGAGGTAGGCGAGTGACTCCTCGATCCGTGTGCCAACCCCGACGACACTTGCAAAGGTATAAGCTCCTAAACTCTAAACTTCGAGAACCATTCCCGGCGCTTGCAACGCGGCGAATGACCAACTCATGCACGCTTTTCTCTAGCGTGGTGAGAAGGGAATTCGTTGCGATGCTTGCGACGGGACGGGTAATCAAAACCCTATTTTCGGTGTTAGCGGCGGACCGGAAAACCAACTCATGCACGCTTTTCTCTAGCGTGGTGGGAAGGGAACCCGGTGCGACGCCCACAACGAGACGGGGTAAAATATAAAATTACTTAATTTAAACCGGTGCCCGCAACCCATGCACGCCTTTCTCTGGCGTGGTGGGGAATAAAAGAAATTACGGCCGCGGTGTCCTCTTTTGAGGGCACCTACCGTGCACGCTTTTCTCTAGCGTGGCGGGAGGCCCAGTTTTCTGTAGTTTTCCCCTAAACGGGGGAGACGCCGGAAGGCTGCCGAAATTTCGGGTAAATGCAAGATCGTACTTGGAACAATTTGGAGCTTTACTTGGACATTGATTGGAGCATCAAACGGACTTAATTCAAACTCAAACAATCTAATAAGTTCGAATGCAAATGAAACAAGAGAATGGCTCGAACTCAAGTGAATTACAGGGGACTTATGAACTCGTGCCGGTTTGAACAGAAATGAACATGAACTTGGATCCTTATTTGAACTTGCAACAATGACTTAATTTGAATTTAAACTTGAACATGAGCTTGGGCTTGAACTCAAGCAAGAATTTGATTGAACTCAAGAGGCTACAAAGACTTGACTTGAACCATTTGAACAAGGACTTGCACTTGTACTCGAGCAAGAGCAAAGAACTATGAACAGGAACTCAATTTGAACTCAAGTGAACTACAGGGGACTTAGTAGATGAAATAATTATTTTATAACACTCAAGTAATCTACATCAATATACAAACAAGGACATTGATCTGCATGCAAACAAGAATAAAAGATCTGCAATACATACATTCTCTTTATAAATATGGATGTATGTATAATATGCCACTTATGGGTAGATGTAGAAGGACTTCAGTAAATGCAGTATCCTGAAGTCAATTTCAGTCTGAGAAGGAAGACATCTACCTACCTACATGCAGCAGTGACAGATATACTACAAGAGATCAAATACCATAATAAAATACATGAAGAATACGAAAAGTGCAATCTCCTACGACCTAAGGCAGGAGATTAGTTAGTGCACTACAACCCGCCTATGAAAATCAACAAGTAGTGCACGACAGTCTACCTGTAAGAAGCAGCGAACAATTCTATCCAGAAGCTGCTACGCCACCGGATCTGCAACCTCCGTACAAGCAGACAGAAGGCGTTTATAAATATTCCAAAAATACCCCCCTGCACGTGCACTATAAATTGTATACACATAGGTACACTAAAGGGGGAAAATATAATCCAAACCCGCATGGGCGCCGGCGAGCGTGTTATTGGTACACACGTGACGTCTAGGGATGCTGCGCGGGTTGACAAGTGAATTCAGGTTCGAAACCGATCCTTCTATACGGGTCAATAGAAGTCGACAGGGTTCGAACCATTAAGCAAATATAAAGTTATGGTGACCAGTATATTTGCTTTAAAACATTTATATTAGGCCCTCAAGGCCTACAATAATATGAATTCACTAATAAAGGCACGAAGCCTACGAGACCCGATCCTTTGTCGATAGCCCGACAGAGTTGACAAGGTTCAACCCATAAAAAGAAATAACCCCCAAACACCCCGATGATGGCCGTGTTGAATGCAGATCTCAACCGGAGGGGTTCCCAAATACTTTCAATCTCTCAAATATCCATATTTCAAAGCTCCACCCAAAATACCCATAAAAATCCAAAAGATCTCAAAATCCCAAAAATATATTTAAAAATGAAATAAATCCATCAACGCACTTAAAGCAAAAATCATCCGCCCTCCGCAAAAGTTTGTCGAGGCGGACAAATATGAAATATTACTTCAGCTCACAAAGAGCGAAATGCCTAGTCGAAAATATCACTAGGATAGGATCCATTCTCAAACAATCTCTTGCCAGTAAGGATGTGGTACGTGTCCTCTGACCGGCAGTTTCGCCGCCAAATGGCACTGCAGGTAAACGGTTATGACCCGGGGCCCTCTGAACCGAGTGGTTTTGCCGCCAAATGGCATCACAGATAGCGGTTATGGCCAGAGCCAATACGCTCCTTAATGGCGTTAAATCCTTGAGATATGAATCAATAGGATATGATCGATAGGGCACAAAGCCCTCTGTTAGCTAAGGTGGATTCAAATTTGTCCCCTTAGACAAACATCCAACCCCGGTCTACAAGGTCCCCTTGGATGAAGCAACCCATGGCTGCCGACAAGGATCCTTCTGTCAGGTTGGGTCGACTACCTCCTCTGACTAAGTAGACCAGGGACCACGATGGCCCGGGACGACGGAACCATGGGATCTTGATCGGGTCCATCATCCATTCCCCCACCATCCGCTTTAAGTGCTAGATGGTGCAATTTCAAGTTTCAAATATCAAACCATCAAATTCTCAAATTCTCCAATTATTTTCAAACCAAATTCTCAAATTTCTACCAATATCAAAATCCTATGCTGCTACTATACGCCAGATAACACGTATTTCTATACATATCTGATTGACGACTAGCCTTAATCGAAAGTTCTCTCTCGTGATCGAGAGGGGTAATTAACTATAGGGGCTTGCGCCTATAGGAAACCAGAACTCAGATCATAAAGTCCTCACAAAATGAGGGCGAAATCTCTGGGTAGTGTCTTATCTACAAACTCATCTGCCTTCCAAAATTTACCTCGGAACTTAGTTCGTTAAAACTCCCTCGCCGAATAAGAAAAGAGATTGGAGGCCGGGGCCGAATTTTCGGAGCCCACAATTCGATATTCTTACGGATTTGGACTCTCACAGTAAGGAGGATTATAATCCTGATTTTCAGGAGAAGGATTTCAAATTGGTAGGAAAAGGGAAGAAACAGGCTGGGTCCGATTATGCCAAGAAATCTGCAAAGGGAAAGCAGAGTAAAAAATCCCAAACTCATCAAAATTCTTGATGTCTCTTCCACATTTTGGTGTGTGGAACGTTAGGGGTTTTAATCGCCCTGACAAAGTTTTTTGCTGTAAGAGTTTAATTCAGTCTTTTAAGCTTGATATGCTTTGTATTTTGGAAAACCGTATCCACCTTTCCTCCCTTTCGGATCAGTTTTTTGAGTCTTCTCATCGGCTTTTTCCTAATGAGGACAGTGTTCATAATTTTGACTTATCTCCTTCTGGGAGAATTTGGATTAAGTGGAATCCTAGCAAGCTCTGTTTTACTCCCAATTCCGTCACTCCTCAACTCATTAATGGCTTGGTTAAGATTGGTAATCTGTTTTCTTTTCAGTTATCTATTGTTTATGCTGGCAATTCTGCTAGTGATAGACAGGAACTTTGGGCCTCTATCTCTGATGTGGCTCCCTCTACTGATATCCCGTGGGCAGTTATTGGTGATTTTAACTGCTGTCGCTATGCTTCAGATAAAAGGGGAGGCTTGCCGCTTCATCACTCTCAATTAGTTGATATTAACAATATGATTTTTTCTAATCATTTGGTTGATCTAAATGCGGTGGGGAGTCATTATTCTTGGTATAATCAGCAAATTGAGAATCCTATTTTTATTAAACTTGACAGAGCTCTTGTCAATGAGAACTGGATTAAGTGTTTTCCTGCTTCCTACAGCTCATTCCAATCTCCTGCTTGTTCTGATCACTCTCCGATAATTCTTCATCCTGGGATTAATTTTAAATCCAAACAACGATTTCAGTTTAAGAACTTCTGGACAAAAAATGACTCTTACTGGAGCCTACTGTTGAATACCTGTGCTCAGCCGATATCTGGCAATCCTCTTTCTCATTTTTGCTTGTTTCTTAAAAATTTCAAAGGTGAACTTAAGCATCAAATTTGGGCTAATTCCAATTATCTTTCTGTGGAGTTGGATAGTTTATACAGGCATCAAGAACTTTTATTTAGCTCTATGCATCACCAGCCCTTACATACTGACGTATTGGATAACCTCAAGCAGGTTAATCTTAGAATTGCTGAAACCTCTACCTCTCTTGCTAGCTGGGCAATTCAAAGAGCTAAGGTTAAATGGCTCCATCATGGTGAAGAGGACTTGAAATTTTTATACGCCAAGATCAGATGTAAACAAGGGAAGTCTAAATCCTTAACTAATCTTTTCACTTGTAATCCTACTCTGTCTAGAGAAGATGTTATTAACTCTATTGTGCAGTATTTTCAAAATCTTTTTAATCCTCCGCCTATTGCCCCTGGGAAGTTTTTTCTGCCTGTTGGTGATGCTCTTCCTGGTAATCTTGCAAATTTGCTTATTTCTCCTTTTCAGGAGGGGGAAATTAAGATGGCTGTGATGAAAGGTTCTTCCAAATCAGCTTCTGGTCCTGATGGCTTTAATTATCACTTCTATAAGACTGGTTGGCATATTATTGGCCCCCTTTTATGCAAAGCGATCAATGCTTTCTTTACCAAAGGTTATCTTCCTAGTGGTATCAAAGCCACTGCTCTTGTTATTATTCCTAAATCTAGCAATGCCACCACCATCTCTGACTACAGGCCTATCTCCCTTTGCAATACGCTTTATAAAATTATTGCCAAAGTGATTTCCGCTAGACTCAAACCTTTGATGCCTATCATAGTCAAAGAATCTCAAGCTGGGTTTGTGAAGTCTAGGATTTCCACTGATAGCATTCTGCTTGCTAAGGAAATTCTCTCTTTGGTTTCCAAGAAAGGTTCTCACAGCATATTCTGTGCAAAAATTGATATCAAAAAAGCTTTTGATTCTATCTCCAGAGAATTCTTACTTGCTAGATTGCACCACAAAGGATTTCCTAAGGATTTTATTAACTGGATTAAAGCCTGTATCACAAATGTCAATTTCTCAGTGGTCATTGAGGGTGCTTTAGAAGGCTATTTTGCCTCCTCGGCTGGGCTTAGGCAGGGGTGTCCTTTGAGCCCCTATCTTTTTTGTATTGTTATGGACGCTCTTTCTAATTTGTTGGAAGAAAGAGGGTTTAAAGGTTTCAAGTGTGAAAATTTTCACCTCTCTCACCTGCTTTATGCAGATGATGTTCTTATCTTTGGAGAAGCTACTGTGGATAACTGCACTCTGCTTACTAGTATCCTTAATGAGTTTGGTGAAGCTTCCGGCCTCAAGGTCAATCATGAAAAATGTTCTGTTATGTTTACTAAAAAGCAGAAAAATCAAGATTTGCTGTGTCAAGCCCTATCCATATATCATATCACCTCCAAAATATCCTACCTGGGCATACCTATTGCTTTCTATACTTTGAAAGTAGCTGATTTTCTGCCTTTAATGGATAGTTTACACAAAAAATTTAATGGTTGGAAGGCTAACCTTCTTTCTCTTGCGGGCAGATTGCAATATCTCAAATTTACTATCCAAAACACCATTGCCTACTGGATTAGAGGATCGATTTTGCCTAAATCTGTTTTTAAGATTTTTAAAAAATCCTGCTCCAGATTCTTGTTTTTTGGCGATATTAGCTGCTCCAACAAGATTCATATGGTCTCTTGGGACAATGTGTGCAAGCCTAGAGTAAAGGGTGGGCTCGGTCTGCCTTCTCTTCATGCTATCCAGTATGCCTTTAATTGCACTATTATTCTCAGGATGTACAATAGTTCCTCTTTACTGGCTTCTTGGCTTAGATCAACCTATATTTCCCCTTGGAAACCTCCTCCTCCCCTTGCAAGTAAATTCTGGGTTACTATCTGTAATACTGCTTTGTTGGTTAAGCATAATTGTAGATTCAACATTTCCCCCTCTCATCCCATTGCCTTGGTTTGGGACCCCTGGTGTGATAATTTTTCTCTGTTTGAGTTATTTGGCAGAGAAGTTCTGGTGTGGCTGCCCGATCATTGGATTAAGAACTACCTGGGGGAAAATGGCTGGAATTTGCCTGGTGAGTTGCCTTCTTCTATTAGGAACACTATTACTAATGTGCCCATTGCTATTGAGCCTATCTCCTGTATTAGCTGGAAAGGCCATTCTAAGGTTTACTTCAAGGATTTTCTGGAGGAATTTTACTGTGGCCACACGGATAGCCTTTGGGATAATCTTATCTGGCACAAAAACTTTAGTCTTAAGCATACTGTTTATGTTTGGCTTGCTCTTATGGGTGGATTGAAGACCCAAGATGCTTTGAGAATTCGTAATATTTTTGTCCCAGAGTTATGTTCTCTGTGCTACAATTATCCTGAATCTGTTAATCACCTCTTTTTTGAATGTGATTACTCCTTTGCTGTGCTCCAAGGCCTTATTCCTGATTTGGCTGGGTTCTTGTTTAGACCCACTGTGCTTCAGCTTTTGCAATGGCTTGATTCTGATTATTTGGGTCCTTCTCTGTTCCGGGATTGCTTTAAAATGGTGGTTTGCTGCACTCTGTATTATGTTTGGCGTGAACGCAATAGTAGGAGGTTTGGGAATGATTTCCATAGCATTAATACCCTTTCTGTTGCTATTAAAAGGGTTATTAACATCAAGTTGGGTAAGTGGAAAAATGGTGAACTGCTCATGGGGCATTTCTGATTCTGTCACCTTCTTTGCAAAATGTTATGGGGACGGTCTTTTTCCTTGGTGGTTCGGGATCTGCTGGTTTTTTGGAGGTGCTTATTTGTAGCCAGGACAATGATGAAGTCCCTCCTTTTTTCTGGGTCATTCCCTTTGGATGGCCTCCTGGCAACCAAGGGAATGCTGCTTTCTCTACTGATTTATTTTCTGAGTCCTGCGCTACTCCGTTTGGGGGACTTATTGATTCACTGGTTATTTTGGCTGCTGTCTCACCATCTTGCCAGTCCTCTCTATTTCAGGTTTGTTGCCTCTGGTCTCTGGAGCTTGCTGGGGCGACTTCTTTTTGGCTGAGAAGCTTCAACTTTTTTGGCGTTGCTGGGATGCTTTTTTGGTTACCACTTCTACTACTGTTCTTATTTCTTGTAATTAGGGTGGTATAGTTGGGGTTTCTGTCTTTCTGACCATCATAAGCTTTTGTTTGTGCTTATGTTTGGTATAGTTTTTTTCTTGCTTTTTGCTTATGTAATTGCTTTTTTGCTTCATTTATAGAAGGGCCAAGGCCCAAAATTTCCCCAAAAAAAAAAAAAAAAGAAAGTAGAAAACACTAGCAAACAAACCGGAAGCCGTGTTAGGATGGAAGGATAATAAATTCGCAATAATTTATTCATCAAATACAAAATCTCAACGATTGATTTGAGCATTTTGTTTTACTTTTTGTTTTCTTTCATTCATTCCCAGAAGCTAAACACAGCCTTAAGATATTCAGGGAGAAAGAAAGGCTGAAGATTGCTTGGAACTAGGAATCTGATGCTGAAGAGTTGAGACAGATAAGGTAAAGTTTCTTTGCAAGTGTGTGCGGAATATACAGATAAAATCTTTTGTTTTTCTCAGGCTGAACGGTCAGCCGTGTGATTGAAAGAAGAAAAAGAACGAACTTTGTTGATCTTAGAATAGTTTTGCTTTGGCAAAAATCATAATTAATCATAGAGAGAGTTTGGAAGAGGAAGAAGACGAGCAGGCTTACTAACCTCGGAGGAGCTGATGATTTTGTAGGTTGAAGCCGTGTTGCTCATCATAAAAGCAGGGAATGAATCAACGAAAGAAGGAGAAAGGGATTTTTTTTTGCCCTTATTATTCGCATATGAGAATAGTTAAACTTCGCTTAAGCCAAGACGCAATTACTATATAGTTTGTTGTTTTACTCATACGAGGTATTCATCATAAGCTTTTGGGGGATTCAAATACATAAAATAAAATTTTAATTTATTTACATATCTAATTGTTGCGTTCTCAGAAAAGCGATAGAGAGATATATAATTTAACATCATACTTTGTACGAATAATCAGAACACAAACATATAAGATAGAAGGGTGTAATGTTCATAAGAGATCAAAATTTTTACATGAAAATCCAAAAAAGGGGAAAACCTACAGGGCCTTGTACAGTTTAAATGAATTCATTAGTGCGTGTAATCGATTACAAATGATGCCCTTCCTCAAAGGAAGGCATTGGCTCAATGTAGCAAATTTATATCATATAAAACATATTATATAGTTGGAGAATGACACAATAGTTGTTCTCAATAGAATGTTGTTCAATCCATTTAGTTGGCAGATCGATAATCGAATGATGATGGTTAAAAGGACCGTAGAAGACAGGTAATGGAGGTTGAAAAAATCATAATCGGACAACGGTGGTCAGAGAGATTGTAGTCGCCGGGCGATGAAGGTCGGAAGGACTATATATAGTGTAGCGATAAAGGTCGGAAGGATCACAATCGACGGAAGATGAAGGTCTAAAGGACCATAATTGGGCAACAATTGTTGGAATGATCGTAGTTGGTGGGTGGCGGTAGTCAGAAGGACCGTAGTCGGGCGATAATGGTTGCAATGGCTGTAATCAAGCGAAGGCGGTCGGAAAGACTATAGTCGGGTGATGGTGGTTGAAAGGATCGTAATTGGCATGCAACTATGGTAAGAAAGACCTTAGGCGAGCAACGATGGTCAGAAGGACCTTATATGGCAACGAAGGTCTGAATGATCGTAATCGAACGACGGTAGTCGGAAAGACCATGGTCGAGATGGTGGTCAGAAGGACCATAATTGGTGGGCGATAGTGGTCGGAAGGATCGTAGTCAAGAGACGGTGGTCGAAAAGACTATGCGGGCGACGATGGTCAGAAGGATCGTAGGAGGACCGTAGGCGATCGACGGAGGTCAGAAGGATCTTATTCAGATGATGATGGTCAGAAGGATCATAGTCGAGCGACGGTGGTCAGAAGGATAGTAGTCGGGAGACAATGATCGGAAGGATCGTATTCATATAAAACACATTACATAGTTAGAGAATGATACAATAGTTGTTATCAAGAGAATCTTGTTCTATTCATTTGGTTCGCATATCCAGAATCGGATGATAATGGTCAGAAGGATTGTAGCTGGTAGGTAACGGAGGTTGGAATGGCCATAATTGGATAACGGTGGTCAGAGGGATCATAGTCGGGGGTAATGGTGGTCAGAAGGACCTTAATCGAGCGATAGAGGTCGTAAGGATCGTAGTCGGTAGGCGATGGAGGTCAGAAGGACTGTAGTACGACGACGAACTGTAGTATAACGATGAATATTGGAAGGACTGTAGTTGGGCGACGGTGGTCAGAATGACCGTGGTTGGTCGGTGGAAGTGGTCGAAATGATCATAGTCAGGCGAAGGTGGTTGGAAGGACTGTAGTCAAGCAACGGTGGCCGGAATGACCGTAGTCCGGCTACTATGGTTACAAGGGCTATAGTCGAGCAACGGTGGTCAGAAAGACCATAGTTAGGTGATGGTGGTTGGAAGGACCGTAATTGGCAAGTGATGATGGTCTGAAGAACCATAGTTGGACGACGGTGGTCAGAAGGATTGCATGCTGACAACAATGGTCGGAAGGACCTTAATCGGGTAATGGAGGTTTGAAGGACCGTAGTAGAGTGATGATAGTTGGAAAGATCATAGTCGGGTGACGGTTGTCAGAAGAATCATAATTGGCTGACGACAGTGATCGTAAGGATCAAAGGTCGAAAAGGCTGTATGTGGGTGTCAATGGTCAAAAGGACAATAGGCGGTCGACCTTGGTCAGAAGGATCGTAGTCAGATGATGGTGGTTGGAAGGATCGTAGTCGAGTTACATACACAATTTGTGTAGTCCTCTTTCTATCGTTCTTCATCCCTTAACATTTTAAATTTTTAACCTTTTCTTTTGGCCATCCATGTCTCTTTGTCACATTAGTTATGGAAAAAAATACAAAGTCATCCTAATGCAAAATACATTAAAATGAGCATCAAGATGGATTGCATTGGCATTAGATTAACACTAAAATTAGTGTTATATTGCACTAATTTTAGTGTAAATTTAAAGACTTGAAAATATATGTTGATGTTTTCTACATTAATATATCATGGCTTAATTTTTTCATAAGATAAATCTCAAACATATTTTCCGAATGTAGGAAAATAGCCTTGAGCCAATCAAGATGACCGAAGAAGGCTGTCATATGGCAGATGATTTATCTTTGAGACTCCTCTTTGGATTGGAAGGAATGGGTAGAAAAAATGCATTACCTTCGCTCCCTATAAGGGTATTAATAAGCATTTGTGAACATCATTTTGCTATTTAAGTAAATTAACAAATAGATATTTGAACCATTTCATCTCTGTGAGGTCCATATCATTTCAAAATGGCCCTTAATAGTAGCCATTTGGATCATTGGCCTATCAATGGTCATCTAACATGTGCCATGGTGATAACCAGGGATTGGATCAAGGGTTGTGGCTATGAAGTCAATATTAACAACTATGCTTACCAGGACATGACAATGGAGAGGAACACTTAGGGTTTGTTCGGTACGACTTTTTTGTTGCTTTTTAAATCAATTTTATAGTACAAAAATTAATTTTTTTTACTAAAAAGCTACTTTATGAAGTAGCAAAAAAGCCATCCCAAACGAAACCTTAGTCTAAGAAAATTTCTTTTAAAAGTTGATTTACAAAGAATTTGATTGAATCCCCTTTGGACCATGAGGGCTAGTTAGGCCAAGCTCAGAGAAATTTGGTTCAAAGGATATAATATATATCTGAAAAAATAAAACAGAAAGGCCTTACATATTTCAAATTTTGACTCTCTTATTCATACACAAAGATAGAGGTAGTATTACAACATAAAGATAAATCGTCTCTTCAACTATTACTATTTTTCAACCTACCACTCTCTAACTCTTATAAATTTGTTATCTATTATTCTCCGTTGAATATTAATTTATATTAAGGTATGTATCATCATCTATCTAACATATTCAAATTTATTACTTACAACCTCTAAATACTGTACAAGAAGATGGTTGCATTATGACAAAACATGTCAAAACCATGAGAGATTATTCTGTATGGACACCATACGGGAGAACCGTCTGATTTAGGCTTAGGTACCGAGCGGTACCGAGTACCGCTCGATACTAAGCTCGGTATCGAACTTGGTGCATTTTCATTGGGATCTGGACTCCGGACAAAATAAATTTTCCAAAACCACATGCAACTAGAAATTAGAGGAAAAGAGAGGGGAGAGGAGAGAAGCTTTTAGCCATAATAAGAAATACCACTTTATCTGTTGAACACAAAGAAGCAACATATGACAAACAAAACTTGCTACATCAAGAGAGAACAATTTCAAGCTGAGAGAAACAAAGATCCCAACATTCAATTATCTCATATAAAGCTTAAGATGTTATTTTAGATCTTTAGGAACTTGTAATAAGTCAATACAATAATCTGGAACAAATCTTTAGAAACTATTCGTATACAGAAAGATTCAAGATGAATGACTGAAGTCAAATAAATGAGATTACGGTCATAAAGTCACCTTATTATTTATCGTACACCAACAGAAACATATTCCAAACTGCAGACATGCCAATATAATTTCTTATTTCCTTTATAAAAGAATTGATAGACAATTACGGGACCAAATACCTTTTTGGTTTACGTCGTGTCAATGTTTAGGAACAACAGATCATATACAGCTTTATAAAATTCTAACTAATAAATGAAAACAACCTAACCAAGCAACCATATTTTGAAAATTTTATCCTCTGTCAAGAATCTCAATCGATGAATAAAGTAAATAACTTATTGACAATGAGGAGGTAGCAGTTCAGAAGTAATCATACAGTATTGAAAGAAACATTTTCCATGATGCAAGTAGCTAGGAGTCAATGATTGAATGGTCTGAAAAGATTATCTCGATAAAAGATAGATGAAGAAAAAGCATCACAAAAACCATTTCAAAGTTTCTTTATAACTAAATATGTTTACATTTTGAACAAACTCGGGGAATCTGTTCTTCAAGCCTTCAACACTTGTCAGGGGCGGACCTATACAACGGTGAAGGTTGGCAATTGCCCACCGACAAAATTATAAGGTGTTTTAGGCATTTCCGCACCAGCAGACCTATTTTGCCCAAAAAAAGGAAAATTGAAAGCCCAAGCGTGCAGCTAGTCTTCGTTTATCCCTTATCGCGCGCAAATTTGGAGTGCTCCAGCAGACAATTCATATTGATGTACCAAGCCAATCATCATGGATAACTGAAGCAACTAAATGAACATATAGCCAACATAATTAAAAAAAAAAAAAGTGGCTCTAAATGTCAACAACAAGATCAACAAACACAAGGAAGCAGCAGCTCATGAAACTGTTGAAATTCTATAAAAGTATCACCGTGGCCGAAATCAGATCCTCGTCAAATAAGCTGTTTGCTCTAATTAATGCTTCGTTTGGGACACCTTTCATGCTATTTTCTAAAACGGCTTTTTAGTTAAAAAATTTCAAATTCAAGAAATTTTTGTAATAGAAAGTTGTTTTAGAAAGCAAGAAGAAAATCGTCTCAAACGAAACCTGAATTAACGGCAGGATAATTGTTCACCCAGCAATCCGTTAATACTTAAGTTTCATTTGGGACGGCATTTTTATTGCTTCTTAAAATGCTTTTTAATACAAAATTTTTAATTTTGGTATTAGAAAGCTGCTTTAAGAAATTAAAAAAAAAAAACCGTCCCAAACGAAGCGGTAATTTTTCATCAATTTTTCCTAATTTTTTTCTTAATTTTAAAACTAGTAATTAAGATTATGTAGAGCCTATAAATATGTATAACTTCTATAATTTGAAACAAATGAATAAATTCTTCCATCATATTTCTTCTCTCCAATTTTGACAAAAATAAACTACATCAACATAAGTCATTTTCCGATTTACAACTAAGAAAGATCCGTGGATTCACATCTCTTTTTTTTTATTTGGAACAGTTAGTCCAATTAAAACAAATTCATACATACATCACATACACAATATCCAAATACAAAAACTCTTAATTGATAGTCTAAGTTCCTAACCAACAGATCAAAATGAACTTTGTGGATTCAGATCTCTCGCATGATGCACCAGAGATTCAAAGAGATATTGCGGCACCAAATAACTTTTGTACTCGTTCAAAGTAAAAGTTTCTGCAAATTAGGATAGGATTTTTATTGCAGGATAAATGAATGCCATAAACCGCACCTGCTGCTTCCATTTAGTTCAATATACACAAATCACAACCACAGCAAGAAGTGTCATATATCAGGAAAACAGAGTGAAGAAACCCAGAATTCAAATTGGCAATGATCGCCCACATAAGGGCATCCTAAACTTCCATTCTTTCAGTACTCAATGAGAAACAATATACACTAAAACATTCCAAAATCAGAGAACATAAATGCAAAATAAACAAATAGAACTCATCTCCCAAATCGTAAACCATTACCACGTTTACAGATCATCACGCCTCCTCCCACTCTTCTTCTGCTTTGAATCATCAAGATAATGTTGATACAAATAGTTAGCAAACCCCAAAGTAGCAATCAGCAAAGCTATCACTTTTACCCCGTCCATGCTATCATGGAAGAACACCACAGCAAAGATAGGCACCACAGGCAATGCCAAGGTAGCAATCACATTGGAGAAGAGTGAAGAAACAACAAAGATCAATCCCACCGCCCCCACAGAATACAGCAACCAGCTTATTGCAATCCAAACCAAAGTCATAACATAGGAAACCTTACCCTTCTCAAACTCCCCAAACTCCAAATGAATTCCCCTCCACTCTCCGCTGACGAAAAGCCCCACCACGGACGCCACCGCAGCCAAAAAATTAGTCCATAGAGTCATCTGAATCACAACCAAAAAGGTCTCAGATTTCAAAACCTTCTGGAAAGAAAGCTGCGTTAGGGACATAACAAGCGAGAATGTCGCTGATGCGCCTATGGTTAGGGTAAACCCTAGCGGGTACTTGTCACTTGAAACGGAGCCGCCTTCGGATCGCACTCCGAGGAGAGTGGCAGCTAGTGTGAGGAGAATGATGGAGTTGAAAATGAAAGCAGTGAACTTTTGAGAGTTGAGGAAGTAGGCGAAGAGAGCGTTGAAGGCGAGTTGTGTGGCGCAGACAAGGGAGTAAGTGGATACGGGGAGGTATAAGAGACCGTAGGAGTACATGAGGTTGTCTCCGGCGATAAGGAGGCCGATGCCGATATATATGGCGGCGATCTTAACAGCCGATGCTGTCGCCGGTGATGAGGAGGAGGAGGCGAGAGGGTAAAGGAGGACAAAGGGGAAAAGGAGAGGAGCGCCAGCAGATTGAACGATGGTGGCCATCCAAAGGCTTTTGCCGCCGTTGTTGTAGTAGAAACGGCCTAGGAGGGTTCCGGCTGCTTGACCAGCGAGGATGAAGAGTGTGAAGAGGGAGATCATAAGCCACCATCTCCAGCTTTTGAGTTTTGAAGAGGACGGCAGTTCTTGACTGGAAGTTGCCGGCTTTGGTGATGTTGCCTCTGGAACAAAGATTATCATTTTAAGAAATTCATATACGAAAACAGGCAAAAGGGCAACTTTTGGCATTTAAAAACATAGAATTTCTTAGATAAACAATGGATTCATCTTTCTTGCACCAATTAATTTGTAAAAGTGGCATGTATTTTTACTAGTTACGGAAAAAAAAAATCCTCGTATGTGCGTAAGCTAAAGTGGATGTAAGCAATATTTTTTGCAGAGAATTATTGCTCTGAGTTTACATTATTGGACCAAAGAGAACTATAAAAAAACAAAATCATAATTGTCGAAGGGAGAACATCAAGTTGAAAGATTTCGAATATTATATTCATTCTTTAGTGGCTTCTACCGTTCCGCGTGCTTCATTCACACTGAGCAGAACAATTATTTTTTTTGGATCTTTCCTTCCATTTGCCTTTTTTTTTTCTCCTATAAAACTATTTTATTAATTATACTTTTTTACATTAAATACTTATCATTAAAAAAAAATGAATGCATCACAATCATTTTTGCAAGTATTCATATCCCCATACTTCAGTTTCTTCTAAATTACTTATTCAAAATAAAAATTCTAAGGTGAACTATTTCACTCGTGAGAAGAGTTCTTCCTCTCCTCCTCCATGACTCGAATTCGGGATTAATTATTCTGTGTAGACGTCGAAGGTCGAATGTCATCTGAAAACCAACAAGAATGTGCCACATCACCCCTTGCTCGATACCACAGCTCAGTATCACGGCTCAATACTGCTGAAATGGTGCATTCTGGTTGATCTCTTGAGCGCATTCTGCATCCAGTCTCCGCACATAGTAATATATCCTATTTAAGACACTAATTTCTAATTTTGTTGCAATTTGTTCTTGAGTTAAAAAAAAAAAACATATTTTGATCAAATTCCAAACTTTACCATTCTTTCCAGTAGACTGAATTATGAAAAATTAATGCATCATATTTTTAGCACTGGTCTCTCTCTCTCTCCAACCAACAGTTGAGTAGAAGACTAAAATTATAAAATTTGTATGCTTTGTTTGAATGCAAATTGTGCAGATCGTGAAGGAAAAATCTCAAAACGAATAAAATGCATTAATTCTCTCAAAAACCATGAACAAAGCTTCGAACTGATAAACAGAGAAGAACGCGAAGTAACTGTGAAAGCACCAACCTCTTACACGGAGTTGCACCTCTTGAGCTTCTCCCATGATGAAATTAGCCTCTCCAAGATGGAAGAAAGCAATCTATATGCTACCTGCTTCAGTATCTCAGATCTGTATTGCTGTCAAGAAGATGCGAGCGAGTTTTATAAACTCAAGTAAGCCATGATTGAGTGACTTCTTTAAACCAGTTATGTCCAGAGCGACTAAAGAAAACAACTTTTTTTTAAAGGAAGTAGAGATACAGGCTCTACAACGTCGACTTTGAACAATATATAGAGAAAATCAGAAAAAGAAAAAAAAAATGAAGGTGGATTTAAATCAGTATATTTGTTTTATATTATCGATGTTATCAGTTGGTATCGGAAAAATATTAATCAAACACGTAACAAATCCTTTTAGCTATACACTCCTTTCAAGATCTCCACAGCCAGCAAATTGGACTTTCTGTCGTCTACGTTGTGTATTTCTGGGACCATAGTGGGTTTTTTTTTTCTTTTTTAAGGCTGTGATGTCAAAGGTTTTGTTGAGCCTGGCGTGTACAGGTTCATAGCCCCTTTTAATGCCTATATATTAATACTATTCCCTAAATAATTAATTACCTATAGATCGGGACGGATACCAGTCCGTGTTGTTCTTTTAATTTGTGCATATCTGATATGCCCTCTTCCTGAAAAGATTAAAAAAGAGTTTTATTTTTAAATGTGTGAATAACATGGCGAAATGAATTCCTTAAAAAAAATTAATACTTATACAGTAATTATAAAAGGGGCCGAACCCATTATCATTAAATAATAATTATAGTAGCTCCGTGTCAGAGACATAAAATGCTTAATCTCTTAGCTTTGAACGAAGATCTAGCACACATATTATACAGATAAAAAAGAGGGGGCAAAATTCATAAAAGATACTATAATTTTTACATGGAAAACTCTGAAAAAGTAAAAAACCAAGGGGTCGCCCAATTGAAATAATTATACCAGTGTTTGTTATTTATTAAAATGATTTCCTTTAGGGAAATCTTTAGCTCAATGTAGTAAATATGCATAGTATAGAGAAAATTACATGATTCGAGTTATAAGAATCCTATGACATGAGAGCCGTTCTCTAGAGAATATTTGTTGGTAGGATCATAGTCCGGCGACTAATATCAGACAAATTTTTTATCATTTGTCTTCTAATTTAACATCGATGTTATTAATATAAATTGAAATATAATCATATGAGTTATAATGTCATAACTCATATGGTTATATTATATTTATGAATATTTAATTATTTAGTCATATTAATATATTGTACATTAAAATCTAACTATATTGACTAAAAGTTTAAAATATTACATATATTAAGATATAATATAAGAAATAAATTCCTTAAAAATATTCTGATTAAATTTTAATCATGATAGGCATAGTTGCTATTGAAATTGCACCACAAGAAAATTATGTTTTACTGACGGTCATTTGACCGCCAGAATTACCGATTTAATTATCGGGTTTTCATAATAAACGACAGGAAACGTCGGCGGCAAACTGACCGGCAAATAATTGTTTGTAAGATTAGCATAATTCTTCGATATTAAATGTAATTAATATCAATACAAATTTAAAAACACTTAGGCCAATTTTTTGCTAATACATGGCATTTGAAATCAAGACAAATATCATAAAATTAGCATCAACCTATTGCCAAATATAGTAGGATAATATTCTAACATGATTAATTTTATATTTTATTGAAATAAAATAGTTTTAACACTACATGAAAATTGTCTATTAGCGGCGGATTTTTCCGACATAACTGGGTGACGCGTTGAAATGAGGAAATAGCGGGTCGAAGAAAATATGGCTCATACCAGCGGTATTTCCGGATGCTAAAAATTCACTTAAAACTAGCTATCAATCTGCCGACAACTGGATTGAACACAAGAAATGCCAACGGAAATTCCGACAGTTGTTGAATTTTCGGTGGCTTAGGGGACCGTCAAAAATTTTGGCGGGCAAATCGCCAATTTTTACTATCAGTCAATCCGTCGGCATAACCGCTATAATTTCCGCGCGGTGCTTGAGCCGCTCGAAATTCTTCCAATATTTGATGAATTTTATGTAGTATAATTTATTATACAAATATTTTTTTTGTCTCATGAAAGTTAAATATTTGTCAATATCTTAATTGGTATCTTACAGTTTAAATAAAGACAGTTTCTTACAAAATATTAAGATGTCATTCATACTTTCAGAAGATATATTGTCTAACATTTTTTGCTAGGTTTTCTGGAGTACATGCTGAACTAAAAATTACTCTATATATATCATGCAATTGCCCCCTCATTACTTTGTAAAAGTGCGGCAGTTCGTAAATTATGTGCACCAATTTATTTTGTTAAGAGAGAAAGATTTGTTTGGCTGATTTGCATAATTACTCAAATTGTTTGAATTTTTTTTTTTTTGGATTTACATACATACTATTTTATATTATGTTATTTACATATCTATTTTCTAAAATTTTAATATTTTATATCTGTTGCGGACTAGAAAATACGCGGCGATAGAGATTTAATTCTGCATCTTAGCGTTGTACGTATAACTAGCTCACACACAGAGAACACAAGATTTTTTACGTGGAAAACCCCTGAAAAGGGGGAAAAACCACGAGGCCTAGCCCAGCTTGAATGAATCCACTAGTATTGCAGTCGATTACAAATGAGGCCCTTCCTTGGTGGAAGGCCTTAGCTTGATGTAGCAAATGTACATCATATAGATTGCATTACATGGTAGGAGTTACATATACATGTTTGTTTAGCCTGAAGTATCGTAGTCGGCAGGAGACCGTAGTCGGCAGGAGACCGGGGTCAGAAAGACCGTTGTCTGTTGATGGAGGTCGGAAGGACCATAGTAGGCGATAGAGGTCAGAAGGACCGTAGGCGGTAGGAGACAAGGAGTCAGGTGTTAGTCCCAGTATCACTTGAAAGATCGGATGTTGATGGTCTGACCTTGAGTAGGACGTCGTGACTGAACGTCAGGTCTTAAGCAGGACGTCAGGTCTTCAGCAAGACGTCGTGTCTTCAGCAGGACGTCGTGACTGAACGTCGGACCTTAAGGCAGTGGTGCAATGAAACTCCGGCGGTGGTCCGACGAGGCTTCGGTGGTGGTCCGGCGAGGTTCCTGCAGCGGTCCGGCGGAGGTCCGACGGTTCTTCTGCGGTGGTTCGGCGGCCGTCGAGGAGGAGCTTCCTCCTTCTCTTCCTCCTTCTCTTCTTGCTTCGGCCTCCATCTTATGAGAAATGAGGGCTCTATTTATAGATTTTCTGGAGTGGCATGTCCGTAAATAGGCGTGAGATCAGAGGCGAATAGGGAGTGGTTGAATGGACGGTTGATATTGAATCCTACGATCGTGCACCGTTTGTTGGTCATTTGAATGCCTTAGTGATGTCGGAATTCAGTGAACTTGGGCTCGTTGGATTCGTCTCGTCGAGCCCTTCGATTCGAGTATAAGCTCGTCAAAATCGGAGTCCGTTTGGTAACTCAAATAGTGGTTTGAACCTTCCAACAGCGCTTCGGATACATGATTTGGACCCATTTGGGCTCGGATTGGGTCGAACTTGGTATCGTTGGGTTCGTATTTCTGAGACGCTCAATTTGACTGTAAGCTCGCTGAAATCGGAGTTCATGTGATCCCGGATTTAATTTTTGAAGTTTCCGGCTAGCTTTTTGCCTCGAGATTCGTGCCCGATCAAGATAATTTCAAGATGACGTATCAATATCTATCACCCATAAATCAAATATAGATACAAGAATAAAGTATTAAAATTTATTGAATAATATGGATGGTGTGAATAAAATATATGAGTAACATATCACATTAATAACATGTTTTGTTGAAACTATCATAAGGCCTTATCAAATAATATTGGATTGAAAGAGATCGGTTTGATCAATAATTGATCCCACAAATCATAATTTTTTTTTTAAATTTATATTCTGAGCAGGTGGGGTTTTTCGTCTCTTAACTTATATATTTAAAGCTAAATAAACTGCCCCCATTTAAATTAAAGATACAGATGCGAATCACAAATAAAATGCTTCTCCCTTTCTTGTGTGTATTTTCGGGTAAAAGGACGCGATGATGCATGATAAAGCTGAAGCTAATGCGCTGCCATCTAAATTTCCTTCCCTTGAGCAAACACCTGCTGCTTTTCTTTGTGGTGTTGACCACTCTTCTTTGTGTGACTCCCTCTCGAGCGAATTAAGGCTTGGTTTGGGACGGTTTTTTTCATGCTTTCTAAAACAGTTTTTTGGTAAAAAATTTCTTGAATTTAATTTTTTTTTGTGCTAGAACGCAATTTTAAAAAGCAGTACGAAAGTTGTTCTAAACAAAGCTTAAGTGTCATCCAAATTGTTTGTTGAAGTATATTAATGCTAGGGGATGTCAAAAGACTCCAGTAAAGGTTTGAGTAAATTTAGCCTCATAAGGATTTGAGGATTCGTTCTTCATTACTTTCACTTGAATAAACATCGCCTCCACTTAATTTATTGTCCGAGACTTCGTTGCTGCATCCATTGAACCGCTCTTACTACCTTTGTTTACCTTCTTCTCAGTCTTTCTCTTCTTCCTCACATGATAAATAACCTCCTCCATTATCGTTTACTCTATTATGGCTACCTCCATTTTCAATTTTCAATTGACATCTTCCTTGTTGCAAAAACCTATGCTATTGCTTTTGCCACTGCCTTCTCCATTGTAGATGCCCCTATTACTATCATCCTTGCAAATTTTATTTTTTATTCAATTAAGTTTTCCTTGAGTTTACTGCATATCAGTCAGGCCCATATTATGCTAAGTCATTACTATCTAGCCACATAGAATCTAATGGGTTGTTTGGTTGCCTGAATTAGGAGGGTAAAGTAAAATAAATACATGTATTTACTAAATTTGATTGTTTGGTTAATTTTGAATGGAACAAAAGAAAATCCTCGGAAGCATTAGACGTGTATTAGAGGAGTCAGATCCCAAGACTTTAAAAGCCGCTCAATTTGAGCGGATTTGAAATTCTTCGCTCGAGAATAGCACCAGCCCTCCTCCGAAGAGCAAAGTCGAACAACCAAGAGGGAGCCGAAATCGAATAGCAAGGAAAGGAACGAAGGAGCGATCCTTGCGGCCTGTCGCTCTCGCGCGAATGAACGAAGTCCGACAAGGGAGCCGAGAAGTAGAGTCCAAAGCTATGGTGAGAACAACAGTGTTTTTTTAGTACACTGAAGAAGAAGCCCGTTTCAGGGTCGATCAAAGCCGGCCTCCAGTTCCCCGTAGGCCGTATCGGCCGCTTCCTGAAGAAAGGCCGTTACTCTCAGCGCGTTGGTACCGGTGCTCCCGTTTACCTAGCTGTCGTGCTCGAATACCTCACCGCCGAGGTAAATTTCTTTCCATTCATCTGTATTAATATTCAGATCTTGGGCTTGTAAGATTCGATCTGTGATCTGTTTCTAGGTTTTGGAGTTGGCTAGAAACGCGGCAAGGAACAATAAGAAGAACCGTATTATACCAATGCACGTTCTTCTTGCGGTAAGGAACGATGAAGAGCTTGGCAAACTTCTTGCTGGTGTGACAATCGCCCATGGAGGGGTGTTACCTAACATAAACCCTGTGTTGCTTCCTAAGAAATCTGCTGCAGCTAAAGATGCGAAAGAGTCGAAGTCGCCAACTAAGAAGACAAAAGCTGCGAAGAAGGATTAGGTTGGGAATTTGTTATTTTCCATCGATCTGTATTTAATTCAGTGTTTTTATCGTTGTTTCCTGGAAGAAGACAGTAGTGTAAGGTGTTTTAAAAATCTATTTTTGGTAATGGAAAAAAATGTTCGTTGCGCTTGATCTGATGGAATTCTTGTGTTGAGCTTTTAAGATTGTCTATTACTTTTTTTTATAATCTATTCCTTTGTAATTTGATATTTTGATGGAACTATTTGTGTACTAGCCGTTTTGATTAAGTGGCTGATTTTCTGCAAGTAATATTCGTAAGAGAAATCTAAAATAGGATTTGTGAAGTATCATGAGTTAGGATGGATGAAGTGAATACAGAGTAAAATTCAAATGTATTTAGAAGTATCTACTAATTTAATTTAAATCGAGGTCAGTACACCGATTCAAGTGGGATTTAACTTAAATCGAGATCATTACCGGTGGAGGCAGAGTCCAAACCTACGGTGAGAACAACGTAACATTGCCGTCGGAGTGAGTTCCCGTCCCATTTTGAATTAAATTGCCTTCCCTCTCCCTCTGGTTCGCTGAGCTTTCTCGGGGTCTTGAATACAGGCGTCAAATTTATAACACAAAATAATACTAAATATTATAACGACAATGTTTTTAAAATACACTAATTTTAATGTCAAAATAAATTATTAAAAAAAAATAATGTTTTTACTTTACTCTGGATGTACCTAACCAAACAACGGAAACAATTTTCCTGCGTTTATTTTGCAGACAACCAAACAGATTCAAAATATTCGGAATGCATTACATTTACTTTACACTGCATTTCTTTTTCAGGCAACCAAACAGCCCCTAAATCAATATGTGATCCCCTCAATTGATTGAATGCCATAAGACTTGCCACATATTTCACTTCTCTTAAACTTGATTAGATCATAAAAGGGTTATTGACATAACTATCTCATGACTAATTCAAACTTTCCCTCTACTTGATCAAATTCATTCTTGGAATAATGTAAGACTCAATCTTTTAGCTTTAACATGATTCCTAACCATCGCTCTCAACCCATCTAATCTATTAATGCCACATGACTACCCATGTATGTATAAATGGCTACACCACACCTCTTTTGCACATGAATAATTGTGCTCACGACAGGAAAATCGTAAATTACCGGCAAGCCGCCGGTCAAATTTTTTGAAAAATTTTCTGGCGGTTTTCCGACGGCCTAATTTTTTAGGAAAATTTCCGGCGGTGCTCAGGCAGCTTTCCAGCGATTTTGTTTTCGATATTTTTTTCTTAATTAATTAATAGATTTAGTTTATTTTAATTAATTATTATTTTATTTTAACTAATTATTAATTTAATAACTTATTATAATTAATTATTAATATAATAACACATTTAATTAATTATTAACTTTAATTTTTTTAATTAATTTTTAATTATAATTTTCGTATGATATAGTTTAAATAATTGATAATAATATTCCTAACACATTTTCCCTCTTAGCAAAATAGTTGGGACTTGGTATGCGGGAGTGGACTCTGTTCAAATCTCGGGCAGGGAGCGCAGGCGCGCAACGCGGGCAGTCCTCCTGGCGAGAAGCTGGTAGGGAGGGAGCTCGGGCGGGCAGCGCGGGCTGGCTGCCTGGCGGGCAGCGGGCAGCTCAGCTCGGGTTGGGCGGGTAGCGCGGGCAGGCTGCCTGGTGGGCAGTCAGGCAGGCCGGGGGTGGTGGTTGGGCAGCCAATCCGTTTTTTTTTTTTAATTAAATTTTAGAGATTTTCCTGCAACTTTTTTCCACCGGAAAACCGCCGGAATTGTTTGTCATGGTATTCGGAAAATACCACCGAAAATATTTTTCTTATGTGTGTTTTACCGGCGAAAAATTTGCAGTCGAAACGCCGCCGGAAATTTACAAAACCGTCGGAAAATGACCTTTTTAGCTGGAAAATGCCGTCGGTGATAATTGATTTTCCTGTAGTGCCCCATGCTCCAAGAATATAAAATTTGTTGTGCCCACTCAATGATTAAGTTAGAGTTTTATACTAAAACATGCTATCCATTGCTCTTATAGTATCTGCTAGTTATCCGATAGCCTATTCGTTTAGGGTTTATGGCACATGATCATCTTCTATCTCTTAATGTAGACCATATCCTATGCCTCCACCCAAATTGAATGCACATGCATGACTCACACGCCTCAAACTTATACATTATTTTAAAATACTTCAATCATATAGGAGGGATTATATTTTTTGGATTTTCATGTTAAACTTATTGAGACAAAGATAATTAATTATGTTGCGATGAGAAAATATTAAGAATAGAGATTTTGTGATATTAATATTCATCTTATTTCAGCATAATAATACTCATTCTCCCTCAATCTTCTAGTGGATGTAGACCAAGTAATTGAACTACACAAATACTTTGTGTCGTTGTCGCTCTCTCCCTCCCTATCTTTCTCATTGTAACATTTTTGTAAACTAAATTTTACCCTCCACCAATTTAGTAGCCCATCTTAGAGGATCACCTTTCAAAATAAACCTAAAAGAACTTTGATTCAGTTTGCTCTCATCATTCTCAATGACTATCTCTTATATACAAACATAAAATAAGATCTCCTAGCTTGATTAAACGTGTTGACAATGCCATCACTCAGCCTCACTAGTGCACCTCATTTGCTTATTATGCATTTATGTATTTATATGTCACTTTCTTGCTTAGGTTGTTGATATGTTGGACTTTCATCTGGCAGCCATCGTTGGTCCTTCATCCGCCCTTTGTCTCTTTTGTGTAGTGAGGTGTCTAAAAGTTTATTTATTTTCTTATGATTATGAGCAATGGGAGAGAGAAAGAAGAAATAGAGAACCCAAAATGTCCACCCAATGAAAGAAAAAAATGGGCATTGTAACCATCTATGATATTTTAGAATATTTTGAGAGTAAAAATAACATTTAAATTTTCAGTTCACCCTAATTGTTTTATGTATATTTAAGAAATGTTTATTTATGCTATTTATTAAATTTTATAGAAAAATAATATGTACTTGAGGATGGAAATAACACATAAATAATAATGATATAAAATATATATGACAAAATTAATATAAAATTTCTTTTAAGTATTTTATCAGTTATAAAAATAAAAATTGGTTTGATTTATATACTGAAATACTAAATAATATTATTATCTTTTATTAAATGAATCACATTTCGCTCTTTGTAGCCAATGAGCCTGGCAATTAAGGGTTTATTTGGGTCTCCTATAGTTGTTGGTAAAAGAATCTTTATAATAATTGTTTGGAAAAAAGTAGATCGATATTTTTGGAAATTATTACATAACAACGTCGTCGTCATCATCAAGCCTTTATCCCACTATGTAGGGTCGGCTGCATGATTCCTTTTTCTTTATTGTCTTCAGACCAGTAGCTTTAGAAAAGGAAGACAATATATCTTTAAGCTTACAACAATTATCTATAGTGGCTTCACCAAAAATGAGGACATCATCAGCATATAAAAGGTGGAAAATATAGCAGTTTTCCATTCCAACACCTTTGAAAATCCCATCATCTAATAAGGTCGAAAGAGCATCCATGACGAGGCAAAAAAGGTACGGGCTTAGGGGGCAACCCTGTCTAAGCCCCGCAGTGGAAGGGAAAAAGCCTTGTAACGAACCATTAATAAGAATTGAAAAGTTAACATCGTGAATACAAGCTTTTACCCAGCTGATGAAGGTATTAGGGAACCCTTTTTGATACATCCTGTCAATCAAAAATTCTCTAAAGACAGAATCGAAGGCTTTACGAATATCAATCTTTGCACAAAAATGCTTGCCTCCTCCTTTTTTAACAAAGTCAATGATTTCTTTAGCAAGTATGATGTTGTTAGTAGATATCCTAGATTTAATAAATCTCGATTGATTTGGCCGAATAATCAATGGCATGATAGGCTTGATCCGATTAGTTAGAATTTTGGCAACAATTTTGTAAATTGTGTTACACAAGGCAATAGGCCTGAAATCCGTAATGGATTCAGCATTTTTTTGTTTTGGAATCAAAGCAATTGCAGTAGCTTTAACAGAGGGAGGTAAGTATCCTTTAGTGAAAAAAGAATTGACAGCCTTGCATACCATAGGACCTATGATATGCCATCCAGATTTGTAAAAAAGGAAATTGAATCCATCCGGCCCAGGGGAGGAAGTGGATGAACCCGAGAAAACAGATTTCCTAATTTCCTCATCATAAATGCTTTGCGTTAACAGCCCCCTGTAAAAATCTGGAATTTCCACCCCCACTGAAAATAGATGAGACTCAAAGGTAGAATCATGCAAAGGATTATATAAAGTTCGAAAATGACAAATGATATTCTGAATGGTGTTGTCCACGCTGTCCCTATTAAGAGAAGCTAATAGGTTAACAGCGGCTTTGGAGCTCCCTTGCCTACACTTAATCTTCGTGTATAAGAATTTAAGGTCATCCTCCCCTTGTTTTAGCCAACTAGCCTTGGCCCTTTGTATAATCCAGGAGGTCATCATTTCAGAATAAGCTGAGATGTCGTGATTCACATTAACTAAATAAGAGTTAAGCGTGGAATCAGTGGAATTTTCTTGCAATTTGTCAATAATAAATTTTTGATGCTTGTGAAGAGCTTCTAATTGACTGTCCATAGTGGAAGAATTAGCCCAGGCTTCCATCTTAATTCTAGCTTTGAATTGCTTTAGAATGCTGCAGAAATAGATCATAGGATTTCCAGACAGTTGATTAGAAAAAATGTCAAGGAGGAGCATCCAATACCTTTCAAATTTAGTCCAATAGTTCTTGAATAAGAACCTATGACGAGTGATGAATGAAGGACCCGAGTGGATGATTAAGAAGCAATGATCTGAGCAAGAAGGGCTTTGGACAGAACAATAAGAAGAGGGAAAATTATGTAACCAAGCATGGTTAATAAGTGCCCTGTCCAGCTTAATATGAATGGGATTTTCATTTTTTTGGTTAAACCAAGTGAAAGCACTACCAACAGTGTGAATATCTTTAAGGCACAGATCAAAAATCATGTTGTTAAGATCCGCAACAGCAGCATGAGAGATGAGACAGCCCCCTTTCTTTTCTGATTCATATCTGCAACAGTTAAAGTCTCCAATCAGGATCCAAGGAACGTCCTGATTAGGAGAAGCTGAAACAATCGAATTCCAAAGATTTTTCCTCTCCAAGGCACTGTTAGAGGCATAAATGACAGTCAGTTGGAAATTGAGCGTGGAACCATAGGAAACCAATCCAGAGATGAATTGGGACGTTGTGATTTGAGGAGTGAATTTGATCTTACAAGAATCCCATTTGATCCAAATCCTTCCCGAGGGGGAAAGATCAAAATTGTGGTGACTACCTTCACAAGAGAAGACATCATGGTTGTTTTCAAAGTAAGGATTAAGAAAGGAGTTAGAGCAGACTCTAGCCTCCAAAATACAAATCATATATAGTTTAAAAGAAGAAACTAGACGTTTACAACACATAACTTTGTCAGGTCTGTTGAAGCCCCTGACATTCCACGCCGCAATGTTCGGGACAAACATTAAGAAGAGGAATTGGTTGGGCCTTTCTTCTTGCCCCGAGCTTATTTTTTAACGACAGTGACAAAAGGAGGCTGTTGATCCTTACCCTTCATTGAAGCAGCAGAAGACTTTTGTTCTCTAGTTGATTCTGGAGGGTTATCATTCTCCAAATTGGTAATCAGCAAATCATATTTGTTTGGGGAAATAATTCCCAGGGGGGGGGGGGGGGGGGGGGGGGGGGGGGGCAGTCTCAACATTAGCAGCTAATGTTGAAGTATCGGAAGAGGAAGACACTTCCATTGGTGAATTTAGATTTGGAATGCTAGAGGAGCCAATTTCCAAAACTTTATTGTTATTGTCCGGTAGAGAGACTGTGAGCTGTTGGAGAGACAGAGAGGCATTGTTTTGAGAGGTAGGAGAATGTAACTGATAATTAAGGGGTTGCCCAATGCTATTGGTGGGATTTTCTGGAGCTGTGATTTGGGCTGTGGAGTTGGTAGTAGGGTCTGAAGTGAGATGAGTGGGAGGCTTAGAGGTGCTATGATGACGGACTGACCCGGGTTTTTTGCTATGGTGTCGACTATGACTCCTTCCACGCGGATTTTTATCAGTCATTTTCTCAGTTTCAGCCTCTTCAGTGTGCGGTCTAGATGGACAGAGGGAAGAGTAATGAACTAAAGACTTACAGTGATCACACGGAGACGGTCTCCACTCGTATTGAACCTTGAGTGCGACAACATCTCCATCCAACGATACCAGGATTTCCTCTGGATAGATCGTGTTGCTGTCAACCAGAACACACACGCGTGCAAAAGTCAGCCTGGTCTTTTTTGAAGTAAGCGAGTCAGCAGCAAGAGGAATGCCGACCTTGCTCACAATCCTTGATATTCCCTCAGAATTCCAGCAGGCCAATGGAAGGTCATGGATTTTTATCCATATAGGAACAGATGTGAGATTTTCCCTCTTAGGTTTAAACTTAGGGTGCCATTTCTGTAGTATAAAGGGCTTGCCTAGAAGGAACCACACTCCTCTAGACCACACCAAATCCAAATCTTCAGCGCATGCAAAGAGAAATAAGAAGAACCCATCACTCAAAGACAACATCTGCAGATCTCCTTTCAAATTCCAAGTTTTTTTGACCGCTCCTAACAGAGCCTCATAAAAAGGCCTACGTCCGATTGAGTAGCCAACTAAACAATGAGACCAGTCACCAGCACCAGATTTGAGCTTCTCACCTGAGAAAGGCACGATTTCTCCGAAGGGAAGTGAGATAGCTTGAGATCAGAAGGAGAGGCCTCCTCCGGAGCAAATATAGCATTCCAGTTACGGGGCTTTGAGGGCGAAGTACGGCTAGCTGATAAAAGAGGAAAATCAGCTAGAGGAAGAGAATCCATTACGAAGGAAGAAGGGCCTCCGGCTTAGCCGGAGGGGAGAAGAGAAGGAGGAGAAGCAAAGCAGCAGGAGGAAGCTGTCGGCTAGGGCATCCTCACTCTCGACCGCTGTGTTGACAATTTGTGCATATCTGATATGCCCTCTTCCTGAAAAGATTAAAAAAGAGTTTTATTTTTAAATGTGTGAATAACATGGAGAAATGAATTCTTTAAAAAAAATTAATACTTATACAGTAATTATAAAAGGGGCCGAACCAATTATCATTAAATAATAATAATAGTAGCTCCGTGTCAGAGACATAAAGTGCTTAATCTCTTAGCTTTTAACGAAAATCTAACACACATACTATACAGATAAAAAAGAGGGGGGCAAAATTCATAAAAGATACTAGAATTTTTACATGGAAAACTCTGAAAAAGCAAAAAATCAAGGGGTCGCCCAATTGAAATAATTCTACTAGTGTTTGTTATTTAGGGTTTAGGATGTCCTTTAGGGAAAGCTTTAGCTCAATGTAGTAAATATGCATAGTATAGAGAAAATTACATAATTGGAGTTACAAGAATCCTATGACATGAGAGCCGTTCTCTAGAGAATATTTGTTGGTAGGATCATAGTCCGGCGACTAAGACCAGAGAAATTTTTTATCATTTGTCTTCTAATTTAACACCGATGTTATTAATATAAATTGAAATATAATCATATGAGTTATAATGTCATAAGAGGTCTCAAATGCTTAATATTGAAACTTGCAACACCATTCCCTCTCCATCCCACTTTGTCGTGCTGCAAACTCATTTCATTTAATCTCACATTGATTGAAGATTAAATTTTTATTTTTATTTATAAACAATACAAAGCTATTCTCTTCTGTTGAGCTTTGCTTTATTATTGCAAAGTTTATAATACAAACTACATGTGATTTTTCAAGCCCATGTCAACTTTTTAGGCTTAGTCAAATATACAAATTAGATTATGTGATTAAAAAAAAATAAGATTAAACTATATTTTAATAACTTGCTAAATAAAATTGTCATTTAATTTAAAATAAGAAAAATAAAATTTCTTTTATTGGGCAAAAGCTTTTATTTAGGGTGGACAATTTTAATTATTGGATGCTATATTATATTTATGAATATTTAATTATTTAGTCATATTAATATATTGTACTTTAAAATCTAACTATATTGACTAAAAGTTTAAAATATTACATATATTAATATATAATATAAGAAATAAATTCCTTAAAAATATTCTGATTAAATTTTCATCATGATAGGCATAGTTGCTATTGAAATTGCACCATAGGAAAATTATGTTTTACTTACGGTCATTTGACCGCCAGAATCATCGGTTTAATTGTAGGTTTTTCATAATAAACCGCAAGAAACGCCGGCGGCAAACTGACCGGCAAACAATTGTTTGTAAGATTAGCATAATTCTTTGATATTAGATGTAATTAATATCAATACAAATTTAAAAGCAATTAGGCCAATTTTTCAATCTTGACACACAGACACACACACATATATATATATATATATATATATATATATATATATATATATATATATATATATATATATATATATATATATATATATATATATATATATATATATATATATATATATATTAGCATCAACCTATTGCCAAATATAGTAGGATATTCTAACATGATTAATTTTATATTTTATTGAAATAAAATAGTTTTAACACTACATGAAAATTGTCTATTAGCGGGGAATTTTTCCGACATAAATGGGTGACGCGTTGAAATGAGGAAATAGCGGGTCGAGGGAAATATGGCTCATACCAGCGGAATTTCCAGATGCTAAAAATTCACTTAAAACTAGATTTCAATCTGCCGGCAACTGGATTGAACGCAAGAAATGCCAATGGAAATTCCAACTGTTGTTGAATTTTCGGTGGCTTAGGGGACCGCCAAAAATTTTGGCGGGCAAACCGCCAATTTTTACTATCAGTCAATCCGTCGGCATAACCGCTATAATTTCCGCGCGGTGCTTGAGCCGCTCGAAATTCTTCCAATATTTGATGAATTTTATGTAGTATAATTTATTATACAAATATTTTTTTGTCTCATGAAAGTTAAATATTTGTCAATATCTTAATTGGTATCTTACAGTTTAAATAAAGAAAGTTTCTTACAAAATATTAAGATGTCATTCATACTTTCAGAAGATATATTGTCTAACATTTTTTGCTAGGTTTTCTGGAGTACATGTTGAACTAAAAATTACTCTATATATATCATGCAATTGCCCCTTCATTACTTTGTAAAAGTGCGGCAGTTCGTAAATTATGTGCACCAATTTATTTTGTTAAGAGAGAAAGATTTGTTTGGCTGATTTGCATAATTACTAAAATTGTTTGAATTTTTTTTTTTTTTGGATTTACATACATACTATTTTATATTATGCTATTTATATATCTATTTTCTAATATTTTAATATTTTATATTTATCACCCATAAATCAAATATAGATACAAGAATAAAATATTAAAATTTATTGGATAATATGGATGTAAATCCAAAAAAAAATTCAAACATTGCCTCCACTTAATTTATTGTCCGAGACTTCGTTGCTGCATCCATTGAACCGCTCTTACTACCTTTGTTTTCCTTCTTCTCAGTCTTTCTCTTCTTCCTCACATGATAAATCACCTCCTCCATTATCGTTAACTCTATTATGGCTACCCTCCATTTTCAATTTTCAATTGACATCTTCCTTGTTGCAAAAACCTATGCTATTGCTTTTGCCACTGCCTTCTCCATTGTAGATGCCCCTATTACTATCATCCTTGCATTATGGCTACCCTCCATTTTCAATTTTCAATTGACATCTTCCTTGTTGCAAAAACCTATGCTATTGCTTTTGCCACTGCCTTCTCCATTGTAGATGCCCCTATTACTATCATCCTTGCAAATTTTATTTTTTATTCAATTAAGTTTTCCTTGAGTTTATTGCATATCAGTCAGGCCTATATTATGCTAAGTCATTACTATCTAGCCACATAGAATCTAAATCAATATGTGATCCCCTCAATTGATTGAATGCCATAAGACTTGCCACATATTTCACTTATCTTAAGCTTGATTAGATCATAAAAGGGTTATTGACATAACTATCTCATGACTAATTCAAGCTTTCCCTCTACTTGATCAAATTCATTCTTGGAATAATGTAAGACTCAATCTTTTAGCTTTAACATGATTCCTAACCATCGCTCTCAACCCATCTAATCTATTAATGCCACATGACTACCCATGTATGTATAAATGGCTACACCACACCTCTTTTGCACATGAATAATTGTGCCCACTACAGGAAAATCGTAAATTACCGGCAAGCCGCCGGCCAAATTTTTTGAAAAATTTTCCGACGGCCTAATTTTTTAGGAAAATTTCCGGCGGTGCTCAGGCAGCTTTCCAGCGATTTTGTTTTCGATATTTTTTTCTTAATTAATTAATAGATTTAGTTTATTTTAATTAATTATTATTTTATTTTAACTAATTATTAATTTAATAACTTATTATAATTAATTATTAATATAATAACACATTTAATTAATTATTAACTTTAATTTTTTTAATTAATTTTTAATTATAATTTTCGTATGATATAGTTTAAATAATTGATAATAATATTCCTAACACATTTTCCCTCTTAGCAAAATAGTTGGGACTTGGTATGCGGGAGTGGACTCTGTTCAAATCTCGGGCAGGGAGCGCAGGCGCGCAACGCGGGCAGTCCTCCTGGCGAGAAGCTGGTAGGGAGGGAGCTCGGGCGGGCAGCGCGGGCTGGCTGCCTGGCGGGCAGCGGGCAGCTCAGCTCGGGTTGGGCGGGTAGCGCGGGCAGGCTGCCTGGTGGGCAGTCAGGCAGGCCGGGGGTGGTGGTTGGGCAGCCAATCCGTTTTTTTTTTTTAATTAAATTTTAGAGATTTTCCTGCAACTTTTTTCCACCGGAAAACCGCCGGAATTGTTTGTCATGGTATTCGGAAAATACCACCGAAAATATTTTTCTTATGTGTGTTTTACCGGCGAAAAATTTGCAGTCGAAACGCCGCCGGAAATTTACAAAACCGTCGGAAAATGACCTTTTTAGCTGGAAAATGCCGTCGGTGATAATTGATTTTCCTGTAGTGCCCCATGCTCCAAGAATATAAAATTTGTTGTGCCCACTCAATGATTAAGTTAGAGTTTTATACTAAAACATGCTATCCATTGCTCTTATAGTATCTGCTAGTTATCCGATAGCCTATTCGTTTAGGGTTTATGGCACATGATCATCTTCTATCTCTTAATGTAGACCATATCCTATGCCTCCACCCAAATTGAATGCACATGCATGACTCACACGCCTCAAACTTATACATTATTTTAAAATACTTCAATCATATAGGAGGGATTATATTTTTTGGATTTTCATGTTAAACTTATTGAGACAAAGATAATTAATTATGTTGCGATGAGAAAATATTAAGAATAGAGATTTTGTGATATTAATATTCATCTTATTTCAGCATAATAATACTCATTCTCCCTCAATCTTCTAGTGGATGTAGACCAAGTAATTGAACTACACAAATACTTTGTGTCGTTGTCGCTCTCTCCCTCCCTATCTTTCTCATTGTAACATTTTTGTAAACTAAATTTTACCCTCCACCAATTTAGTAGCCCATCTTAGAGGATCACCTTTCAAAATAAACCTAAAAGAACTTTGATTCAGTTTGCTCTCATCATTCTCAATGACTATCTCTTATATACAAACATAAAATAAGATCTCCTAGCTTGATTAAACGTGTTGACAATGCCATCACTCAGCCTCACTAGTGCACCTCATTTGCTTATTATGCATTTATGTATTTATATGTCACTTTCTTGCTTAGGTTGTTGATATGTTGGACTTTCATCTGGCAGCCATCGTTGGTCCTTCATCCGCCCTTTGTCTCTTTTGTGTAGTGAGGTGTCTAAAAGTTTATTTATTTTCTTATGATTATGAGCAATGGGAGAGAGAAAGAAGAAATAGAGAACCCAAAATGTCCACCCAATGAAAGAAAAAAATGGGCATTGTAACCATCTATGATATTTTAGAATATTTTGAGAGTAAAAATAACATTTAAATTTTCAGTTCACCCTAATTGTTTTATGTATATTTAAGAAATGTTTATTTATGCTATTTATTAAATTTTATAGAAAAATAATATGTACTTGAGGATGGAAATAACACATAAATAATAATGATATAAAATATATATGACAAAATTAATATAAAATTTCTTTTAAGTATTTTATCAGTTATAAAAATAAAAATTGGTTTGATTTATATACTGAAATACTAAATAATATTATTATCTTTTATTAAATGAATCACATTTCGCTCTTTGTAGCCAATGAGCCTGGCAATTAAGGGTTTATTTGGGTCTCCTATAGTTGTTGGTAAAAGAATCTTTATAATAATTGTTTGGAAAAAAGTAGATCGATATTTTTGGAAATTATTACATAACAACGTCGTCGTCATCATCAAGCCTTTATCCCACTATGTAGGGTCGGCTGCATGATTCCTTTTTCTTTATTGTCTTCAGACCAGTAGCTTTAGAAAAGGAAGACAATATATCTTTAAGCTTACAACAATTATCTATAGTGGCTTCACCAAAAATGAGGACATCATCAGCATATAAAAGGTGGAAAATATAGCAGTTTTCCATTCCAACACCTTTGAAAATCCCATCATCTAATAAGGTCGAAAGAGCATCCATGACGAGGCAAAAAAGGTACGGGCTTAGGGGGCAACCCTGTCTAAGCCCCGCAGTGGAAGGGAAAAAGCCTTGTAACGAACCATTAATAAGAATTGAAAAGTTAACATCGTGAATACAAGCTTTTACCCAGCTGATGAAGGTATTAGGGAACCCTTTTTGATACATCCTGTCAATCAAAAATTCTCTAAAGACAGAATCGAAGGCTTTACGAATATCAATCTTTGCACAAAAATGCTTGCCTCCTCCTTTTTTAACAAAGTCAATGATTTCTTTAGCAAGTATGATGTTGTTAGTAGATATCCTAGATTTAATAAATCTCGATTGATTTGGCCGAATAATCAATGGCATGATAGGCTTGATCCGATTAGTTAGAATTTTGGCAACAATTTTGTAAATTGTGTTACACAAGGCAATAGGCCTGAAATCCGTAATGGATTCAGCATTTTTTTGTTTTGGAATCAAAGCAATTGCAGTAGCTTTAACAGAGGGAGGTAAGTATCCTTTAGTGAAAAAAGAATTGACAGCCTTGCATACCATAGGACCTATGATATGCCATCCAGATTTGTAAAAAAGGAAATTGATCCATCCGGCCCAGGGGAGGAAGTGGATGAACCCGAGAAAACAGATTTCCTAATTTCCTCATCATAAATGCTTTGCGTTAACAGCCCCCTGTAAAAATCTGGAATTTCCACCCCCACTGAAAATAGATGAGACTCAAAGGTAGAATCATGCAAAGGATTATATAAAGTTCGAAAATGACAAATGATATTCTGAATGGTGTTGTCCACGCTGTCCCTATTAAGAGAAGCTAATAGGTTAACAGCGGCTTTGGAGCTCCCTTGCCTACACTTAATCTTCGTGTATAAGAATTTAAGGTCATCCTCCCCTTGTTTTAGCCAACTAGCCTTGGCCCTTTGTATAATCCAGGAGGTCATCATTTCAGAATAAGCTGAGATGTCGTGATTCACATTAACTAAATAAGAGTTAAGCGTGGAATCAGTGGAATTTTCTTGCAATTTGTCAATAATAAATTTTTGATGCTTGTGAAGAGCTTCTAATTGACTGTCCATAGTGGAAGAATTAGCCCAGGCTTCCATCTTAATTCTAGCTTTGAATTGCTTTAGAATGCTGCAGAAATAGATCATAGGATTTCCAGACAGTTGATTAGAAAAAATGTCAAGGAGGAGCATCCAATACCTTTCAAATTTAGTCCAATAGTTCTTGAATAAGAACCTATGACGAGTGATGAATGAAGGACCCGAGTGGATGATTAAGAAGCAATGATCTGAGCAAGAAGGGCTTTGGACAGAACAATAAGAAGAGGGAAAATTATGTAACCAAGCATGGTTAATAAGTGCCCTGTCCAGCTTAATATGAATGGGATTTTCATTTTTTTGGTTAAACCAAGTGAAAGCACTACCAACAGTGTGAATATCTTTAAGGCACAGATCAAAAATCATGTTGTTAAGATCCGCAACAGCAGCATGAGAGATGAGACAGCCCCCTTTCTTTTCTGATTCATATCTGCAACAGTTAAAGTCTCCAATCAGGATCCAAGGAACGTCCTGATTAGGAGAAGCTGAAACAATCGAATTCCAAAGATTTTTCCTCTCCAAGGCACTGTTAGAGGCATAAATGACAGTCAGTTGGAAATTGAGCGTGGAACCATAGGAAACCAATCCAGAGATGAATTGGGACGTTGTGATTTGAGGAGTGAATTTGATCTTACAAGAATCCCATTTGATCCAAATCCTTCCCGAGGGGGAAAGATCAAAATTGTGGTGACTACCTTCACAAGAGAAGACATCATGGTTGTTTTCAAAGTAAGGATTAAGAAAGGAGTTAGAGCAGACTCTAGCCTCCAAAATACAAATCATATATAGTTTAAAAGAAGAAACTAGACGTTTACAACACATAACTTTGTCAGGTCTGTTGAAGCCCCTGACATTCCACGCCGCAATGTTCGGGACAAACATTAAGAAGAGGAATTGGTTGGGCCTTTCTTCTTGCCCCGAGCTTATTTTTTAACGACAGTGACAAAAGGAGGCTGTTGATCCTTACCCTTCATTGAAGCAGCAGAAGACTTTTGTTCTCTAGTTGATTCTGGAGGGTTATCATTCTCCAAATTGGTAATCAGCAAATCATATTTGTTTGGGGAAATAATTCCCAGGGGGGGGGGGGGGCAGTCTCAACATTAGCAGCTAATGTTGAAGTATCGGAAGAGGAAGACACTTCCATTGGTGAATTTAGATTTGGAATGCTAGAGGAGCCAATTTCCAAAACTTTATTGTTATTGTCCGGTAGAGAGACTGTGAGCTGTTGGAGAGACAGAGAGGCATTGTTTTGAGAGGTAGGAGAATGTAACTGATAATTAAGGGGTTGCCCAATGCTATTGGTGGGATTTTCTGGAGCTGTGATTTGGGCTGTGGAGTTGGTAGTAGGGTCTGAAGTGAGATGAGTGGGAGGCTTAGAGGTGCTATGATGACGGACTGACCCGGGTTTTTTGCTATGGTGTCGACTATGACTCCTTCCACGCGGATTTTTATCAGTCATTTTCTCAGTTTCAGCCTCTTCAGTGTGCGGTCTAGATGGACAGAGGGAAGAGTAATGAACTAAAGACTTACAGTGATCACACGGAGACGGTCTCCACTCGTATTGAACCTTGAGTGCGACAACATCTCCATCCAACGATACCAGGATTTCCTCTGGATAGATCGTGTTGCTGTCAACCAGAACACACACGCGTGCAAAAGTCAGCCTGGTCTTTTTTGAAGTAAGCGAGTCAGCAGCAAGAGGAATGCCGACCTTGCTCACAATCCTTGATATTCCCTCAGAATTCCAGCAGGCCAATGGAAGGTCATGGATTTTTATCCATATAGGAACAGATGTGAGATTTTCCCTCTTAGGTTTAAACTTAGGGTGCCATTTCTGTAGTATAAAGGGCTTGCCTAGAAGGAACCACACTCCTCTAGACCACACCAAATCCAAATCTTCAGCGCATGCAAAGAGAAATAAGAAGAACCCATCACTCAAAGACAACATCTGCAGATCTCCTTTCAAATTCCAAGTTTTTTTGACCGCTCCTAACAGAGCCTCATAAAAAGGCCTACGTCCGATTGAGTAGCCAACTAAACAATGAGACCAGTCACCAGCACCAGATTTGAGCTTCTCACCTGAGAAAGGCACGATTTCTCCGAAGGGAAGTGAGATAGCTTGAGATCAGAAGGAGAGGCCTCCTCCGGAGCAAATATAGCATTCCAGTTACGGGGCTTTGAGGGCGAAGTACGGCTAGCTGATAAAAGAGGAAAATCAGCTAGAGGAAGAGAATCCATTACGAAGGAAGAAGGGCCTCCGGCTTAGCCGGAGGGGAGAAGAGAAGGAGGAGAAGCAAAGCAGCAGGAGGAAGCTGTCGGCTAGGGCATCCTCACTCTCGACCGCTGTGTTGACAATTTGTGCATATCTGATATGCCCTCTTCCTGAAAAGATTAAAAAAGAGTTTTATTTTTAAATGTGTGAATAACATGGAGAAATGAATTCTTTAAAAAAAATTAATACTTATACAGTAATTATAAAAGGGGCCGAACCAATTATCATTAAATAATAATAATAGTAGCTCCGTGTCAGAGACATAAAGTGCTTAATCTCTTAGCTTTTAACGAAAATCTAACACACATACTATACAGATAAAAAAGAGGGGGGCAAAATTCATAAAAGATACTAGAATTTTTACATGGAAAACTCTGAAAAAGCAAAAAATCAAGGGGTCGCCCAATTGAAATAATTCTACTAGTGTTTGTTATTTAGGGTTTAGGATGTCCTTTAGGGAAAGCTTTAGCTCAATGTAGTAAATATGCATAGTATAGAGAAAATTACATAATTGGAGTTACAAGAATCCTATGACATGAGAGCCGTTCTCTAGAGAATATTTGTTGGTAGGATCATAGTCCGGCGACTAAGACCAGAGAAATTTTTTATCATTTGTCTTCTAATTTAACACCGATGTTATTAATATAAATTGAAATATAATCATATGAGTTATAATGTCATAAGAGGTCTCAAATGCTTAATATTGAAACTTGCAACACCATTCCCTCTCCATCCCACTTTGTCGTGCTGCAAACTCATTTCATTTAATCTCACATTGATTGAAGATTAAATTTTTATTTTTATTTATAAACAATACAAAGCTATTCTCTTCTGTTGAGCTTTGCTTTATTATTGCAAAGTTTATAATACAAACTACATGTGATTTTTCAAGCCCATGTCAACTTTTTAGGCTTAGTCAAATATACAAATTAGATTATGTGATTAAAAAAAAATAAGATTAAACTATATTTTAATAACTTGCTAAATAAAATTGTCATTTAATTTAAAATAAGAAAAATAAAATTTCTTTTATTGGGCAAAAGCTTTTATTTAGGGTGGACAATTTTAATTATTGGATGCTATATTATATTTATGAATATTTAATTATTTAGTCATATTAATATATTGTACTTTAAAATCTAACTATATTGACTAAAAGTTTAAAATATTACATATATTAATATATAATATAAGAAATAAATTCCTTAAAAATATTCTGATTAAATTTTCATCATGATAGGCATAGTTGCTATTGAAATTGCACCATAGGAAAATTATGTTTTACTTACGGTCATTTGACCGCCAGAATCATCGGTTTAATTGTAGGTTTTTCATAATAAACCGCAAGAAACGCCGGCGGCAAACTGACCGGCAAACAATTGTTTGTAAGATTAGCATAATTCTTTGATATTAGATGTAATTAATATCAATACAAATTTAAAAGCAATTAGGCCAATTTTTCAATCTTGACACACAGACACACACACATATATATATATATATATATATATATATATATATATATAATATATATATATATATATATATATATATATATATATATATATATATATATATATATATATATATATATATATATATATATATATATATATATATATTAGCATCAACCTATTGCCAAATATAGTAGGATATTCTAACATGATTAATTTTATATTTTATTGAAATAAAATAGTTTTAACACTACATGAAAATTGTCTATTAGCGGGGAATTTTTCCGACATAAATGGGTGACGCGTTGAAATGAGGAAATAGCGGGTCGAGGGAAATATGGCTCATACCAGCGGAATTTCCAGATGCTAAAAATTCACTTAAAACTAGATTTCAATCTGCCGGCAACTGGATTGAACGCAAGAAATGCCAATGGAAATTCCAACTGTTGTTGAATTTTCGGTGGCTTAGGGGACCGCCAAAAATTTTGGCGGGCAAACCGCCAATTTTTACTATCAGTCAATCCGTCGGCATAACCGCTATAATTTCCGCGCGGTGCTTGAGCCGCTCGAAATTCTTCCAATATTTGATGAATTTTATGTAGTATAATTTATTATACAAATATTTTTTTGTCTCATGAAAGTTAAATATTTGTCAATATCTTAATTGGTATCTTACAGTTTAAATAAAGAAAGTTTCTTACAAAATATTAAGATGTCATTCATACTTTCAGAAGATATATTGTCTAACATTTTTTGCTAGGTTTTCTGGAGTACATGTTGAACTAAAAATTACTCTATATATATCATGCAATTGCCCCTTCATTACTTTGTAAAAGTGCGGCAGTTCGTAAATTATGTGCACCAATTTATTTTGTTAAGAGAGAAAGATTTGTTTGGCTGATTTGCATAATTACTAAAATTGTTTGAATTTTTTTTTTTTTTGGATTTACATACATACTATTTTATATTATGCTATTTATATATCTATTTTCTAATATTTTAATATTTTATATTTATCACCCATAAATCAAATATAGATACAAGAATAAAATATTAAAATTTATTGGATAATATGGATGTAAATCCAAAAAAAAATTCAAACATTGCCTCCACTTAATTTATTGTCCGAGACTTCGTTGCTGCATCCATTGAACCGCTCTTACTACCTTTGTTTTCCTTCTTCTCAGTCTTTCTCTTCTTCCTCACATGATAAATCACCTCCTCCATTATCGTTAACTCTATTATGGCTACCCTCCATTTTCAATTTTCAATTGACATCTTCCTTGTTGCAAAAACCTATGCTATTGCTTTTGCCACTGCCTTCTCCATTGTAGATGCCCCTATTACTATCATCCTTGCATTATGGCTACCCTCCATTTTCAATTTTCAATTGACATCTTCCTTGTTGCAAAAACCTATGCTATTGCTTTTGCCACTGCCTTCTCCATTGTAGATGCCCCTATTACTATCATCCTTGCAAATTTTATTTTTTATTCAATTAAGTTTTCCTTGAGTTTATTGCATATCAGTCAGGCCTATATTATGCTAAGTCATTACTATCTAGCCACATAGAATCTAAATCAATATGTGATCCCCTCAATTGATTGAATGCCATAAGACTTGCCACATATTTCACTTATCTTAAGCTTGATTAGATCATAAAAGGGTTATTGACATAACTATCTCATGACTAATTCAAGCTTTCCCTCTACTTGATCAAATTCATTCTTGGAATAATGTAAGACTCAATCTTTTAGCTTTAACATGATTCCTAACCATCGCTCTCAACCCATCTAATCTATTAATGCCACATGACTACCCATGTATGTATAAATGGCTACACCACACCTCTTTTGCACATGAATAATTGTGCCCACTACAGGAAAATCGTAAATTACCGGCAAGCCGCCGGCCAAATTTTTTGAAAAATTTTCCGACGGCCTAATTTTTTAGGAAAATTTCCGGCGGTGCTCAGGCAGCTTTCCAGCGATTTTGTTTTCGATATTTTTTTCTTAATTAATTAATAGATTTAGTTTATTTTAATTAATTATTATTTTATTTTAATTAATTTATTAATTTAATAACTTATTATAATTAATTATTAATATAATAACACATTTAATTAATTATTAACTTTAATTTTTTTTTTTATTAATTTTTAATTATAATTTTCGTATGATATAGTTTAAATAATTGATAATAATATTCCTAACACATTTTCCCTCTTAGCAAAATAGTTGAGACTTGGTATGCGGGAGTGGACTCTGTTCAAATCTCGGGCAGGGAGCGCAGGCGCGCGGCGCGGGCAGTCCTCTTGGCGAGAAGCTGGTAGGGTGGGAGCTCGGGCGGGCAGCTCAGCTCGGGTTGGCCGGGTAGCGCGGGCAGGCTGCCTGGTGGGCAGTCGGGCAAGCCGGGGGTGGTGGTTGGGCAGCCAATGGGTTTTTTTTTTTTAATTAAATTTTAGAGATTTTCCTGCGGCTTTTTTTCACCGGAAAACCGCCGGAATTGTTTGTCGTGGTATTCGGAAAATACCACCGAAAATATTTTTCTTATGCGTGTTTTACCGGCGAAAAATTTGCAGTCGAAACGCCGCCGGAAATTTACAAAACCGTCGAAAAATGACCTTTTTAGCTGGAAAATGCCGTCGGTGATAATTGATTTTCCTGTAGTGCCCCATGCTCCAAGAATATAAAATTTTTTGTGCCCACTCAATGATGAAGTAAGAGTTTTATACTAAAACATGCTATCCATTGAAGAACATTAAGAATAGAGAGAAGAGAAAGCTGAACAGTAAAGGCTGTTTTGATTTTATTAATCTTGTTACTTTACATTGAATGATGATAGCTATATATAGAGTTGTAGGACACGTGTAAGATAGTAATTAGTCCTAGATACATATAATGTAATTACATGTGTATCCTTAACATTCCCCCTCAAACTGACGAGGGGGGACCAATGGTCAGTTTGAATCGTAATTCTTTGAACCTTGGAGTGGCAAGGGGTTTGGTTAAGATATCAGCGATTTGGTCGGTGGTGCTGATGGGAAGTAGCCGAATGACGTTGTTTTGAATGTGCTCGCGGACAAATCGCTGATCAATTTCGATGTGCTTCGTACGCCCATGGAACACCGGATTATTGGCTAGAGCAATAGTCGATGTATTGTCACAGTATATGTCAACTGGTTGAGAGTGAGAAATGCGAAAATCAGAAAGAAGACGTTTTAACCATATAGTGTCTGCTGTAGCCGATGCAAGAGCTTGATATTCAGACTCCGTCGAGGATCTGGATACCGTTGGCTGCTTCTTGCAAGTCCAGAATACTATGGTGTCGCCGAGAAAGCTACAGAATCTGGAAGTGGACTTCCGGGTTAGCGGGTCTGACGCCCAATCTGCGTCCGAATAGGTCCTAAGCTGTAGGCTGGAGCGAGTGATCGGAAGTCCATACTCCGTGGTTCCTTTGATATAGCGAAGTAATTTCTTGAGGAGCAGTGTGTGATGGATCGCCGGCGCGTGCATATGTTGAGATAATGCGTTGACAGCAAATGCGATGTCGGGTCGTGTTAGTGTTAGATATTGTAACGATCCAATAAGTTGGCGATACTGAAGTGCGTTGAAGCAAGGTGAGTCGGCATTGTTCGTGACTGGAGTTTTAGAAGAAGACGGGTTAGCGACCGAGTTGCAGTTATGCAACTCGGCCATATGAAGAATGGAATTCGCATAATGAGATTGGGAAAGAAAAAACTTATCTGGTGTGTGGTCGATTGTAATGCCGAGAAATTGGTTCGCTAGTCCGAGATCCTTCATTGTGAAATTTGATTTCATTTGATCAATCAAGGCATTCATTTTGGAGGCGTTGTTCCCGGTAATGAGAATGTCGTCTACATAGACGAGTAGATAAATTTGTAGATCATCCCGTTGCAGGATCAATAGGGAGGGATCCGCCTGACTTTGGTTAAATCCAAGTTGTAGCAGAAATTTCGTGAAGGTGGTGTACCATTGTCGAGGTGCTTGGCGCAATCCGTAGATAGCCTTGTGAAGACGACATACATGGTTTGGATTTGTCGAGTCTTCAAAACCTCTTGGCTGTTTCATGTAGACGAGCTCAACGATTTCTCCATGTAAGAAGGCGTTTGCCACGTCCAATTGACGAACCGGCCACTTGTAGAATAATGCAATAGTTAACATAATTCTGATCGTAGGTAACTTAGCCACCGGACTGAAGGTGTCCCTGTAATCGATACCAAATTCTTGTTGGTTGCCTTGAGCGACTAACCGAGCTTTGTGTCTTGCTATTGAACCATCTGATCTATATTTAGTTCGGTAGGTCCATTTGGAGCCGATGATAGAGGCATTGGGTGGTGGTGGGATAAGTTCCCAAGTACCCTGTTTTTGAAGAGCGAAAAATTCTTCTGCCATTGCCCTACGCCACTCAACATGTTTGTTGGCCTCCGTAAAGTTTGGTGGATCGTTTGGACAGTGCACATGATGCAGAAGATTGAGACGTTGGACAGGTTTGAGGGTTCCTGTTTTGGCCCTGGTAGTCATGTGATGTGGAGGAGGAAGAACAGTCTGAGTTTGCGAAGCATTGTGATGAACATTAGGAGCAGCTGGAATGAAGTCATTGCTCATAATTCCCTGCCGCGTGCATTCAGCGGATGGTTGAGTAGAATTGTTGATTTGTTCCTTGGGGCCACTTGAATTCAGTGTGGAAGGCGGGATTAGAAGGTTGGGAGGAACAGCAGTTGAGACAGAAACATCAGGAACAGACCTGTTTGTGAACGGAAAAGAATTTTCGTTAAACGTAACATGCCGAGATGTAATAATTTTATTGGTTACCAGATTTAAGCATCGATATCCTTTCATTGTGTCTGAGTATCCAATGAACAAACAAGAAGACGACGTTGGTGATAGTTTAGTACGGTGAGTGGGTGGTAAAAGTGGAAAACATTCACATCCAAATATTCTTAGATGATCGTATGAAGGTTTGATATTAAACATTCATTGCAAGGGCGACAGATTGTTGGTAGTAACTGACGGTGCCCTGTTGATGAGGTAAGTCGCTGTAGAGGCTGCTTCGAGCCAATAAGACATGGGTAAGCCGGCTGTTTGTAACAAGGTTCTAGTTGTCGTAATGATATGACGATGTTTTCTTTCGGCAATTCAATTCTGTTCAGGCGTGTAGGGGCAGGAGGTTTGGTGGTGTATGCCGGCAGCCTTGGTGACAGATTGGAAGTGGTGATTCACGAACTCACCACCGCCATCCGTGCGAATAACTTTGAGTTTGCGATTGGTTTGCCTTTCTATGAACTTAACAAAATTACAGAAAATGTTAGGAACATCTGATTTAAGCATAAGTGGAAATAACCAAACAAATCGCGAGAAATCATCGACGAAAATGATATAGTATCTAAACCCTTGGTGTGAGGGAACCGGAGAGGGCCCCCATACATCAGAGTGAACAAGGTCAAGAGGAGCGTTAGTAGAACTGTTAGAACGTTCAAAAGACAATTTGTGTCCTTTACAAGTCATACAAGTGTTACAAGAAAGATGATTATACGAAATATGTAAAGCAGGATTGCTTTGCGAAATCAACTGAAGAACGCGCGTATGGGGATGTCCAAGTCGGTAGTGCCAAGCTGGCTGGGAGGACCTGTTAGCAGACAGAGCCGTGGAAGCTGGAGTTGGTTGCTGCGGCCGAGAGGGAAATTTGTAAAGACCGTTATTACAAGGTCCGGTGAGTATGACCTGATTGGTCGTCCGATCCTTAAAGACAAAACCAGTTGTGTCAAATGTAATAGAGATAGGATTATCTTTAACTAGATTCGATATTGAAAGCAAATTATAAGATAGGTTTGGAATATGCAAAAGACGAGAGAGAACGAGCTTACTAGCCGGGGTTGGAAGAATCCCAGAACCCGTATGAGCGATCGGGATGGATCTTCTGTCCCCTATGGTTACCATATCATTGCCATTGTATGTGTTGTATGTGGCAAGATTCTCCATAGAGTTGGTCATGTGCGAGGAGGCGCCGGAATCTATATACCAATCGACGCCTGCGTGACCGTCTGATTTGGCCATAAGAGCGTTGGTGTTCTTGGACGATCCTTGAGATGGAATGTAGTTGGCATTGAGTCTATGCCAACACGCATCCGCCTCATGGCCTTTCTTTTTACAGATTTGGCATATCACCACAGATGGAGTAGACGATTTATTTGAGTAATTCGTTTCCTGGGATTGTCTGGACCGACCGCGACGGCCACCGCGGCCTCTGAACGTATACAGTGCCGAATGAGTTTCTGGGTCTTTGGAAAATTTCAGTGCCGATGATTTCAAGTGAATTTCTTCACTGATCAGAAGAGCATATAGGTTATCCAGATTCATCGTTCCTTGCATAGTACGAATCGTGGTCGTGAAGGATTGGTAGATAGGTGGAAGTCCATTTAGAATGTAAATCATGATATCTTCCTGATCGATCGAGGATCCCGCGGAGGCGATCTGATCAACTATTTTCTTGATCTCAGTGAGGTATTCTGTCATAGATCTGGATTGCATAGAAATGTTGTGGAGCTCATTATTGAGCTGAATAACTTTGGAGCGGTTTGAGGATTGGAACCTGGTATGAAGGGTCGACCAGATTTCTTGGGTGGAGTCAAGATGGAGCACGTAAGGAAGAACGGCCGGGGAGATGGTGGAACACATTGCCGTTGCAAGGTTCTGATCTATGAAAGCCCATTGATGGGGATCTTGATTCGGATCCACGTTTTCGGTTGCCGTTCTTGTTTCAAGAAAGACAGCAAATCCATTCGCCTTTAAGAGTTTAGCGATTTGCGAACTCCAGATGGGAAAGTTATCCGCCGTGAGAGAGTGCGGTACGAGGAATTTAAGATTGGAGATGAAGAACTTTAGAGATTGAGAGATAACCGGAGCTGGCGGCTGTACGCCGGAAGCAGCCGCGACCGAGGAATAAGCGGAAGCTGAAGTCGCCATGGTGAAGGCTCAGAATCTTGCTTCTCTTGATATCATGAAGAACATTAAGAATAGAGAGAAGAGAAAGCTGAACAGTAAAGGCTGTTTTGATTTTATTAATCTTGTTACTTTACATTGAATGATGATAGCTATATATAGAGTTGTAGGACACGTGTAAGATAGTAATTAGTCCTAGATACATATAATGTAATTACATGTGTATCCTTAACATCCATTGCTCTTATAGTATCTGCTAGTTATCCAATAGCCTATTCGTTTAGGGTTTATGGCACATGATCATCTTCTATCTCTTAATGTAGACCATATCCTATGCCTCCACCCAAATTGAATGCACATGCATGACTCACACGCCTCAAACTTATACATTATTTTAAAATACTTCAATCATATAGGAGGGATTATATTTTTTGGATTTTCATGTTAAACTTATTGAGACAAAGATAATTAATTATGTTGCGATGAGAAAATATTAAGAATAGAGATTTTGTGATATTAATATTCATCTTATTTTAGCATAATAATACTCATTCTCCCTCAATCTTCTAGTGGATGTAGACCAAGTAATTGAACTACACAAATACTTTGTGTCGTTGTCGCTCTCTCCCTCCCTATCTTTCTCATTGTAACATTTTTGTAAACTAAATTTTACCCTCCACCAATTTAGTAGCCCATCTTAGAGGATCACCTTTCAAAATAAACCTAAAAGAACTTTGATTCAGTTTGCTCTCATCATTCTCAATGACTATTTCTCTTATATACAAACATAAAATAAGATCTCCTAGCTTGATTAAACGTGTTGACAATGCCATCACTCAGCCTCACTAGTGCACCTCATTTGCTTATTATGCATTTATGTATTTATATGTCACTTTCTTGCTTAGGTTGTTGATATGTTGGACTTTCATCTGGCAGCCATCGTTGGTCCTTCATCCGCCCTTTGTCTCTTTTGTGTAGTGAGGTGTCTAAAAGTTTATTTATTTTCTTATGATTATGAACAAGGGGAGGGAGGAATGAGAAATAGAGAAACCAAAATGTCCACCCAATAAAAGAAAAAAAATGGGCATTGTAACCATCTATGATATTTTAGAATATTTTGAGAGTAAAAATAACATTTAAATTTTCAGTTCACCCTAATTGTTTTATGTATATTTAAGAAATGTTTATTTATGCTATTTATTAAATTTTATAGAAAAATAATATGTACTTGAGGATGGAAATAACACATAAATAATAATGATATAAAATATATATGACAAAATTAATATAAAATTTCTTTTAAGTATTTTATCAGTTATAAAAATAAAAATTGGTTTGATTTATATACTGAAATACTAAATAATATTATTATCTTTTATTAAATGAATCACATTTCGCTCTTTGTAGCCAATGAGCCTGGCAATTAAGGGTTTATTTGGGTCTCCTATAGTTGTTGGTAAAAGAATCTTTATAATAATTGTTTGGAAAAAAGTAGATCGATATTTTTGGAAATTATTACATAACAACGTCGTCGTCATCATCAAGCCTTTATCCCACTATGTAGGGTCGGCTGCATGATTCCTTTTTCTTTATTGTCTTCTCAAGAATCAAATTCTCATTTAAATCTAATAAAAAAATGATATTTTTAATATGTTCTAACCAAGTCCTTTTAAGTCTACCTCAACCTTTCTTAACATAAGTCAAATGTAATGCATCTACTTTCTTAACTAGGTCATTAGAAGGTCGTTGTTTTTGTGACCAGACCATCTAAGACGACTCTCTATATTCTTATCTTCCACTAGAGCTGCTCCAACCATTTCAAATATATGCTCTTTTTGTATCCTATTTTTAGAAGTAAAGCTAGCTACCATCTGATTGTTCTCATCTCTACAATACTTAACTTAATATTATACTTCTCTTTTAACGACCAACATTTTGCAGCATAAAGCATTGCATGCACAGGTTTCGCCACCATCTTATAGAATTTTTCCTTAAGTTTAAGAGGGACTTTTCTATCACACAATAAGCCTGATGCATTCCTTTACTTCAACCATCCAATTTTAATTCTATTATTTCTATGATTCTATCCCCATCTATTTCACCATCACTCTGAACAATAAACTCAAGATATCTAAAACATGCACTCTTATTAATGACTTAATCACCCAGTCACAATCCTCCACTATATATATTATTACTAAAATTAGACTCCATATATTCAGTTTTAAATCTACTTGAACAAAAGTTTTAAGATTCTAAGGTTTACCTCCATATATAATTCAAGTTTACTTCAACTCCCTCTTTAGTATTATCGACTAGAGGAATATCATCAGCAAAGAGCATACACCAATTAGGCAAAACCTCTTACAAATGTCTAGTGAGAACATCCATGACTAAAGCAAAATGATATGGGCTTAAGGCTAATCCTTGATGTAGTCCAAATTAAATAGGAAAATACATGCTCAAACCACCTTGTGTTTGAACACAAGTAACAACTCTTGCACATATATCCTTAATGACTTGAATATAAGCATTATCAACCCCTTTCTTTTTAGAACTCTCCATAATACTGCCCTCTGAACTTTATCATAAACTTTCTCTAAAATAATAAATATCATATGTAGATTTTTCATATTCTCTCTATACTTCTCTATCAATCCTCTCAATAAATATATAGCTTCAATAGTAGACCTACCCAGCATAAATCCAATTTTTTTTAGAAACATTAGCATCACGTTGTAACCTAACTCCATAACTCTCTCCCATATTTTAAAGTACGACACATTAACTTTATTTCTCTATAATTTAAACAATATTATGCATCACCTTTATTCTTAAAAATATGAATTATCACACTCAGACTCCACTCATTTGGAATCTTTTTATCCTTCAAAATTATATTAAAAAGTTTAGAAAGCTATGCAATTCCTTCATCTCCAAAGCGTTTCCACACCACTATTAATGGAATATCATTGGGTCTAACAGCTTTTCCACACATCATTTTTCTTAAAACCTCTCTAACTTTAGTTTTACTAATATGTCGATAAAAATAAAAATCTTTATTTATATTTGAGGTGCTAAGATCACAAAAGTCAATCATATTTTCATAATTTTCATTGAAAAATTTAGCAAAATATCTCGTCCACCTTTGTAGAATATCCACTTCTAATAAAGATATTTTTTTATCATCATACTTAATACACTTCACTTGAAATATTACCACTCTAACTTTTTTGTTTGAAAAATTTATGCATATATCTTATGTCCTCCTTAATATTTAATATGTTATATAAATATTTAAAAGCTAAATTTTTTGTAATGCATGTTGCTTACTTTGACTCCTTATGAACCTCTTTATGTATTTCTCAATTATCATAATTTTTATATCTAAATTAACTTTTATATTAAATCTTCTTATTTTATACATTTTCTTACACATTTTGATTCCATCGCCAATTATTTTTTACTATTTGGAGCTCTTCACCTTGATACTCTATACACATCTTTTATATTATTCTTGTATCCACTAGCTATTTTCTTATATAATATTAGCTTTCTTATACATTGATAAAATTTTAAGATATATAATATTACTCTAAAAAATATTTTTATTAATATTCCTTAAAGGTCCCCATCTAAAATTGGAATAACATTTACTTTTTTTTTTATTTTCTGCCCAAAATTAATAAGCGATGTTTGATACATAAATTTTCACAAAAATAACATTGTAATGTTTGAAATCTAAATGATCTATTTTTCATATAAGAAAATAATCAATTTGAGTTTTACTATATCCTTTTTTATAAGTGATGATATGCTCATCTATTTTTTTAAATAAGGTATTACCCATTATAAAATTATAAGCTAAAAAAAATCTAAGATGATCTTACCACCTTCATTAGTTACTCCAAATTTATAGCCACAATTAATACTTTTAAAATCATCTATATTTTTACCAACATATCCATTTAAATCTCCTCCAATAAAAATTCTTTCTTTAAGATATATTTTTTATATTGTATCTTTCAAGTTATTCTAAAATTTTAATTTTGAATGCATACTCAAATTTACTTAAGGAGCATAAACACTTATAACACTAATAATTTTAACATCAATAATAATATTTAAAGTTATAATTTTATAATGCCCCAGAAATAAATTTGAAAGAATTATCTTTTTTATCTTCTTAATTAATCAACCAGAACTTCTCGAATGCTTTTCCTCAACTCCAGAGCACGGATGGAGGGAGACCAATCTCGTCACAGTAAGTCGGCAATTGGCGAAAGTAAGCCCTTGACCCAAAAATAGATGGGTGAGATGGTAGCAGCCAACAAGCCTTAAGGCAACTTTTTAGAGAGTTTTTTTTTTTTTTTTTTTTTTTGATAAAGCATCCATGTTATTAGAACTCTTTAGTAGTAAGTCTTAATTTTGATCTTTCAGTGCCTCTTTACAAAAGAATTTCCTGGTGAGCCAGCAAACAGTACTATATCCAGGTATTGAATTTTTGTTTTTAAATGTTGTTTATTATTAGTTAACCTATGATAAGTAAATTTATTGGTTAAATGCGATGATGGTGAAGTTATTCTTATAATTTTTTATAGGTTTGAAATTTGATTTAAGTTTCTAATTTAAGGTATACTAAATTATTTTAAATGTGCACATTAGTGTGAATTTCTTAATTTTATAACTTAAAAATTATATACACTTTTAGGGCATATTTAAGTACGAGTTTGAACATCCATGGAAGTATATTTGAAATGATCATTGAATTCAAATGCTTCAAATACTATGAATGAGAATAACAATAATAGCTTGTAGTTAAGAGTTTTGCGCATTTTAGTGTAATTAGTGGAATTTTAATAAGAAACTTTGCAGCTAAGCGTGCTCATCCCAAAACAATTATGGGATGGACAACATATTGGGAAGTTACATAACAAGGCACAATTGTGAGGCCCTTAGACCAAAATGAATAATATCTCAATAGTTAAGAGTTTGGATTGTTAAAGTATGACTGTTTGATTTAAAGTTTTTTTATATGATTCTAATTTAATTCAAGTTTTGATCATACGAATTTAGTTTATTTCTATTTTGTACTCAAATCCTTACAAATTTTTTGAGAATGATATTTGTTTTAGGTGGTTAGATTATAATAACTTGTATTTTGACCTAAGGAAATAATAATAATATATAAATATAATTATGTAATTATTTAATTTTAGTTAAAAATAATATAAATTCTTTTATATTCTCAAATCGTGAGCTTAAGAAAATTATAAAAAAATATCTATAAAATAGCATATATTATTTAAAAAGTTCTAGTGAAATCAATTTTCAAAATGGATACCTAACAATCTCAAAATACTTACTTATATATATATATATATATATATATATATATATATATATATATATATATATATATATATATATATATATATATATATATATATATATATATATATATATATATATATATATATATATATATATATATATATATATATATATATATATATATATATATATATATATATATATATATATATCAATTTCTAAGGATTTTCATCACTTAACAAAAATTATAAAAATATTATTATAATTAAAACACAATAATATTTATCTTATGGAGAAGTTAATTTGTGATTTAAGCTTGAAATAACTCCTAAAAATTTATTTATCTCGATCAAAATGCAGGATATTACAATTTTTATCTCCAATTTTCTTAATTTTTACAACATTATTCTTCAAACTCTTATCTATAATCACAATTACACTATTTTTAGTATGAATCTAACCAAAATACAATAATTTAAATCATAAACTATCAATCTCCTTAGTCTTCTATCTAACCTATTTAATTTCTTGAATGTATATAATTTTTATCATCCTATGAATCATAATATCTATTAATTCTATTATTTTACCTGTAAGAAAATTTATATTACAAGTTTTTATCATAATTTTAGTATTATAAACAAATAAATAAATAAATTTTTGAAAATTATTATAATACTATAAATTTTTGCTTTTGAAAAAAATTGAATCAACTTTTTTACAATTGTTATATTTTATTAAATTTGATTATAAAAAATTAGTTATCATAATAAATAATAAAAAAAGTATCAACAAAGCTATAGCCAAACAAGACCAAGATTTTTGAATAAAAAATAATCTTATGAAAAAACTTCACTTAATTGAGCATAAGTTGTAACTTTTTATAAAATTTGTTGTGGAGAAATTAGTTTTTGAGGTCTATTGTGAAATAGGAGAGAGGAAAAAACATAGGATTTGTAGGTCATGGAGTAATTTTAGTCAGTCGAGCATGTTGGGAGATTTATTCATCTCATTGTAATGAACGATTATTCTATTTCTGATTTGAATAATTTGATGTTTTAGAGATTTTTTGATCAAATTTATATTTTCATTACCTAAAAATAACTATAGTTTTATATTGGTAAAATTTTATTATGTAAATTTTTTATGTTATAGAGATTGAGATTTTGATCGTTTTGAGCATTTTATTTAGATTTTTCACCTGTTAATTTTGAAAAAAGCTAATTTTGTCAATTAAAAATTTTATTTTGACATCTAAAAATAGCATTTCAGTTCAATTAAAGCTTCAAAATATTATTATATAATACTAGTAATTTAGTAATTTTTAAAAATGTGAATTTTTTCTTGATAGAACTTTATGTTGTCTACAGTTAGAACATTTTGATACTTTCTAAATTAAGCATAATTATTTTCTATAATTCATTAAAAATAAGTGTGAATATGTGGTTGAGTAATAGCTAGTCGCTATTACTATTATAATACTATGATAATAATGTGTATGATGAAGAATAAATAAGGACTGATTATTCGATCACTAACTTTGGCTTGAGACTGGTTAATATGTATTGGGTGATGGGTTGATTTATTTTCCTTTAAATATGTGATTTGGGGATATCCTCTACTAATTCACATAATTCATTGATTTGGGAGCTATAAAAAGATGATTAATATGCCGACGAGTAAAAATGATGGCTATGTTTACCGAGCCAATAGTTTTATTCTAATACGATGTTGAAAAAATATCGCTTAAACTATGACTTCTTACTTATTTAGTATGAGTACTGAAATGCATGTTATTGAGTATTGTTCCTAGTACGTACTGTGTTATTCTATTATTACTGCATGGATTTACTATTAGTATTAATTATTTTACTGCTCTTACTACAACTAATTTTATTATTACTGATACAAACACTAATACTATTTGATACTAGTGATTCATTGTACTATATTGAATATAATGAGCATGTGCTATATTAGACTTTTATATATTTATCTGAGTTTGACAATTCTTTATTGATGCTATGGTTTTACTACTTTATATGATTGATTTATTGATTGATAGTATTAATACGACTATTTATTGATTTGACACCAGCACTGGTTTACTGATTTCACCACTCTTCTATTTTATTGGCTTTAATATCGAACTGTTTTACAATTTATAAATTATACTGCTACTGCATGTGAGCTTTACTATTTATGCACATATTCATGATCAAATGTTGTTATTGTTATGTTTTGACTTGACATGCATACTATTTCTTTGTCGTGCTTGAATTTAGTTGTAGAATTTGGTTGCTTGCTGAGCTCTTGAGCTTATTGTATGTGATTTAATTGATTTTATATAAGGGAAAAAAAGCACGAGTGTGAGATTGATTATGATCTTTCAGGTTTAGGTTCTTGCTATTTTAGTTATTCTTTTGTATTTAATGCATGATAATACATTATGATTGTATAGATCTTAAATTGTTTACGTGATTTTTAATATAATATATATATATATATATATATATATATATATATATATATATATATATATATATATATATATATATATATATATATATATATATATATATATATATTATTGATATTTTGATTGATATTTTTTTTTCAAATGATATTTATATTGATAAAATAGATTAAATAGCTCTACATGTTGCTTATTAAAAGATAAAAAATAATTCTTTCAAATTAGATTATGAGTCGTCACAATAAAAAAAGAGCAACAAAACAAAAATTCTTGAATTTTGAGTCCAAGAGAATTAATAGAATGAATATTATCTTTTATGTGGTTCAAAGGAGGATGAAAAGTTAAATGGATAACAAACATAATCTTAGAGTTTATTAGAGACAATTTTGATATTTTTTAAAATTATTATAAAGGTTATTCAAAGAAAAATATATTTAAAAAAAACTATTATGAATATTATAATGATTAAAAATATAAATATTTTCTTTTATAAGTATTACATTATAATAAATTTAATTATTGAAAATAACTTTTTATTATCAAATTTTTAAATATGATAAAATATACCTTGTCAAATAAAATATAACGGCGATCACCGCCGGGATGGCGAGGTCCAACTATAAATACGTTTGCCTTTCCATCTTTCTGTACCCTTTCCGCTGAGGCCGTGACATTTACGTACTTATTTGGGGGAAACATCTAACCTTCATAGGCACGTACCACAACTTTCTCAATACTGACAATTAATTCCCCTCCTCTTACCCTACGCTCGCAGGTTGTGCCGTTCCTCTTACAGACAAAACCCTAACCCTTACTCTCAAGGAGGGAGAGACCGGCATTTGGAAACCCTAACCGCCACCATGGCCTCGCAGACGGTCGTCAACAATCTATACGAGACGGCTTCGCAGCCGGACACTAGCGGCGATGCATATACCTTCCTGGAGTTCAACACCCAGGGAGACGACTACGACTACCCCGAGTTCCAAGAACTCTCCCAGCCGAACAGGTCGCCGACGTGGCGGGCACCGTTGGCGGATACTCAAGGTGACGATCTCCAGTCCCCCGGTGCTAGCAATTCCGTCCCTTCTTCTTCCTCCTTGTCGGCGGCTACGGGATCACAATTGGTCGGTAAAGCTAAGACTGCAGTTGCTTCGGTCACTATGGACGGGCTTGCGTCGGGAATGAGCGGGCTCAACTTTGAGGAGACCGGTGACGATGATAATTACGAGTATGGGAAAGGGAATTTTACCGAACACGCATGTAGATATTGTGGGGTGCAGAATCCGGCGTGCGTCATCAGGTGTAACGTCCCATCATGTCGGAAATGGTTCTGCAACTCGAGAGGGAACACCTCGGGATCTCACATCGTCAACCATTTGGTGAGTGATTGAATTAATTGCATTTAATCAGCTTAGATCAAAATCACAGTCGTTATGTGACCCAAACGTCACTCTGGAATAGCAACTTAGGTCAAAATCGTTGAATTTTTGTATAACCTAAACCTTCCTTGGAAAGAAAGTGGCATTATTTTTATTGTTTGAAGATTTTGACGGTGTGATTAAATTTAAATGCGTGCATGCTTTATGAATCTAAACTTATGTAGCTTTCTTTTTCACCCTTGCTGCTTGTATGTATTCAGCAGTTTTTTTATGGATGAAATAATTTGCACTTATATGTTGAGTTTCAATAATGTTTTTCATCAAGTTTTTCTTTTGGAATGAAGCTTTTATTATGATAATGCTATGCTTTTTGTTACTCTTAAGTTAAAGTGAAAAGCAGAAAAAAAAGCTTCAACTAGTGAAGTTGGCTTCCTTGTTCTTGCTATCTTGTATTACGTTATACAAGTAAATTCAGACGTACTTGATGAAATTTAGCATTGTGATAAGTCTTGGACTGTGTTGTTCATTTAATGTTTTGCCCACCTTAGTTTGATTGGTATAACTAGATTGTTTAGCAGTTCCCTCAGCTATAGTTGTGACTTTTTGGCTTGTTTGTTTGGGATTGGTATGGTGGTTTTGGCATTTTTTTCCCTTGGCTCATGCGATTGAATCAAACAAACCAGACAGTGCAGAAGAATAAGAAATAACTTAAAGTATAGTTTTGGTACACTTTTGGAGCTGACTTCCTTAGTTCAGTACCAAAAATTGCTTTAGAATTCTTAGAAACATGTTTTGCAATTTGATTACCCTGTTACCTATGGCCTTTAGATGCAAAATCAAATTAGGATGGCTGAATAATGGCCAGTTATGTATAGATGGGTATTTCACATTTAACATTTATTTTTTCCCCTTGATTGTAGCCATTCTTTGATCTTTGTTATTGTAATGGTACATTGTAAGTATATTGGAGACAGACGACATAGGGCAACATATATCAAATACACATGCTAGATGACAATTTACTTGACTATGTTGTTTGAGAAGTAGTCACTAGACATGAAGGAGATATAATTAAATGTTCCTAAGTGAGAGTTTGTTTGATATGAATAGGTTAGTCCAAGGTTTGAAAATTTTCAATTGAGTATTGAACGTTTTTTGTCTATGAAGTAAGGCATCAACCTCAAGACTTTTTTGAGACATGATTATCACAATAAAAGTCATGGAAAGTCAAATTGCTGGCAAGAAGTAATGCATTAGCATCCTAATATATTAATATATTAAAAAATAACATATTTATATTCTAACATAGAGAAAATGACTGAATTAGTCCTCTTAACTTTTTTTTGAAGGACCAAAATAGTCATCGACTATATAAAAATATTAATTTGGTCTTTTGACTATTTTAATATGGATCAAATTTGTTATTCCATAGGATCATTTATATCTCTATTTAAAAGTTAAGTGACTAAAAGGAGATTTTTAAATTGTCGGGGGTTATTTTGTCCTTCATAAAGAGTCAGGGGAACATTTTGAACTCTATCATTTTTAACAAAGAAAAAAAGTTGAAAATGGTGCATATATCAATTAACTAATTACGTAAGTTACAAATTATCAAGAAATAAATTATACAAAATAGAATTTAATGCAAACTTCAAAGTGATAAGATATCAAATTGAAGCAAAATATCACATAGGTTTAACATAATAAGTTTATCTCTCCCTCTCCCACTCTTATTGTCTAACATCCAACTAAGAATATAACAAATAACTAATCAGAAGACCTCAACAGTTTCATGACTTAGGGGCTCTTCATTAGAGTCATCATCATTATGAAAACCTTTCTCCCTTGCCCATCTTTAGTTGCATCCAAGTTCTCCCATTCTTAATTCTATTCTTCAATCTCAGTAATTATCCTCTTCTTTAATCAACAATAATCAATAAGAAAATAAGAATATTAATTAACTTTTAAAATAACTTCAAATATGTAAATTTTGATAGATATATATATATATTTTTTTCAAAATTTTTTTGTCTTGTGTTAGACATGTGACATTATTTCTATTCCTATCAAAGTAATTAATATTTTTATATTATTTTTGCAAATCAGATGATGTGACATTATTATCAATATCTTCAAATCATTCATCATCTGATGACACATCATCACAAAAGGATATTCATCATCTTTCAAATCCTTTTTTCTTCAAATTTCCATTCTTCAATCTGTTATAGTACTTGGATGTACATTAAGGAGTTCATTCTTAAGGTAATCAGATGATTTATCCTTTTTGTGTGAATTTGATTGTGTACACTCTAATTTTGCACACATTGATATGAAGAACATGTAACTACCAATTCCTTAACAACTAATCGTTATAGCTTTGGATCGCCATCACCAAACCGGATCTACCATTCAACTAAATTGGAAAGAAAAAAGCATAGTTAGAATTGGGAAAGTCTTTCCTCCTATCAATAAATATTAAAAATTATATAGAGATTGTTTTGCAAATGTATCTTTTGTTTGTTGTGGTCCAAAGAATTTTTTTTTTTCATTTCTGAATGATACAAGTTGCATATTTGTAGTCTCCATCTAAGTTGAGTTGGCAATTAACCTATCCATGCAGTTGTATAATTCTAACTTGATCTTAATAATGGTTGACTCATTCTTGGCATCTTGGAATTGAGGATTATGGTAATATCTAGTAGCTTGCAAATGATGATGGAGTTAATGCTCTCACTTTTCATGAACATTGTAATTAAAACCTATATAGCTAGCTTTTTATCTACATCCATCATCCTCAAAACTTGAATCAATGGTTTTGTTGTTTTTGCATGTGTAATACTCAACCAAAATCTTTCATTCATAATAATCTTCCTAACTTCTTTCTCTCATGTTTATTTGCTCAAGCACATCTTGGCCATTGTGTGGAAGGGAACATATCCTCTAATAGTTGCCTAGCTTCCAACATACTCTGTAGAGCTAAATAGGTTGTAGCAAATCTAGCTATCTATAGTAAGGCGTAGAAATTCCTTTTTAGGATATTTTCTCATCAAAGCCAAAAGCTATGAATGGCTGTAGATGAAACTACTTATCTACTTTTGATGTGATACCAGGAATTGGATTTTAGAAAATTAATAAAATTTGTTAAAATAATGACAATACAATCTTAATGATTCTCACAATTGAAGATTCCAAGAGATCTTAGATTTCAACTACGCTTAGGCAAGTTATTACCGCTAAATTAGCACGATCTATAAAATAACGACATCAATAAATAGTAAAGCAAATGAAAAGCCAACGAGAATCCGGCGGTTAACAAAGCGATTGTCTCACCTTGAGGCTACGCTCATTTGTCTACTTCTAGGGTTGGCGGGAGAAGAAGAACCACACAAGAGATGAAACCACTCCGAGGGCGATGGTGCCGGAGATCCGTAGTGAAGGAGAGGAAGGAGTAGGATGTGGAGGTGGCGCGGAAAGTCGTTCGTCGATGGTCCACTCGTAGTCCGGACGTTGTCTATCAATGACTTGGATGAGGGTCGGGAGGATCCGATCCAAGTAATCTCCCACGGTGTCTTCGTCGGATTCAAATCCCGCGTCAAAGAACGACGATTGTAGTACGTCGAGGTTACCTTGGGCATCGAACACAAGCCCCCATTCTAGCTCAGGATCCGCCATGGGACATGGAGGTGAAGATGGGTGGTCGCCACAAGATGCTCTCCGAGGGGGAAAATGGAGAGGTCGACGGGTTGCAGATGGGAGGGGGAGGCCGGCGGTAGAGCAAGGGTGAGAGGATGGGTTAAGCTTTAGAAAACTGAAATTGATTTCATTTTTATGAATTTAGGAGGGAAAATTTTGGGAATTAAATTTTGAAAACCCAAATTAAGGAGAGGAGTTATGACTCAATTAATGGGGAGAGCCAAGGTGGGCCGGCGGTGGAGAGAGGGAGGGGAGAGGGAAGTAAAAACTGAAATAAGTTTCAGTTTTTGTGTGATTGGGGAGGGAAAATTTGAAATCAATTTTGATTTCAGCTTAAGGAAAGGAGTTAATTGACTCCTTAATGGGGGTACCACAAGGGGGGGGGGGGGGGGGGGGGGGGGGGGGGGGGGGGGCGGCATAGCTAGAGAGAGGGATTTTGGGGAGAGAGGGAATTGGGTTTCCAAATTAAGTTGATGAGGTGGAAAAGGATTTTAAAAACTCCAAATTAGATTGATTTGAAATTGGATTCAATCATGTGAACTTTCCTAATTTGGAATTCCATATTAGGAAAGAATTCAAAATTTGAATTCCAAATTTCAAATTTGAAATTGGTGGAGCGAGGGAATTGGCCGGATGGGGGAAGGGCGTCGGTGAGGTGGTCGGCCAGGATTGTGAGGGTGGCCGACGGCGGGAAACCCAAGGGGGGCCGGCGGCTAGGGGTTAGGGTGAATTTAAGTTGGGTTTCTTGTGGTGGGGAAGAGGTAGGGGGAAGAATGAAAATACTAGAATTGTAATTACCTAGATAACTCACTAAGAGATCTCAAACGAAGAACTCACCAAGAAATCTTCAAGCACTCACAAAGAGAACATAAAGTAGAAAATTTCATTCATCCCATAATCCATACAATACAATGATCAAGCCCTTATATTGGCTCATCGAAAATAAAGAAAATAAAAGATGACATTGCCCTTGGGCTACAACAAACTCTAATTCCCTCATAGGGGTACAAATGGAAAAATAAGAAATAAAACAGACATGAATAAAATGAAGCATCAAAAATAAAGCTGCTGAATCATGGCCGTCGCTCGACGACCCCTCCGGTGGTACGTATGTCGGAATCTCCTACGGATGTCCTCATCATCTTTGTTTTGGTCAATGCATTTTTATGCTAAGGCAAGTCACCAAGCTTTAATAAAATCAAATCTATGCAGTGTGCAGCACAAGGTGTTCAAAACATATGTTTTCTCTTCTCCATCAATTTATTCTCGGTTTCCCTATGAGCACTAGCATTATCTGCACAACTTTCACCATCAAATGCTCTCAAATCTCGTATATAACTCCATCATATGGTACAAAAATAAATTCTGCATCATTGACCTGAACAAATGCTTTAACTTATTTAAAAAAAGTTGCATAAAGATTATTAATCAAAACATTAATCATATTTTTATTCTTCAGGTCAGACATGATTTTCACCATAGTTTGACTTCAAGTCCTTCAAAGTCGTTGACTTTTTCAGTATTGTTCAACACCGTAACACCTAATTTCTCAAATCACACATTAGTGAGTGTTTTAAGGCCACATGGAACGAATTATATTGAAATTAAGGGGATGTTGTCGCATTAAGTCTTATAAAAAAACCTCCCAATGTTCATACATACATGTTTACGCATCTCTAGCATTTTTAGGAGACATCTTCTGAGGCACCCTTTCCTCATCTTTGACATGCCCCGAGATTAATCATGTATCAATCCATTGGCCCCCTTTCACCTCTACATGATATGGGCGGTCAAGAAGATGAGGAATCTTTGCCAATAAGTCCCATTTTCATAATAAGAAAGAACATTTATTCTATCATCAAATTATTTTTGTGCTTAATACTTTGACATTGTTGCCTTTATAAATGAATCTCCTTTTTCATCGCCACTTTCATATTGGCGCACGATCTTGTGAGAGCTAGAAAGTTGCTCTTTCATTCTCGTAACATCTCCTTTCACAAAATTCTCGCAATACTTGCACTTTAAATAATTACAAGCTTGTCATTTCCTCTAATGTCAACTTGCATGCTATGCCTCCATGCTAGGTATTTTTTGTGACGTGTAGATTTCTCCTTACATCTAGCCATTTCTTACAAAATCTTAGAATGAAAATTTTGTTTAAAATATACAAATATTCAAAGAAATAAGAAGTGATACTTATTATAAAGACAACAGCACTTTTTTTGGTTTTCTGTGAGAAAATTCTCGGTAATTATGTCTAGAAGGTGGAGATCTTATCCAGATCAATTGAGTGGTTCATTTGCTTGTCTTCTTCAGTTTCTTTTGAGAATTGGCTTTTCTATTTGTAATTTTCCTCCACAGGTTCGAGCAAAGCACAAGGAGGTTTGCCTCCACAAGGACAGCCCACTGGGGGAAACGATACTTGAGTGCTATAATTGTGGATGCCGCAATGTTTTCCTACTTGGATTTATTTCTGCAAAAACAGAGAGTGTTGTTGTTCTGCTCTGCAGAGAACCTTGTTTGAGTGTCAATGCACTGAAAGACATGAATTGGGATCTCAGCCAGTGGTGTCCTCTGATTGATGATAGGTGTTTCCTTCCATGGCTTGTCAAGGTTTGTTATTTTAGTATGACATTCTTTTCATTCCCTGGCTGCTTGAGGTAACTAGCTTAATTTTTTCATATTTCCAGGTTCCTTCTGAACCGGAGCAGCTGAGGGCACGACAGATTACTGCTCAGCAAATTAATAAAGTGGAAGAGCTCTGGAAGACAAATCCCGAAGCTTCATTGGAAGATCTCGAGAAGCCTGGGGTAGATGATGAGCCTCAGCCTGTGGCTTTGAAGTATGAAGATGCATATCAGGTTCTGAATCTCACTTAGATTGTTTTCTGTTGCAGTTTTTTCTTTATGTAGAAATCTGATATTTTTCTGCACTTGTGGGCAGTATCAAAATGTATTCGCCCCACTAATTAAGCTTGAAGCAGATTATGATAAGGTACCAAGGAATGACACTCTAGTGTTGTTAAATTGTGGCGTGCTTAATTTGATATGACATTTTATGATCATTTTGTAGTGTTTATATTTGTTAATAACTGGTTGATCCTACTACTTGGCTCATGCTATAGATGATGAAGGAATCTCAGAGTAAAGATAATGTAACTATCAGATGGGATATTGGCCTCAACAAGAAGCGAATAGCCTATTTTGTCTTTCCCAAGGTTGTTTGGTGTCTTTTTTGTTTTGTTAAACAATTAGTACATAATTTGCCGTTTTTGTTCATATTTCATTTTGTTTATCATGATTTTTCTTTTCAATAAATTCAAAATTTGAAGAATTCTGTAGGAAGATAATGAACTAAGGCTTGTTCCGGGAGATGAGTTAAGGCTGCGATATTCTGGTGATGCAGCTCATCCTGCATGGCAGTCTGTTGGACATGTGGTATTCAACTCTTGATTAAGATGATGTTTTGAAACTATAAACTTACATTGATCTCCAAAATTTACATAATTTCATTTCATATATCTTTTGGATTTTAATACATTTTTTTTCAAAAATAGATTAAGCTTACTGCTCAAGAGGAGGTTGCACTGGAGCTCCGTGCTAGTCAGGTAGGAACTTGAATTTAGTAAATTATCATCATGCCTTAATTGGCATAACAAGTAAATGACAATTTTCTTCTTTCAAACCAGGGAGTTCCTACAGATTTGAACCATGGATTCAGTGTAGATTTTGTTTGGAAGAGTACTAGCTTCGATAGAATGCAGGGAGCTATGAAAACATTTGCTGTGGATGAAACGAGTGTTAGTGGGTAAGCAAGTGGCTTCTTGATCCTGTTTTTCAGTTAGTGTACGAGCTTTGTAATATTCTTCAGGGAGTGTACTATGAGCACAATGTTTCAATGAATTAAGCTATTATGTTATTGTTTCCATGCAAATTGTAAGTGTCCTAATGCCAAGTTCTTCCAAAAAAACATTCTCCAATGATGCAGATTGGACATGTAAACAACATATTCCATAATTCTATTTTTGATAAATAGTGGCTTTTGTCCACTTGATCTTTATTTGACAAGTATTATGTTTATGCCTGCCATAGCAGGTAACATGCATGGGCATGGCAGCCATTTTATTTTATTCTTTCATTGGCACTGTTTTCTCTTTTAGCTTGCGAATGGTGTTTGTTGTGAAAATAGCATATGGAGTAGGGGCTAATGTGCATTTGTAGTTCCTTGATCTCCTCCATTGATTTCTTGTATGCAGATACCTGTACCATCATCTTCTTGGCCATGAAGTTGAACTTCAAGTAGTTCGAAATTCACTTCCTCGCCGTTTTGGTGCTCCGGGGCTCCCGGAGTTAAATGCATCTCAGGTATTTTTTTACTTGAATTTTGTTGTTGGGTAAAAAAAAAAGATTCATGTGGGTGGATTGAGAGCGATTAGGCTAAAGATATTTATACTTGAGAGAATATATATACATCTATATGTATTATAAAAATGAAATGTTAAACGAAACTTTTTTAATGTGCCATTGACTGCTGATGAAAATTTGAGTGTTTATACTCATTGAAACTGCAAGATGTGGGCATTGAGATGAGTTTGCTATCCTTTCAAGTATTGGTGGTATTTCAATTATCTTATTTTCTATTTTCTAATGTTTTTGGATGTAAGGTCACTCCCATATATTTTCTGATTCCTCCAAAGAAAAAACATTCTCGAAATGTTGCCTAGAGGCGCTCTCTAGTGTTTTGATTAGTTTAGTGGGTTTTTTCATGTCCACCAATTGTTTTATTCAATTATAAATGATTTTCTTAATTAGTGGTTCTAATCCTTATATCTTTGTTTTTTGTTCCTACCGGTGATTGTTTTGGTATATTGTAGACATTTGTTGTTGTTTTGGCCTTAAATGTAGTTGTTTGCCATTTTTTCTGAAGTTTGTTGCTACTGTCTTGTGGTTCAAGTGCTATATCCCTGCTTATTGGTGCAATTGTTGCCTTGTGTGCATATATTGTTGTGTTCAGTGAATTAAGTGACGACTAGGAACCTATTAATAAGTCCTTTGTAATATCCTAAGCTGGGCATTAGGGCCCATCTCCAAGGTTTTATGGGTCCCTGCTAGAAATCCTATGGTCTTTATATGGGTTTCCGGTCCTTCCCTGCTTATGATGATCAAGGAATGGGTGTAGGATCTGGCGACAACTATGAGACAATGAAGAATGCTTACATGAAAAGATGGTGGGAGGATGAAATAAATATTACTTCCAATGGGGCTACAATTGTAGGGAACCGAGAACTGTTGATGGCCTTGCTAGAAGCACAAAACTGAGAAAACTAATAGGGAGAAGAACCAACAATGTCTAGTGATGGAAACTTGTTTGAATTGGTTGTTGTGGGGTACTAATAAGGGGTTCGAGTAGAGGGTAGGGTGGCTTTGCACGAAGGATTGTTGACTAGAGTTCCAAACATTCCAACTTTGAGGGGGCCTAATAACAAAACCCAACCTTTGGGGGAGATAATTCAAGATTCGAACCTCTATGGAGAATTTAAAAAATCTTGAACATTAGGAGAGTGATATAGAAAATGTGACCATGAGGATTTAAAATTTTAGATTTTATGGAGGTCTATTCGGGCAATCTCTATTGGCAAAGGTTGCATGAGATGGTGAGCTGGAGGAGAGACACTGGAGGTAGGTGAACCTTGATTATTACACCATTTGATCGGATAAATGGATAGACTCCAAGAAGTAAGCCTAGGGCGCTGAGAGCTCTCGAGAGGATGACCTACGATTACTTATATAGGCATTGATGAAATCTAGATTGTTGAGGAGTTGATGAAGTAATTAACCTATAAGAAAGACGACTTAAAAATGAAGATGGACAGAGTAGGAGGCGACTTTGAGCGATGTTGAATGCTGGAATGGAAACTTGAAGTTGACTGCTTGGAGAGGGCATCTAGAAATTGGGACAACTTGCCGAGATGCCGATAATTTGAATTCATGGAGAGGACTTGGGGAGTGTGAATCAACAAATGGGAGATTTCAAAAGGAAGCTATGATGCATCGACACTCTTTCCCGAGGGAGGTATGTAGTGTCCAACATATGTTATATTTGGCTTGGGCATATTTTGGACACAACAATGACTTGTTAATTTAAAGACACTGAACACGCATGTCTAACATGCATGTCTGAATATTTCATTAAAAATATAATTATATTTTCTTAAAAAATTTCTTATGTTGCACCCCCCCCCCTATGCCGCATTCCTTTAACATTTTAATAAGTGCGTCTAGAGTTTTACTTTGAATGCTTGACAACAACATATGACGGCATCTCATGTATATCTGATGATGCTTGATGACTGCTCAAAGACTTTGTTTGACATGACTTGAAAATTCACTCCCCGCTTCACCGTCGTCGTCGTTCCATCGCTGTCTCAACTTAGATGGACAACGCCCTATTGACAATGCTGTTGTTTTCCCTCTTGATGCTAAAGTTTGCAATTATGATTTCGAATTAAGGACACCTTTCTCTCAAAATCTATAGTACATCAATGGCAAGAGACTTTTCTACTCACATGAGGAACTTGTTTTTGCTTTCATATTTAAAATAGTGTTTGGGACATTTCTACCAATATGATATTTTGATTGAAAATTTAGTCCAATTCATTATTTTTAAGATATAAAAATTATAATACAATGTCCATTTTTCATGCCGTAATCATGTTATATATTTTCAATTATTGATATATCCCATGCCTATATAATGACGTGTTTGTATTGCCGTGTCTCTTCTATTCCTCCTAGAATGGAAGTTAGCCAAGGGGTGAGAAGGTGTAGTCGATAGGGTGATGAGATAGTCAGTGGAAATATGTTGACTAGATAGAGGGTGAAGTAATGAAACGACTGACGAGCGTTAGCAAGTGCAATGTGTAGGGAGGCAAATGTTGTCTACCATGGAGCCGCTTACAAGGAAGTTTGTCACAAGAAGTCGATTGTTAAAGGTAGGTGCTTATATTAGAAAATTTTTATTTAATGATGTCAGACAGACTTGAATCACTCGAATGACCTTGAACAAAGTTGACTAATATTGAGTGACTTCAAAATGGAGGCGAACAATTACTATCATTTCTTTTGCTATCCGCATAATCTCTTGTTGGTTTACACTTGTGAATGAGGATTTATCAAGTTTGCTAACAAATTATTTTCCCTTTCGGTGCAAGTCTAGATCATTGTGTTGTTTTAATTAATTCTCAAATTTCTTACAAAATTTTAGATTTTGGTGTCTTTTAAATTATTGTTTCGAGCAAATTAGGCGTGTTCTTTCATTTTGCATCAATTGAGATTAATTTTCTATCAAAAATAGTGGAGAATCTATAAATTGTAATTATTTTTGCATTCCATTCTAGTTATGCATTAGTGAATTAGAACCTAAAACATCCTAGCATCCGATATCAATTGTACTCTAAATGTTTCAAGCGACTGGAAATCAATATGCAAATATATGTTTTGACTGCTCTTAGCTTAATATTATAAAATGAAACGTTGCAAACTTTCCATTATAAACGTGTCTCATAAATATTGGGACTGTTTTAGCTATTATGTTTTTCTATGGCTTACTGAAAAACTATAGTGTCAAGAGTAACGTGTATATTGGCGTATCCATTGTTGCTGGTCTAATGTCAAACTTCAAATTTCGTCATGGACATTGTCATTGATTATCATCTCTATCATTTGATTTGTATCAGCTGGTGTTTTTTTAAGTTAAATATTACAATTTTCTGAATTTAAATCACATTTGGAGGCTGTATTTGAGAGTATTGTCCTTTCGTGTTGTTTGTTAATAATTAAAATCGTACACAAGATTTTGTATTTGTTATGGTCGTGTAATTGTTGTGCTCACAGTTTTATTTTTAAAACAGGTTTTTGCTGTTAAGAGTGTTCTTCAGAAGCCAATTAGTTTAATACAAGGTCCTCCTGGAACTGGAAAAACAGTCACGTCTGCAGCACTTGTGTACCATATGGCTAAACAAGGCCAAGGACAGGTACGTATGGGCACGTGGTTTACAGTGGCATATCCATCATTTATTGGCATAGCTGTCTTTTTATTTTTATGCAGGTCCTCGTCTGTGCCCCAAGTAATGTGGCCGTTGACCAACTGGCTGAGAAGATTAGTTCAACCGGATTAAAGGTATTATGCATTATTTTTATCAGTAGTAATTCTACTTTGATGTAGAAAAATTTCTAGCAGTGGATGATGTATAATGTAAAGTATCAGGGGCAGTTGACCTTGGTATATTTCATAGTTCTGATGCATTTAATACATAGATAGGTTGATTTAAAGTTTATTTTCGTCTATTATAATATGCCATAACATAAGTAGACCACGTTTTGATTTTGTTTTTTTAATAAATTGGAACTGTTCAATGTAGCCAAAGTTTTATTCAAAATTTTTGGTAAAAATGTTGCAGATGAGAATATGCAAGATCTTATGTTGATAGCATGTTATTGAAATACTAAAATTTTAGTTCATTGCATGTTAATTAGGTTGTTAGGCTCTGTGCTAAATCAAGAGAGGCTGTAAGTTCTCCCGTTGAGCACCTTACCCTTCATTATCAGGTAACATTAATTATTTAATTTGATTTGTTCTGGTACATTTATTTCTTCTGGATATGCCGACTACTAATTTCATTGGCACATTGCGCTGATCTGGTCATAATTGTATTTTTTCAGGTGCGTCATCTGGATACATCTGAAAAGAGTGAACTTCATAAGCTTCAACAACTGAAAGATGAACAAGGTATTCTTTGACAATTCTGAGTTTATAGGCAGTCTAATACTCAACTATAAAATTTATTTTTGTGGTAAACTGGAAAACCTAGTGCCTAGTGCATACATTGCTTCACAAATCTAGCCGGCCAATGACTAGGCCATAGTCCGTGGAGGGGAGAAGAGAATCCTTTTAACGTCTGGAAAAGCTATTCGGTTTTATTTGTTCGAGACCATTTGATTGGTTCAGGTTTTTTAGGAACTTTCAGTTGTATGATATACCTAAAGTGAATACTGGTTGGCAATGGTCAAGAGTACTTCACCATCAACGCAAAAAAGGATTTGATTGACACATCCAAATCTACAATAAATGGAAAGAAATGCAAGGAAACTAGATAAACATTACAAAACCAACAAAAATTGGAAATAAATGCAAGGAAACTAAATAAACGTTAAAATATTGTCTTTATATAGGGTACAAAGCTGAATAAATTCATTTGCTAAAAATGATGAGACGGCTCGGCCATTCTGAAGGCACGTGAATGGGTATAATAAGTTTCATTAGAGCACTTGAATACTAGATTCATTTAAGTGTTTGACTTATGAGCATCTGCTGAGCTAAACTTGACGGGAGCCTCCCTCAGGCATGTTCTCCTCTTGTGACAACCCATGATCGAGAGTAAAAACTGTGAGATAAACTTAGTGGAAGAATTCTTTGTGCATTAAAAATTGTATTAACAATAATAGCTTAATGTGCTCTTATGAAATGCTTTATTTGTCTCGAATGGATCCTATGGTGAGAAGTTGCTGTAAACATAGGTGACAATTTTTAAGGAAACCATGGATATGCTTTCATGTATAAGCATATATGACATTCATACCATAGCATGTTTTATTTCTTCAAGTTGCATTCTATGAGGTATGTCAAAGTTTACCGGCCCTTGACATGTTGTGTTGATTTCCGTGTTAAAAGGCTTTTTCCCTTCAATTATTTACGACAACAAATATGATATTTGTTCGGACCTGTCTGCCAACTAGAGAGTCCACTCTGTCTTTTCAGCTTAAAGTTCTTACTGCTAAAACACCATCCTTTCTAGGGCTGCAAATGAACCGAGCGTTCGATGAGCTTCTTGTGGCTCGGCTCGATAAGAGTTCATTTATGTTCGTTTGATAAGTTAAACAAACAAGTTTGAACACCTTTGATAGATACTCGATAGGTAAATAAACAAGCTTGAATAACCCCACGTTCGGCTCGCTTATGTTCAAGAATAATATCGTTTAGAGCTCGCGAACATACTCGTTAAGAAGCTCCATAAAGAAGCTCATTATGTCATATTTAATTAAAAATAAATATTATATCTTATTTGACTAATAAGATAATAAAATCTCATGTTATTTAACAAATTTTAAATATATAAATTTATTGTTTGTTTTAAAATAGAAACTTAAGTAACTTATTTAACAATTTTTTTTTAAATAACCTCTCTCTCTCCCTCTATATTCCCGCCCACCCTCTCTCTATATCTGAAGTTTCACATTTTTTTCATTCTCCTGACTGCCCTCTCTCTCTCTCTCTCTCCTCCATGGCATCAACACTCAACAAAACCAAAAAAAAAAAAAAACCCTGTGAGGTTTAGTCCCATACCGCCTTGTGTAAAGTGTTTTTGCTATATAAAAACATATTCATGTGGAGACCATTTGTTGGACAGCGGACGAACAGACTGGCGGGTGAGTTTTCTTGGTACGGTCGGTAATGAGCTGCTTGACTTGTTTTTAATAAAAAAAAATATTTTGTGTTTGAAGTAGGCTCGACTCCTTAGCGAGCCGCTCAATAAGCTTGAAGCTAAACGAGCTCAAACCGAACATGAGCCGAACTTGAATAGGGAAGTTTTAAACGAGCTCGAGCTCGAATGGCTGTTCAAGAAGCTCGACGAGCTTTGCACTGTTTTGACAAACGGGCTTGAACTCGAACAGGGTGAAGCTCGGCTTGGTTCGGTTCGTTTGCAACCCTGATCCTTTCCATCATCATTACTCATTATACAATTATCCTTCTAATATTCATACATTCATAAAGAAAGGATGGAGACCGTCAACACACCCCTTATTGGCTTCAGAACCATTGAGAACATACCTGTATATTTTTCCTTCGCTAATATTAAAAGTTCATGAAGCATGTTGAGTAACGTCAACTGTTTCCTACTTTAATGAATAGATGACCTTGTTTTCAAAAAATTCAACCTTGGAGTAATTTTTTTCCTTGATCTAAAACTTTCGATAAACCATTTTTCAACTAGCTTAGATATTATAACTCTGATAATTAGCTTACTAATTTTAATGTGCAACCTAGCAAAGTAATGGTCCATATTTTTGTTTTTACGTAAAATATAAACATGTTTCTATTTTATTTGAAAATGAAAAAAAAGGAAAAGAAACACAACAATGACAACTTGATGCCAAATATGGCTTGCTTTTCTTTTTTAATCATGCAGTAACGGGATCTTGTTTGAATTTTCAAATTTATCAGGGGAAACTTGCTGCTTAAGATTAGCTGGTTTAATGATTTTGAGCTTTAGTTTTCCACTTGGTCAATTACTTTTTTAAGCATCTTCCTTCATGACTTTCGATTTTTATTCACAACTTTTTTTTTGTATGCTGCTAAATCATATGAAAATGAATAAATGTGGTACTCTCTATCTACCTGAGTAACTTATTTATTTACATGCTCACTCATAGCTACCTACATAAATTCTTTGCATAAATTATTATATGGTCTATTGTAATGTATGTGAAAATATTATATATATAATTTGATTATGCTTTTGCATAATATATGTGATAGGAAACACTTGGATTTCCAAGTGTTTCTCACCAAAATCCAATAGATCCAAGATGAAAACTGCTGTCCACAGCAGTAAAACAGCCAAAAACAGTAGAAAACAGGAGAAATCTGAGAGAAAACTGAGAAAACAACTTGTATTTTACTAGTAGGCGCAAGGAAAATAGCAAAGATACAAGGATCCTCTATTCGAGAGGAGGATCGCACTCTCCCAATCTCTAGATTTCGATCTAGAGCCCTCACTATCCAAGAAGACAAAAGAAATTCTCACCAAAACATCACCTAACCCTAATTCCTCCCTTTTCTCCCTACTTAATGCATTCTAATTCAAAACAAAAGCAAAAGGACCTCTCTACCCTTCCTTCTCCCTCCAAAAATACTTCAATTTTGTTTGAATTCCAAGTGGACCCCACTCCCGAGCTCCCCAACGCTTCCGCCCCGCCGCTCTCTCGCGATCGCTGGCTGTCCCGCGGCTTTGTGTCGCCTGGAGAAGACCCGGACCGGCTTGGCCGGTCCAGGTTGGGTCGGTCCAGGTTGGACCGGCCTAACATTACCCCCCTCCCAAAGTACCACCTTGTCCTCAAGGTGGAAAGCAGGAAACTGCTCTGCCATCCTCTCCTGTGGCTCCCAGGTGGCCTCATAGTCTGGGAGGCCGCTCCACCTTATCTTCACCTCCTTTTCCCCCTTCTCATTGATGCGCACGCCTTCTACCGCTAGAGGCTCCAATGTCACTTCCATGTCCTCCCTCAATGTGCTGGGCAGCTCTGGGCTTACTGCATGCTCCCCCACCACTCTTCTCAATTGTGAGACATGAAAAACGGGGTGTATTCTGGCTGTTGGAGGAAGCCTCAATCTATAAGCCACCTCTCCAATTCTCTCCTCCACTTCAAAAGGGCCAAAATATCTTGCTGCAAGCTTCTCATTTCTCCTTTGGGCCATAGTCCTCTGTCGGTATGGTCGGAGCTTCAAGTAGACTTTGTCCCCAACTGCAAACTGTATATCTCTCCTTTTGCCATCCGCCTGCTTCTTCATAAGTTGCTGGGCTCTAAGTAGATGCCTCTTGAGCTCTTCCAACACCTGATCTCTCTCCTTCAAATGCTGATCCACTGCAGATACTGGAGTACTACTATGGTTGTAGTGTACCAGATGTGGGGGGTCCCTCCCATATAATACCTTAAAAGGTGTCATCTTGGTAGCCGAGTGAAAAGAAGTATTGTACCAGTATTCTGCCCAAGCTAGCCATTTGGCCCACTGCTTTGGTGTTTCAGACACAAAACACCTCAAGTATGTCTCCACGCTCCTATTTACCACCTCTGTCTGTCCGTCAGTCTGTGGATGGTAGGCTGTGCTCCTCTTCAGTACTGTTCCCTGCATCCTAAATAGCTCCCTCCAAAAATGGCTCAGGAACACCTTGTCCCTATCCGAAATAATGGACTCTGGTACCCCATGCAGGCGGACTATCTCCCTCACAAATGCTGCGGCTACAGACACTGCTGTGTACGGGTGTCTCAAGGGAATAAAATGAGCATATTTGCTCAGCCTGTCGACCACTACCAGTATAACTGTGTAGCCTTCTGATTTTGGGAGCCCATCAATGAAATCCATAGTAATCTCCTCCCAAACCATCTCTGGTAGGGCCAGAGGCTGTAATAATCCCCCGGGGGCCATCGTCAGGTACTTGCTCCGCTGGCAGATATCACACTTTGCCACCATCTCCTCTACATCTTTCCTCATCCCCTTCCAGTACAATTCAGCAGCTAACCGGCTATAAGTTTTTTGCACTCCGGAGTGCCCTCCTATGGCACTCCCATGAAACTCCTGTAACAGCTGGGGAATGTGGATGGAAGACCTAGGAATCACACTCCTTCCCTGATAGTACAGTCTCTCTCCCACAACTGAGTAGCCTGGGTGGCTGTTCCCATCTGATAACACATCTTCTTTGATTTTCCTTAGCTCTTCATCCTGAATGCTCTCCTCTTTGATAGCCCCCCAATCTATCAGTACTGGTACTGATACAGCCATCCCTTGGAGCTCCCCCATACAGCGAGATAAGGCATCTGCTGCCTTATTCTCTAGTCCCGGCCGGTAGTGGATCTCAAAATCATATCCCAGTAGCTTGGACAACCACCTCTGGTGCTCCTCTGTGACCATCCTCTGCTCTAATAAGTACTTCAGGCTCCTCTGATCAGTCCTGACAATAAAGTGTCTGCCCACTAAGTAAGGTCTCCACTTCTGAATGGCCAGTACAATAGCCATCAGCTCTCTCTCGTAGACAGACTTCAGCCTAGCCCGGGACGACAGTACCTGACTGAAGTAAGCTATGGGCCTGTGGTTCTGCATCAACACTGCTCCCAATCCATAGCCTGAGGCATCTGTCTCCACCATAAACACCTGGTTGAAGTCTGGCAGAGCAAGCACTGGCACTGTCGTCATGGCCTTCTTCAGCTTCTCAAAAGCTTCTGAAGCTGCTTCTCCCCATAAAAAGTTGTCCTTATTCAACTGCTCTGTCAGTGGCCATGCTATGGTACTGTATCCCCTCACGAACCTCCTGTAGTAGCCTGTCAATCCCAAGAATCCCCTGAGCCCCTTCAAGGTCTTGGGTTGAGGCCATGCCAGCATTGCCTCTATCTTGGACTGATCTGCAGCAACTCCCTCCTGGGATATCACATGCCCCAGGTACTCCACCCGTGCCTGAGCGAAGTCACACTTCTTGAAGTTGGCCTTCAGCTGATGCTCCCTCAGCACACCCAACACCACTCTCAGGTGCTCTAGGTGTTCCTCCTCAGTTCTGCTATAGATTAGAATATCATCAAAAAATACCAACACAAACCTGCGGAGGAGTGGCTTGAAGATCCGGTTCATCAAGGCCTGGAATGTGGCAGGTGCGTTGGTGAGGCCAAAAGGCATCACCAGAAACTCGTAGTGGCCCTCATGAGTCCTGAAGGCCGTCTTCTGCACATCTTCCTTCCTCATCCTGATTTGGTGATAGCCTGACTTTAGATCGACCTTGGTGAACAAGGCTGCTCCATGTAGCTCATCCATCAACTCATCAATCACCGGGATAGGAAACTTATCAGGCACCGTCTCCTTGTTTAGAGCTCTTTAGGGTTTAGGGTTTAGGGTTTAGGGTTTTAAATCAAATTGGTATCAGAGCAAGATCCGGACGGTGGAGGGCTGTTTTTCCACTGTTTTGCTGCAGAATTTTGCAGATTTTGGGTTGTCGGAGGCTGTTTTCCCCTGAAAACAGCAGTTTTTGACTGTTTGGAGGAAGATTCTTGCTGTCCGGAAGTTTTTTCTTGCGGATCCGGAGGCATCTCGTTGGTTCCCATGGCATCTAAGCGGGTAGAAGTCTTGGAGACCGAGATGGGTCAACTTAAGGCGGATCTGGAAGAGAAGATGGCCACATTTAGTGAAAATGTGGAAGGGAAATTCATGGCTTTGGAGGAAATGATGAAGAAGTTGTTGGAGGGGCAAGCTCGGACGGTGCCGGCGGAGGAAAGAGGAGAAGGTAGTGGGAGCAGGGGTAAGGAGAAGGTGAATCCAGAAGAGGAAGAGGAGGTGGAATTGCTTAACAGCAACGGGAGGATGCCACCTCAGGAGTCCTTTAGGCGAGAAGAACATGACAGGAGGGGAGATTTCCGGGAAGGAAGAGGAGATGATTGGCGACGTCGGAGGCCCGACCCAGTGGACCGGCCGTGGGGGATCTATAACCACCATGGCGGGGCACGAGGGGAAGATGGCTACCGGCGGCCAAGGAGGGAGGATGAGCCCCGATATGGAGAAAGAGGAACTTGGGAAGATCCCATAGCTTGGGACAGAGGAGGCCATGGGGGGAACAGAGCATACGGAATTGACACGAGGGCCAGGAAGCTGAAAATGCCTGTCTTCGAAGAAGGAAATGTGGATGAGTGGATCCACAAGGTAGAAAGGTACTTCGCAGTGAATGGCCTTATGGAGGAGGAGAGATTGATGGCCGCTAGCATGTGCTTGGAAGGGGCGGCTTTTGCCTGGTTCAAGTACATGGATAAGTGGGATCCGGTGAGAACGTGGAGGGATTTCAAGGAGGCCATTAGAGAGAGGTTCAGGGGGGGCAGCCCATGGGAGATCTCTGAGCAGTTCTATTCCCTCACTCAGGAGGGGACAGTGGAGGAATACAGAAAGAAATTCGAGAGTCTGGTGGGCGACATGGAGGGCTTATCGAACAACACGTTGGGGGGAAACTTTATGAAGGGGCTCAAGCCAGAAATTAGGGATGCGGTGAAGGTCATGAGACCGAGAGACCTGAGGGAGGCAATGGAGTTGGCCCAGCTGGTGGAGAACCAGAAGACCAACGCTCGAAGTTGGCGGAACAACCACTCGGGAGGTCCCACCAGGACAACTACCACTTACTTGGCTCCAAAAGGGCCAAGCACTAGTGTCCCTAGAGAGAGTGGAAAGGAGAAGAGCGGGGTGACTAGAACTGCAGGAAGCTTCAAGAAATTGACTGAGGAGGAGATGCAGGAGAAGAGGGCCAAGGGCCTTTGTTTCAGATGTGAGGAGAAGTTTGTTCCAGGACATAGATGCAAGGATCGCGCTCTTCGGGCTCTCACCGTCTATATAGACGAGGCGCCTGAAGAGGGTGATGATTCTGATGAGGAGCAGATTGATCCACAGTTGGAGGTAGCCGAGGTCTCCCTCAATTCTGTGATGGGATTCACTCCTAGCCATACGATGAAGGTGAAGGGGGAGATTCGGGGGAGAGAGGTTGTGGTTCTGATTGACAGTGGAGCCACCCACAATTTCATATCCACTCAGGTGGCGGAGGAGTTGGGGATGGAACCTACTGAGACAGGCAGTTATGGGGTGATGATGGGGACAGGAAAGATTGAGTCCAGCACTGGGATCTGCAAGGGGGTGGAGATGAGGCTACAGGAGATCAGGGTGGTGGAGGACTTCCTACCCCTGAGGTTGGGTAGCACAGACGTCATTCTGGGCATGAAGTGGTTACAGACCTTGGGTGAAACCAAGGTGAACTGGGGGACCATGGTGATGGAGCTGATGGTAGAAGGAAAGAGGGTGAAGCTAAAAGGGGAACCAGGATTGTCCAGAGCTGGAGTGTCACTCAGGTCGATGGTGAAAATTATCCATGAGGAAGGAGGAGGTTTTCTTGTGGAGTTGCAGAGCTTGGAGGATCAGCAGGAGGGGGAAGAAAAACCCATTCCTGCGTTAGTTCAGCCTCTTCTGCAAGAATTTGAAGATGTGTTCCAACCTCCGGTGGGACTGCCACCTGACAGAGAGCAGGAGCACCAGATTATCCTGAAAGAGGGAGTATCTCCTATCAGTGTGAGGCCTTACAGATACCCTCAGGTGCAGAAAGATGAGATTGAGAAGCTGGTGGGAGAAATGCTAGAAGGAGGGATCATTCAGCCCAGTGTGAGCCCTTTCTCTAGTCCAGTTCTGCTTGTGAAAAAGAAGGATGGGAGTTGGAGGTTCTGTGTAGACTATAGAGCTCTGATACCAATTTGATAGGAAACACTTGGATTTCCAAGTGTTTCTCACCAAAATCCAATAGATCCAAGATGAAAACTGCTGTCCACAGCAGTAAAACAGCCAAAAACAGTAGAAAACAGGAGAAATCTGAGAGAAAACTGAGAAAACAACTTGTATTTTACTAGTAGGCGCAAGGAAAATAGCAAAGATACAAGGATCCTCTATTCGAGAGGAGGATCGCACTCTCCCAATCTCTAGATTTCGATCTAGAGCCCTCACTATCCAAGAAGACAAAAGAAATTCTCACCAAAACATCACCTAACCCTAATTCCTCCCTTTTCTCCCTACTTAATGCATTCTAATTCAAAACAAAAGCAAAAGGACCTCTCTACCCTTCCTTCTCCCCTCCAAAAATACTTCAATTTTGTTTGAATTCCAAGTGGACCCCACTCCCGAGCTCCCCAACGCTTCCGCCCCGCCGCTCTCTCGCGATCGCTGGCTGTCCCGCGGCTTTGTGTCGCCTGGAGAAGACCCGGACCGGCTTGGCCGGTCCAGGTTGGGCCGGTCCAGGTTGGACCGGCCTAACAATATGTTCACAAATTCTTTATTTTCAATACTTATATTATAGATTTGTGCATATAGGGATGTCAATTTACACGACCCGAACCCGACCCGGAAAAATCCGGGTTTGGGTCAACCCGAACCCGAAACGGGTCGGGTTCGGGTTGAACAAATCAACCCGTTTTAAAAATCGGGTCGGGTTCGAGTTAACCCAGCAACCCGAAATTGACCAGAAAGTGACACGAAAACTCATATTTGACCTGAGAACCCGAGATTGACCCGTTTTGACCCGATTTTTACACGAAAATCGAATATTGACCCGATTTTGACCCGAAAATTAGCAATTTTAGGTCAACTTCGGATCATTCGTGTCGGGTCGGGTTGACCCTGACCCGAATCGGGTCGGGTTCGGGTCCAGAAACCTGACCCGTTTTTAAAAACGGGTCGGGTTTGGGTTGACCCGAACAGTGCCGGGTCAGTTCCGGGTTCGACCCGAACCCGACCCGCTGACCCGAATTGACACCCCTATGTGCATATGTTTGTGTTACTTGATACACAATCAAATAACTTTCTTGGGAGTGTCTTTCCCCAGCTTTCATATCGCAAGAAAGTTAAGAGGTGTCAATTCCTCCCATTTAAGATCTACCACACATGCCTTATGTTTGACTGATTAAATTTTGATTTAGGTGAGTTATCGAGTAGCGATGAAAAGAAGTTTAAGGCATTGAAACGAGCCACAGAGCGGGAGATACTTCAGAGTGCAGATGTCATTTGTTGCACTTGTGTTGGTGCAGGTGATCCTCGGTTGGGAAACTTTCGGTTTCGCCAGGTAGGTTGAATAAAGGCTCTTTTACTCGTATGCAAGACCTTTATGCATCATTTAGTTATTCTTTTGCATTATGTTTTGTTGGTTCATTTTGCTGTTTTAGGTTCTTATTGATGAATCCACCCAGGCAACAGAACCAGAATGTCTCATTCCTTTAGTTCTTGGAGTAAAGCAGGTGGACTACGGAAGAAATCATTGTTGTTATTAGACTTGCAATTTAATATGATTATTGTTATATATATATATATATATATATATATGTTTTTTTTTTAATGGTGGTGGGGATTCCCTTTAAGTTTTCTTGATATATAAATGAAATTTTATTAAATTAGGTTGTTCTTGTTGGAGACCATTGCCAACTAGGCCCTGTCATTATGTGTAAGAAAGCAGCTCGCGCTGGATTAGCACAATCTCTCTTTGAGCGTCTTGTGCTTCTTGGGCATAAGCCTTTCAGATTACAGGTACTGGCTTTTATCTTTTTTTTTTTTCCATAATTTTTTTCCTTGAGGCTTAACTTATCTCATGATTTGGACGTTGCAGTTTGTTTTCATGGTTACTAAGTTATTTAGTTTTGTTCCATGGTGCACTATTACACTGCTATTTTGATATGACTTTGTATTACCATATGTTTCAAGGCTTATTGGATACCTTTTTATTTGTTTTTGGTGTATCATGTTACCTACTTAGATAAACCAGTTCAACATTTGATTATTCTTGAAAGTAGTTTAATCACAAATATATTTTCACTTTTAAAGAAAGAATTAAAATTTAATTGAAGAATGCAAAAGGCATAGCCAAACAAACATATGGGGATACTGTTGGGTAGATATCTTAAAATTTAATAAGAAAATAATCATTTGCGACTTTTGCGTTCAAACATCATTGAACTTAAATGAAGAGGAAAATTGGAATACACATAATGACGACGACAACAACAACAACAATATCAAGCCTTTGTCCCACTACGTGGGGTCGGCTACATGAATCCTTTTTCGCCATTGTGTCCGGTTAAAAGTCAAATTCTCATTTAAATCTAATAAAGAAATATCATTTCTAATATTTTCCAACCAAGTTCTTTTAGGTCTACCTCTACCTTTCTTAACATAATTCAAATCTAATACCTCAACATTCCAAACTAGGTCATCGGAAGGCCTCCGTTTAATGTGACCTAACCATCTAAGGCGACTCTCTAATCTTATCTTCCACTGGAGCTACTCCAACCTTTTCACGTATATGCTCATTTCGTGTCCTATCACTAAGTGTCAAGCCACTCATCCACCTAAGCATCCTCATCTCTGCAACACTTAACTTAGTATTATGCTTCTCTTTTAATGGCCAACATTCGACACCATAAAACATTGCAGGTCTCACCACCATCTTATAGAATTTTCCCTTAAGTTTGAGGGGGACTTTTCTATCGCACAATAAGCCCGATGCATTCCTCTACTTCAACCATCCAACTTGAATTCAGTTTGAGGGGGACTTTTCTATCGCACAATAAGCCCGATGCATTCCTCTACTTCAACCATCCAACTTGAATTCTGTTGATAATATCTCCATCAATTTCACCATCACTTTGAACTATAGATCTAAGATATTTAAAACGTGTACTCTTATTAATGACTTGATCGTCTAAAGTCACAATCCCCTCACTAGGTCTATTGCTACTAAAATTACACTCCATATATTCAGTTTTAAATCTACTCAAGCGAAAACCTTTAGACTTTGAAGTTGACCTCCATAATTCAAGTTTACCTTCAACTCCCTCTCTAGTCTAAAGGATTCATGTCATGATTATTCGACAAGTTTTATGTTGGTTGTCGACTACCTAACACAACCCTCCACTTTTCTCATCCAGGACTTGGGACCTGGCAACGACAGTGTTGGAATACACATAATGAGTTAAGTATTAATATAGGATCAAATGGCTAACTGCATGAAGAAGCTTGTAAAGAAAATTGAAAGTAAATAAGGTTTTATGAGATTTTGTAGAAGGAGCATATTAAGAGTAATTAGAAGATATGTGCTTATAAACACGCAGACATACATAAAAGAGATATTTGTTTCACACAATTTTCTTTTGGCCTTTTTTAAAATCGTAAATTATGCAATTGAAAAATTTTAGCCATTCACTTTCACTGAAAAGTTTAAGATCATTTATCATGCATCAAGGATACAAAAGTAATATCTTAACAGATGTTTTAGATAGTGAGATAAATTTTTTATTAAATTCATAATGCTCAAGTAGGGGCGTCAATTCGGGTCAGCGGGTTGGGTTCGGGTCGAATATGAGTTTTCGACCCGAACCCGGAACTAACCCAGCACTGTTCAGGTCAACTCGAACCCGACCCGTTTTTAAAAACGGGTCAGGTTTCTAGACCCGAACCCGACCCGATTCGGGTCCGGGTCAACCCACCCGACACGAATGACCCGAAGTTGACCTAAAATTGCTAATTTTCGGGTCAACATCGGGTCAATATTCGATTTTCGGGTCAAAATCGGGTAAAAAACGGGTCAATCTTGGGTTCTCAGGCCAAATATGAGTTTTCGTGTCACTTTCGGGTCAATTTCGGGTCAATTTCGGGTCAACCCGAACCCGACCCGATTTTTAAAACGGGTTGATTTGTTCAACCCGAACCCGACCCGTTTCGGGTTCGGGTTGACCCGAACCCGAATTTTTCCGGGTCGGGTTCGGGTCGTGTCAAAAATTGACATCGCTATGCTCAAGTACTCGAATCAGATATAATTTTATTTATTTATTTCTTTTATGCTTTTTTTGGTTATCGGTTTGGAAGTTAAATTATGTTTTGCAAGATTGTTGCAATATAGGATTCTATCATGTGTGCAAATGTCAACCGCTTGCTTGGCTTTCTGTTAGATCAGTCACTGGATTGGCTCTGTTTTATCGGAAGCAGACAAAAGTTCCGCCCCATAGGTTTCGTTCCCTTATGCGTGAGGTCTAGCAGCTATCAATTTAGAAGGAATTAATGTTATTTAGGAGGGAAAATTCAAAGGAGGGTTTGTTTAGGGATTCCTTTATTTTTTGTATGCTTTAAGTTTGATATTTTCCAGTTAGGTTGTCTCTGATTTTGGCTGAAATTAGTTTATTCTAAAGTTTGTTTGGGCTTTAGCTTGCGGCTAGAGACCGAGCGAGCTGGATTGATGCATGACTTAGTATGTTTAGATAAATGCGATAAGAACTTGCACGTTTTGAATAAGAGCGCAATTAATAATTATGAACGTTAGCCATTAAACGAAAATAGAAAAACTAAAGAGGGGTGGCTACGCTTAGGCCAAATCACATGCTAGGAACTAGAATCACCAAAGTAATTTAGAATTTCAACAGAATGCAAATTATGTAGTTATCCAATAAAATCCCTAAGTTAACATTGAGATTAGAAACATAGAAAGCAAAACTCAAATTCTATGTTTACTAAGTGAAGGCAGAGAGCTTGGCACGAGTCCTCATGCTTGAATCACCACCTAAAAGACCAGAGGATTAGAAAATAATTTGAACAGGGGAGAAAGTTCACCCTTGTCGAGGATCGGAAGTAATTTGCCACTAAACGTTGGCAAGTTGCTCTTTAGATTGCTTCAGACAAATTGAAGATGATGCGATCCAGGTATTCTTTGGCGGTGGTGTCAATTTCCGGGTTGACGTCGAAGAATGTTGATCGGAGAATATCGACGTGTCCTTGCTCGTTGTAGACGAAGCCGTGGTCAAGATTGGGATCGGTCATTCATCGATTTCGCAGGGGTAAAGTGTTGGCGACAAAGGCCTTTTCTTTTCTTAAGAACTCCTCTTGAGAGAAGGAAGTTTCTCTCAAGGGTTTAAGTGGAGAAGAGGGAGGGAGGTGGCCGGCTCAATGAAGGAGGCTTGGGGAAGAAAATAGGTTCAGATTTTGGGAGGTTGGATGGAGGGAATTTTGGCGATTTATTTCCTCTAATTAATTCTTAACTTTGGAAAGAATTAAAGAGGGGAAGGGATGGGAGAGAGAGAGAGAGAGAGGGGGGGGGGGGGGTAGGAGACAAGGAGGGGTTTGAAATCTTCCCAAAGGGAGGCGTTAGTGATTTGGAAAGAAATCCGATGGGATTAAGGGGGTGGGGTGGGGTGGGGGAAATGAGCAACATTATGTTTATTCTAGAAAATTCTAATTGTTTCTCATTTTTTGTAAGGGCCAAATTGATTTGATGTTTTTAAAATGCATCCATTTTAAAAATGTATAGGAATTGAAATGTTTGTATTTTGGAAATCCATGAATTGTTTGGTTCGATGCAATTCAAATGCATTGAATTTTTTGTTTCTTATGATACATTTCGAATGCATGGACATCTGATGAATCATAACGCGCAACTGATCACAGTGGTAGGTGATCGCATATTTTGGATTTCCTTGCGTTTAGAATTTGTCTGATTTGAACTAATTTAACATTTTTCAAAATAAACACTTTGAGGTGTTCCAAATCCCCTACACAAGTGCTTGTTATTTTATTTACTTCAATTGAAACACACAAAAAATCAAAACACTTGTGTTTCATTTATTTTACACTCATAATAGTTGCAACCAAACAACCTTAAATAATTAACGAAAAAAATGGCATGCACCATGGGCACTACCATTCTCCATTATGAACAGTGTAGATTTGATGCTTTATTTGAAGATAGTGGCTTCATCTTGGACAGCTACTTTGTATCACTATTCTCCATTATGAACTGTGTAGATTTGATGCTTTATTTGAAGTTAGTGGCTCCATCTTGGACGCCAACTTTTATCATTATTGCTAGCATTGTTTAAAAAGGCGTAAAGGCGCACCTTATCATGAGGTGCCAATGAACATCTCAAAGTTTATAATTTTATCTTGAGTGAGGCTTGTGCCACAAGATTATGTGTGACTGAAGATGTATGACAAATGCCTAAAATTAATAGTTTCTTAAAAAATAATACACATTTAAGTTACATATAAGAGAGCTATTATTTTAGGTTTAGAGTTTAGATTAATTTGTAGATAAAGGGCTATGATTCAAGATGAGAGCGAGTGGCAGTACTCGCATGCTAGCTGGTAGTTATATGTTAACATGAGTGAAGGGCTAGCGAGTGTCTATGAGTGGGAGTTGAGGGCGTTGCGTGCTAGATGGTGATTGAATGTTGCTAGGAGTGAGCGTTTGCAGTTGGCTTTAACTTTGACGCCAAGAGTTGTAGATTGCTGATTTTTTTTTCATTTTAAATTGATTTTTCTTTTCCTTTTATTTTACTTTTCTTTTAAATGTTTTTTTAAATTTTTTTAATAGATTTTGTTTTTATTTTTCTTAATTTGTTTTATGAGTTTTCTTTAATGTTTTTCTTTTCATTTTAACTATTTTTTTAGTCTTTTTAACTGACTTTTCTTTTTTAATTGTTTTAATTAGTTTGCTTTTGGTTTCTTTTGGTGTTTAGATTTTCATTTTTAATTTTAATTATTTGTTGATGGTTTATGGTATATGTTAAATTCAGAGAATTATAGAGGAAAAAAGCTTCATTTTATTATATAAAATTATGCCTATTTTTAGATCTATAGAAAATGTCTTAATAAAGAAACAAATAACTACATAATCATGCATAATTGCCTTAATATAATCATTCCTAAATCAACCACCCAAATATAGTAGATCGACGTGATCCGGGTGAGCCTCCCATGGATTCCCATCTTGGTCGTGGGATCAAGTGTCAAGGGACGACTTGGGATTTAACAAAGATCGACATGATCTAGGTGTGCCTCCCACAGATTTCCATCTTGGTCATGGTATCAAGTGTTAAGGGACGACTGAGATTTTAACACAGCCCTTGAAGCTGGGGAATACAGATCTGTCATTCCCAGCTTGGTAATTAGTCGCAGAAAAGTAGAGTTATCAAGTCCTTTGATGCACCATAGAGCCCTCCATTTGGTCAAAACTTTGGGAGAAATTAGCTTCAGACATTGCGACAACAGCAAATAATAGAGATGAAGGTTATATCAATCAAGCCTGCAAGGTGCGGGGCAGCAATGAAGGTTGTGTTGAACAGTAGCCCTCAAGATACTGGAAATGGCAACAAAGGCTAGTGGTGAGACAACAGGAAAAGTAGATTAATTATCATTTGAATCCGTCTCTCTTGGTTCTCAAGAGAAGGCCGACAGGGAAGGTACGACTAAAAAAAGAAAAAAAATATTTTTTTAGGGTTGCGACAAGTTTCAAGGATAGGAGAAGAAACATACGTCTCAAGCGACTCAGCACTCAACACGTCGATCTCCTCCTTCCCAGGTCATCCGACTCCACTTGGACACTCCTGTTTGATAAACCCGTATAGGTGCAGAAAAAGCCTCTGATCCCTCTTGTTTGATCATACAGGTCTTGTACTCTTGCTTCTCCTTGCCCCCGCATGAGAGGGAACTCTCAGCTCTTTCCAAACACACATTAGAGGAGATCCTATGCTCACTTCTGCTCGGTCGAATCTAGACATCACACGCAAGAGGAGCCCTTCCGCTCGATCTTTCCTTGGTCTTGGATGCATGAAGGTCCTTAGAATTTGAACAACGAAGGCCGGTGGTTGGAACCAATATTCCTCAAAATTTTTGTAAAGAAGGCCGGTAGTGGGAACATTGTATTCGTTAAAATTGTGGTAATGAAGGCCGGTGGAAAGATCAATATTCCTCGAAATTCCAGCAATGAAGGCCAGTGGTAATTCCTAATAATTCCGGTAATGAAGGCCGGTGGTGGGAGCATGTATTCCTCAAAGTTCCGACAATGAAGACTGGTGGTGGGAACCTGGATAACCAGCAAGCGCCAGCTCCTTCAGGGTAGGATAAAATGCTTCTAATCTCTCTGTAGCCTCACCCTCGATATCCTTGATCGACTTCCTACTTAGGGAAGTAGTGTACTTCACTATTTGCGTGCAGATCAACTCCTCGGTCACTGTAAGCATTCATTTGACCATAAAAGTGAACTGCCTTACCACCAAGAAAGCCATTTTCTTCCCCACTAAGGGCATCGTCTAGGTAACTCCATCTATCAGGATCGTTCCATCAATAAGCTTCGAATCCAACAAATTGATTTCAGTCCAAATCCGACCGACAAGTTTCTCAATGACGATTCCGTCAGTGATAATGAAGAAGGTGAGGACGTGGGTTATGAAGTGGCGTTCGTTCGATTTGAGGGTTTGATCCCAGTGGTGGAGATCTTGAGAGAGGTTGACTTCTTTTGCTATTCAGAAGGAGGCTTCGACCTTCTTGTAATCTCCCAGATCTGAGAATAACGGATCAAGAATATGCATAAGCGGTCGGGATTTGGGGCAAGGAGGGTTCTTTGAGTGGATGATTTGATGGCATGTACAACAGCTATTCAACTGCTTTTTTCTTGCTCGGTTCGACTCCAGCACACACACGAGGGTTGTTCGTTCCTTCTTAGGCACACATGTATGCACTTCCTGCTCGCTCCCTCACTTCATCCTCTTTTTCACTAAGTTCGGCCCCTAGGTAGGCGCGCACGAGAGGGGTCTTGTGTGCCTTATTTAGCCGCACGCAGAAGATCGAAAGGGGAAGCCTTCTCACTTGCTTAGCTCCTTTGGACGTACACGAGTAGGAAGAAGAATGCAAGAACCGGCTCGGCCTTGATCGCACACAACATCAAGCGCAATCCCGCTCAATTAGATCCCAAGCACGTGCAGAATCTTTTGGCCGCACGCCTCGTTCTGTTTGGTCGCACGCATGTGAGAGGGGTTTACGAGACGTTCGTCTCTCTTGATTGAATGCAAAAACCATGGGGTTCTTGTTTGACTCCTCTAAATGAGACGCACTAGTCGTTTGTCTCTCTTGATCAAATGAAGAGAATGTGAGATGAAGCACTCTCCCTCTCGGTTGGACGTACGTAGAAACAAACAAGCCGGAATATGATCCCTTTAGTTTATGAAGGGAAGGCCTTCTGTTCTGAAAGTCTGGCAGTAAAAAAAAACCATAATTCCAGCCAAGGCAATGAAGGCTCTGATACCATGTTAAATTTAGAAAATTGGAGAGGGAAAAGGCTTCATTTTATTATATAAAATTATTCATATTTATAGATCTATACAATGTGTCTTAATAAAGAAACAAATAACTACCTAATCATGCATAATTTTCTTCATATAATATTTCCTAAATCAACCACCCAAATATAGAAGTAGATCGGCGTGATCCAGGTGAGCCTCTAACGGATTCCCATCCTGGCCGTGGGATCAACTGTCAAGGGACGAATGAGATTTAACAGAGATCGACATGATCTAGGTGAGCATCCCACAGATTCCCATCTTGGCGGTGGGATCAAGTGTTAAGGGACTGCTGAGAATTTAACAGAATATTTATAAGTTGTTTAAATTTATGAGTTATTTAATTTTTTAGTTTGAGACTTAGATTTCACCTTGATACTAGAAAATGCATCAATTTTTAATTTTGCTTTCTTAAACGTTTGTTACAGGCATTATAAACTGTGGAGTAATTAAAGAATTCCAGTTATGGTGGAATTGCTTCAATTTTCAACTATAAATGTTATTATTTATATGGAGGACATTTTTTTTTTTTGAATTAGGAAATTAGATGTTTTGGGGTAAGCTATTCACAAATAGTACCCTTAGTAGGTGAGATTGTTACGGGAGTAGAGCTAAAGCTGGACAATTAAGGAGAATTTTTAAGAGACTATAACATAAGAAAGATATAAGCAGATGCTATACAAATTTATTCTATCTTATGAAAGAGAATGAAGTGGTCTCTAAATGTAGATATTTAAATGTGACTTAGACCTCCTTAATGGAGTGGCGAAGGTGCATCATTACAACAACAACAACAACAACAACATCAAGCCTTTATCCCACTACGTGGGGTCGGCTACATGAATCCTTTTTCATGTAAATAGGAGAGGAAATTGCACACTAAATTTAATAAGGTTGGCAATTAAAATTTAAATGATGGAAATAGGAAGGACCAAAATAACATGGCTAGAAGCTATGAAAAAATTAAGCTATAAATCACATTGTTAATCTCTCTTTCATTGAAAATGATTGATTGGCTTGCTGAAAAAAGAAATCCATGAAGTCCCAACTAGTTCAGTTGTGGCTAGTGATTGATGATAAAGAAGGTGGTGATGGGGATGATAGCATTATATTTTGAAAATTTTAAAATTTAAGGCCTTGTTTGAATTCAATTTAATTTCTATTTTAATTTAAAAACCAGTATTTATTGAAAAAATATTTAGTAACCATGATTTCGAGTTTTGTAATTTTTAGAAATAAATGGGATGTTTATTGAAATTTGCATGTTTTGAAAATAATTGATTGGCTTGCTAAATCAGGATGATTAGAAGTTAGATTAATTATGAATTTATTAGGATTGCTAGGGATTAATTTAGATTATTAGAATTCATAGCATTTAATTATTCAAATTTGGCTTCAGCAGTTTTTTAATTTATTTGGCAATTGTAATCGGCAATTAACTCTTTACTCTGGCAATTTATGGGTAAATTTGGATATAATTAAGATCATTAAGGCTTTATTCGTGTTTATTTATGATAATTAAGCTCAATCTAATTAGTTTATTGATTAATGAGCTATATTACTTGGTGGTTAACTATTTACTTAGATTAATTAGAGATTAATATGGTTAATTCAAATCATTAATATTTTATTAGTAATTTGCTATGACATATAAGTTTGCGGTAATTAAAATATTAGTTAACATTATTTTGGCATAAGATTTAATTAGCATAATAATGCGTAACAGAGTTAGTTATGGATGAAATAGACATTCGCTAATTAAATGTATGTTAATTATGAAAATATTAATATTTACGAAGAAGTTATTGATTAAATAGTGATTGTGATGGTAACATATACATATATATATATATATATATATATATATATATATATATATATATATATATATATATATATATATATATATATATATATATATATATATATATATATATATATATATATATATATATATATATATATATATATATATGGTCACATAGATTAAGCTTATCAAATATAGATTTTTCAATATTTTCTTTTGTTTTTGTGATTAAATATATTCTCTTTTTTGTTTCTGCAAACATGAAATAACTTATCCAAATATGCTTTTGTTTAAACTTTCAAGTAGAAACACAAAAAAGGTGAACCAAATTCGAGCTGTTTTTTCTGTTCAGTTTTTAGTTTAAATTTTCTCTATTTGGTTGACTGAATTTTGTTTGTTAATTTTTAGCTCCAGCGCTTGTTTTCTGAATGAGCTAAAATTTTAGTAATTGTTTGACGATTGTAACTCATCTGAAAATCCGGAATATTTAATTTCTTAGATTATTTCTGTTTTTCGGAATATTTAATTTCTTACATTATTTCTGTCTTTAGTCTAAGTGGTCATTCTGGAATCCTGGAAAATTATTATTCATTGATTACTGGTCTGCCTATCCATGTAATTAATAATCACACGTCAAATTGTGTTGTTTGTATTCGTTTGCAATGGCAGTGAATTTTCAAAGCCTGGTTGAATTTGAATGAGGACATCTGTTGTTGCTTTTACCCTTTTAGTTTACATCTTCGATAATTTGGTTTTGATATTTTTGTCTGATGTTACATATCTTTTATACTTTAGGTTGTTGCAAATCTAAATTTTATCATTTCATTTATTAATTAAAATTTCTGTTTATATTAAACATTACTGCTGTTAAATGATTCATCTAGAATCAGCTTTAGATGTAATTGGCCTTGGTACCTTCTACTTTGATTATTTGTTTATTCTCATATATTACATTTTCTTAAAAACCTCTTTAGCTCCACGTTGAGGGATAAAAGCTTGTTGTTGTTGTTAAAAACCTCTTTGGGTCGTATTTTTGTTGGCTCTTTAAAAATAAACTCATTAAAAATAAACTCATTTTACTCATCTTATTGAAGATATAGACTATATTCTAGCTTGTGATTGAAATATGTTTTATCTGAATTCTGGAAGCTTGTCTAATTTACAACGTGCTTTAAGAACAATTGTATGCGTTACCAAAGAATTTTATAACTTAGGTTGTTTTAATAATTATTGAGAAAAAAAATTGTTTGATATTTTCCTATTCAATCATCTATTTAATTTTGTTTTGATATGTCGAAGTATGCTAATGATCATGTTTGTGACATTTGTGGGTTTGATCATCTTTCTCAGATTAGGTGCATGCTAAATTTTTTGCAAATGCTATCATTCGTGCTGGAAAGCATTTCATCTTGTCACATGTTCATGTAATATTTGAAATTTTAGGTCCAGTACCGCATGCATCCTTCTCTTTCAGAATTTCCCTCTAATAGCTTTTATGAGGGTACCCTTCAAAATGGAGTAACAATAAATGAAAGGCAATCATCTGGCATTGATTTTCCATGGCCTGCTCCTAACCGTCCTATGTTCTTTTACGTCCAGGTATCATTTTCTACCTCTCAGTTATTGTATTGCAACTGTTATTATTTCGAGTCCTGTTGTATCTATTAATTTTGTGTCTTGGAGCATAATTTCTTGCATTGCTAGATGGGGCAAGAGGAGATAAGTGCAAGTGGAACATCATATCTAAACAGAACAGAAGCTGCAAATGTGGAAAAAATTGTAACTACATTTTTAAGAAGTGGTGTGGTGCCTAGTCAGGTACATTTTTTGTCCTGATTTCTTGAGTGAGTTGCGTATATTTTAAGTTCACTTAACATGTGATTATCTTCTATGAAACACTGAAGATTGGAGTTATAACACCATACGAAGGTCAGAGAGCATATATTGTAAACTATATGTCAAGAAATGGTTCTCTCAGGCAACAACTTTATAAGGAAATTGAGGTTGGTTAAATTTTTGCTGATGTCTTATCTGTTAAACTGCATGCCACTGTATGGTTTGTAGCATTTCCTTACTTCTATGCTTTTAATAGATTTCTTAACCATAATGCTGTTGTCTATCTATACAGGTTGCAAGTGTTGACTCTTTCCAAGGTAGAGAAAAGGATTATATCATTTTATCTTGTGTTAGGAGCAATGAACATCAGGTATGGTGGAACTATTCATTTAGTTGAATTCAATTAATTGTTCATCTGGCCTGAACAATAACTTTCATCTTTTTTATAAGTGTTTTTAATTGAAAATATCTATAAAAAAGGATTTGTTTTATTAACAATTTTGTACATATGATGCCATATATCTTAACGCAACTCATGAGTGATCTTGTTCAATTGTAATGAGTAGTTATAAGGATCAAATATGATGTGAGCTATTACCCATGGACATAGCTCACATTATGTTAAGGAGACCTCAGCTTTATGACATGAATGCATAAGTTATGACCATGATCTTGTGTTTTCAAATATAAAGAAAGTATTATAAATTATTTCTTTTTAAGCCACTTGAAAAATGTTCCCAACTATTGCCACACAAACCCAAAAACATAGTTCTAAAACTAAATACACACAAGTAATAAGAAAAATTCAACTTGACAATTGATTGCAATTGGCGCTCCATCCATCATAGATTCAATTCCTTTGTTAACCTCTGTATACACCAGACAAAAGAGGAAAGAAATCAAGGATCCCGCGTATATACCTCGTGTTCATCGAGACGCCCAAATCTCCGTGAATCCAGCAAGAAATCCCGCAAAAATCTTGTAGCAGTCTGCGAGCGGCGCCGAATCCATCGCTTCTCCGTGTTTCCTGCCCAAATCCCGTTCAGTTGGGCGTTCCTCTCATCTTTAAAAGCCGGATGAGATGAGGCTTCCGGCTCCTGCTGAACACCGGATCAAACCCCTTCCACTCGCTCTCTGCCTTCTCACACGACCCCAGTCCCTACCCCGACGGGATCTCCTGGCTCTCCGACTTCGCTCCATACACGATCTCTCTTCCTCCCTCTATCTCTCCCGACCGACCTCCATAGCCAAACAAGCTCCCGATCCCATTCTCTGCCGATCCCGATCTCCTCTACCCGTTGCTGCCGCTCGCACCCCTTCGGCCGAATCCCGTGAGAGAGAGAGAGAGAGAGAGAGAGAGAGAGAGAGAGAGAGAGAGAGAGAGAGAGAGAGAGAGAGAGAGAGAGAGAGAGAGAGAGAGAGATCAACCTACCCGAGCCTCCGCCTCCCTCCTCCGATCGAAACCCGAAACAAGAACGGAAGCTCGCGTGTAGTGAAGGTAACATTCTCCCTTCCACGTGCTTCTTCGGCCTGATCCCGTAAAAACTGAGGAGAGAGGGGGAGGGATTTGTTCTTTTTTTATTTATTTATTTTTATTTATTATTATTATTATTATTATTATTATTATTATAGTTATAGTTATTTATTTATAATTATAATTAATTAGTTTTAATTATAACCTAATGATATTTAATTAAATTTAATTTTTGATCAAGTATTTTAATTATAATTAGTGATTGTTAAACATAATTAATTAAGGTTAATTATGCTTAATTAATTTTAATTATAATTACTAATCAATTAATTAATTTTAATTAATTAAATATAATTATGATTAATTATCGTTAATTATAATTAATTGTTATTAGTTATTAATTAAACGTAATTGATTAAATTTAATTATGTTTAATTAATTTTAATATGATTAACTATTAACTAATTTTAAATTAATCATAATTAATTTTAATTGATTATTGTTAATTATAATTAACTTTAATCTAATCATAATTAATTTGGTTTAATTATGATTTAATTATAATTAATTATATATTAATTATGATTAATTATATAGAGTTATAATTAATTCTAATTAATTACTATTATTAATAATTAATCATAACTAATAATAATAAAAAAAAATCCCCCCACTCTCTTACCTCGACGTCCGTGTCGGACCGGTAAACCACCTAAGCACGCCTTTGTTGGTCGTGGTAGGAGGGAACCCGGTGCGACACCTACGACGAGGTAGACGAGTGACCCCTCGATCCATGTGCCAACCACGACGACTCCGCGAAGGTATAAAATTTTCTAAACTCAAAACCCTACTTCAATATTCGTGGCAAATCGGAGAACGTTCCTATGCACGCCTTTGTTGGCCGTGGTAGAATGGGACCCCGGTGCGGCACGTATGGCGAAGCAGGGTCGCTCATAAGTACCCCCGGGCGGGGGGGAAATGTCAAAAAATTGCTATCTTTTCACAAAATACTTTTTAAAACCCCATGCAGGCCTTTGTTGGCTGTGGTGGGAGAAAAATAAACAATACAACTGCCGCGGTGTCTCAACAACACCAACCGTGCACGTCTTTGTTGACGTGGCGGGTAGGCGGTCTCTTGATTTTTTCCCCTTAACGGGGGAGACGCCGGGAGGCTGCCGAAATTTGGATTGAAAATCCAAGGACTTGGAGCAATTTGGAACATGGACTTGATTGAACTGAAAGGACATGCAAGAGCTATATTGAACAAAGATCCGAACATGGACTTGCTTGATTCAATTGACTTAAGTGAACTTAAACTCAAATAAACTTGTAGGCATAAAATTTGAACTTACATTTGATTTAAAAATCAAATGAGAAGAACAAAGAACAAGAACTTGGACAAATGATGAAGGACTTGTGTAAGACTTGAGTCGGACTCAAGCTGAATTGAACTCGAATGAACAATAAAGACCACAGGGGACTTCGATTTGGACTCAAGCCAGAACTTGTATTTGGACATAAAGCAAATGATTAACAAAAAATTGAATCTAAGTGAAATAAGTTTATACTTGGACTTGATTGGAATGCCAAGTGAGCTTTGATATTGAACTCAAGCTTATGAATAAAGAACTTGATTCAAATTTGACTTGAGTAGTTGAACTCAAGTAAAGACTTGAATCAAACTCAACCAAGAAGAGTTTGATTTGAGCATGGACATGAACTCAAGTTGAACTCGAACTATACAACATCAAGAAGAGCTTGGACTGAACAAAACTATAGCAAAACTTGAACTTCTACTCAAACTTGAGCTAGAGCTCAAGTTCAAATGATTGCTAATGAACATTTCAACCATACCCACAAGCAAATGAATGAAATCATAACGAATGACGAGAGCACCCAATGTGTCATATACATAACTTGAGAATAATATCTATGAAAATCTTACAAGCTCTACTCATTCATGGGTAACAATGAAAGCTCCAACAATTGATCTCTTTTTGAGATGATTACAACGCACGAGCATTGAAAATCTTCAAGAACACATATACCAGCTCAAAAGCAAACAAAGACTTATAGTGTTTTTGGATGTCAAGTTGAATAAGGTTAACGAGGAGCAAGAAAAGCAAATGACTTTTAAGCACCACGAAGAAGGAAGGAATTTTAGATGAATACACAAACATCAAAATTCAAAGTTTCTCATAATCCTTCCACAATCGATATCAGTCGACATACAAGCAAATATAAGAGATTCCTCTAATCAACATACAAAGAAACAATGGATGGAAGCATCTACAATAAAGCAGGAGATTAGTTAGTGCACTATGATCCGCCCACATAAAATCAAAAAATAGTGCACGACAGTCTACCTGTACGAAGCAGCAAACAACTGATCCAGAAGCTGCTACGCCACGCCACCGGATCTACAACATTCGTACAAGCAGACAGAAGGCGTCTATTTAAAGAATACCCCTGCACGTGCACTATAAATTGTATACACATAGGTACATTAAAAGGGGTAAAAATAATTATAAAACCCGCATGGGCCCCGGCGAACGTGTTATTGGTACACACGTGACGTCTAGGGATGCTGCGCGGGTTGACAAGTGAATTCAGTCTCGAACCCGATCCTCCTATACGGATTAATAGGAGTCGACAAGGTTCGAACCAACAAATAAATATGTGGCTGTGGCGACCAGAATATTTATTTTAATACATTTATATTAGGCCTTCAATGCCTAAAATCAAAAGAATTCACTTTTAAAGGCACGAAGCCTACGAAACCCGATCCTCTGTCGACAGCCCGACAGAGTTGACAAGGTTCAATCCATAAAGATAAATGACCCCACAACACCCCAATGATGGCCGTGTTGAATGCAGATCTCAACCGGAGGGGTTCCCAAATATTTTCAAAGATCTCCCAAATATCCAAAGTTTTATTTCAAATATTCCATAGCTCCACCTAAAATACCCATAAAAATTCAAAAATCCAAAGCTCCACAAAAATCCCAAAAATATTTAAAATTGAAATAAACGCATTAATCACTTAAAGCAAAATTCATCCACCCTCCGCAACAGTTTGTCGAGGTGGACAAATTAAAATCAACTTCAGCTCACAAAGAGCGAAATGCCTAGTCGAAAATATCACTAGGATCCATTCTCAAACAATCTCTTGCCAGTAAGGACGTGGTACGTGTCCTCTAACCGGCAGTTTCGCCGCCAAATGGCACTGCAGGTAAACGGTTATGACCCGGGTCTCTCTGAACCGAGTGGTTTTGCCGCCAAATGGCACCACAGATAGCGGTTATGGCCAGAGCCAATACGTTCCTTAATGGCGTTAAATCCTTGAGATATGAATCAATAGGATATGATCAATAGGGCACAAAGCCCTCTGTTAGCTAAGGTGGATTCAAATTTGTCCCCTTAGACAAACATTCACCCCAGGTCTACAAGGTCCCTTTGGACGAAGCAACCCATGGCTGCCGACAAGGATCCTTCTGTAAGGTTGGGTCGACTACCTCCTCTGACTAAGTAGACCAGGGACCACGATGGCCCGGGACGACGGAACCATGGGATCTTGATCGGGTCCATCATCCATTCCCCCACCATCCGCTTTAAGTGCTAGATGGTGCAATTTCTATTTTAAATATTAAATCTTTCCAAATATCCAAACTTCCCAAATTTCCAAATCCAAATCCATGCTGCTACTATATGCCAGATAACACGTATATTCTACGTATCTGATTGACGACTAGTCTTAATCGAAAGTTCTCTCTCATGATTGAGAGGGGTAATTAACTATAGGGGCTTGCGCCTATAGGAAACCAGAACTCAGATCAAAAAGTCCTCACAAATGAGGGCGAAATCTCTGGGTAGTGTCTTATCTACAAACCCATCTGCCTTCCAAAATTTACCTCGGAACTTACTCTGTTAAAACTCCCTCGCCGAATAAGAAAAGCGAGCGGAGGCCGGGGCCAAATTTTCGGAGCCCACATCCTTGTTCTAAACCTTAGGCTTCAATAGACTATATTACCCATGCTAGAGTTGGATAGATGATTAGATTTTGGATTCGTTTGGGGTTGGCGCAACTATTTGTAAAAACAGGTTGTAGAACTATTGTAGAAAAAATAAATTTTTTGAAGGCTTTTGTGGTTATTATAACTTCATTATTGAAAAAAATTGGACAATTCTTATTCCTATTGTGGTTTTAGATTTTTTTTTGGCTTAGTTTATTGATATTACGTCTGATATATCAATTGATGAGTTCCCTGCAATGAGGGACATACAACTTGCAATCGAAATGATGAAATGTTCATCACTCCGAAATCTACCACACTAAATGATGAACCTCTTAGAACATGTTGAGTTAAAAAAATAAGTAGATGACTCACTTAGGAAATGATTTATTCAAGAATGACTTTAGGATCCATTTGGTGCGTTTACAACTACCTTTGAAAGAATTAGCGAGAAATAAAATTCTTGAAAGTTGCTAGTATTATAGATTTTTTTTCTTTATGAAAAGTGAGACAACTTTCTTAATAGCCACCCACTCAAGCAGATCTGGTTATAAAACTACTTTTAACCACAAAATTTTTTAAAAGCAGTAGCCAGAGAAAAAAAATTACATTTTTTGGAAAGCAAAGCTTTGAAAAAAATTCTTCAAATGGACCTTTAGTCCTGAACCCCATATGTTGTCCCTGTCGCACTGACCCTTCAGAAAATTGCATTTGAGAGAATACACGTGGACAACAAAACCATTAACAAAATACATAAGTTAAATGACATGCTTGACCTATTTTCTAGCTCAAATTATTTCTCCAAGATTGATTTGAAAAGTTATTATCATCAAATTAGAATTATACTTGAAGTTGAATGAAAGACCGAAAATAAAACTTCAAATGGATAGTATGAATCATTGGCAATACCCTTTGATTTATCTAATACACCAACACATCTATGAAATTCATAAATATAATACTTAGATTTTTGGGAAATTTTTTGTGATATATTTTGTTGACATTTTGATTTTCAATTCTATTAAGAAAAAATAGTTGAAATATTTAAAGCTATCTTGACAAAGTTAAGCAACAACAACATCAAGCCTTTATCCCACTACGTGGGGTCGGCTACATGAATCATTTTTCTCCATTGTGTCCTATTAAAAGTTAAGCAAGGAAATTAAATGTCAACCTTACAAAAGTGTTTTTTCTAGTACAAAGAAGTGATTTTTTGGGGGTTTTGTTTTATCTCATGGCTTCCATCTCCTATAATTTTTTTGTATGTCAAGATTTTTCAAGAACTTGCTACAGTTTATATGAGATTTATAAAGAACTTTAGCACTATAAGAACGACCATTATATATATTTTAAAGAAGGAGAAATTTTGATGGACCATTAATATTGATAAAACCCTTTCATAAATTAACATTGTAGAATCTTATTCATATATTTTGAGATAGCTTGATTTACTAAAGTTTTTTAAGTGATTTGTGATGCACCTGAGATTGAGATTAGTGGTGCGTTTAGCTGAGAAAATTCCCTTAGATGTTGCCACAAAGTTCTCCTCTAGTTTGATTTTCATCCTTTATGATGATTGGTTGGCTCATTGGAAGAGAAGTTAAATAAATAGGCCATAATTAAGGGAATGAAGAATCTCGACAAAAAAGGTTAAAGAAAAAAAGAAAAGTAGAAAATACAAAAAATTACTTTGAATTTTATTACTTTATCGTGGAAGTATTTATTGACTTCTCCAAAAGGCATGCAATGAAAATAAATCAAAGTTATTTAAAAAAAGAAAAAGAAAAAAAGAATCCCTAGGAGGGGTAGATGGTTAAAATACGGAGAGAGATATATGGATTACAATCTAAGGGCCATAAGAGGATTCATTCAATGGCTAGAATCCTTAATCCGTATGTTAAGAATGCCTATCAAGATTTGACTTATGAGTCCCACAATCCTTCAATAAGATATTCTAACTATGCTAGATTCTTATGCTATAATTTGATCATTGAAACATTGGAGACTATCAATTGCACAAATAAATTATTTTTAATTCTTACAAACATATTATTAAATTCATAAATAAGTTGTGAATTAGAAACAAAATATGCTGAATTGCAAAATTTTTCTTTTATCCTTAAACATAGGGTTGGACTTGAAAATGAGCTTGTTGATGTGCTCTTTGGGGTTGCTTTATTGATATCTTCTTTAGAATAGGAAAGATTTTAAGGAGGATTATTCATTTTGGATTTGCCTTGATTTTCATAGTATGTTTTATGCGAATATAGGAAAGAGATTTTTAGTGATGAGAATTTTTATGAACTTATGATGATTTATCATTAATTTTATTGGGGAAAATAATTGTGTATTCCTAAATGTTTATTGAGAGAGTTTTTTTTATTTCTATTTTCTAAATTGCATTTTGGTGGCATTGCTAGACATTTTGAGCAAGAAAAAAAAATTATTTGATGAAAAATTGGTTTTATTATCCCTTTGTTAAAATCCTAGCCGTCCTTTAAGAAGGCACATGAGACCCCTCTCGTGCGTGCCTTACCATGGGGCCGAACTGAGTGAAAATGGGATCAAGAGAGGGGGCGAGCAGGAACCACATGCTGGTTCTCCAGGTTCCTACCATTAGCCTTCATTGTCAGAATTCTGAGGGATACAGGTTCCCGCCACCGGTCTTTATTGCTTGAATTCTAAGGAATCCAGTTTCCCACCACCGGCTTTCATTACCGGAATTCCGAGGAATATTGGTCTTTCCATCGGCCTTCATTGTCGAAATTTTGAAGAATACATGTTCCCACAACCGACCTTAATTTCCCTAATTTTCAGGAATGTTGGTTCCCACTACCAGCCTTCATTGTTGGAATTCTGAGGACCTTCATGCATCCAAGACCAAGCAGAGATTGAGCGGGAGGGCTTCTCTTGCATGCGATACCCTGAGTCGACCGAGCAGAAGAGGCTTATGACCTCCTCCTGTGTGTGTTTAGAAAGAGTCGAGAGTTCCCTCCAATGCAGGGGCAGGGATAAGCAAGAGTGCAAGACTTGCACTCTCTCTTATGATCATACTAGAGGGATTAGAGGCTTTGTGTGCACTTGTACTGGCCTATCGAACATGAGTCTTTTCAGGTGGAGTCGGATGATCTAGGAAGGAGGAGATTTGCGTGTTAAGTCGCTTTAGACGTGTGTTTCTGGTCCTGTCCTTAAAGCTTGCTTGAACCGTAAAAAATAATTTATGTTCTTTTTTTTATTGTCGGGCCTTCATTATCGGATTTCCCTTGAGAATCGAGGGGGAGACGAACCCGAAGGATAATTAATTCACTTTCCCTGCTGTCCCACCATCGGCCTTTAATGCCATTTCCGATATCTTGAGGGCTACTATTCAACACAGCCTTCATTGTTGCCCCGTACCTTGCATGCTTGATTGATATAGCCTTCATTGCTATCATTTGTCGATGTCACAATGTCTGAAGCTAATTCCTTCCAAAGTTTTAACCAAAATGAAAGACTCTATGGTGCACCAAGGGACTTAATAACTCTACTTTTATGCTACTAATTACCGAGTTGGGCATAACAAATATGTATTCCCTAGCTTGAGGGGCCCTTGACACTTGATCCCACGGTTAGGATGGGAATCCATGGGAGGCTCACCTGGATCATGTCGATCAATGTTAAATCTCAGCCGTCTCTTGACACTCTATTCCACGGCCAGGATGAGAATCTATGGGAGGCTCCCTTGGATCATGCCGATTTCCTTATATATTTGGGTGGCTGCTTTAGGAAGGATTATATTAAGGCAATTATGCATGATTATGTAGTTATTTGTTTCTTTATTAAGACATCTTGTATAGATCTATAAATAGAGATACTTTTGTATAATAAAATTAAGCATTTTTCTCCTCCAATTCTTTGAATTTAACATCCCTCAATCAAAAGGGATGTTCATAATGTTTTACTTGTAGGTTAGCTAAGATCACAAATCAAAAGATTTGGAAACTATACGGCCATATCTATATAGTTTACAGACGCGAAGACCTTTCCCATTGATTTTATTTTCCCATTGATTTTATTTTAGTTTTTCCTAGGACGTGGTATATTTTCTTGGTAGATAGGTTTTGAAAATATGGTATAATTCCAAAACATCGAATCATCGAATGTTTTCAACCGTGCTTTAAAGCTAATGGTGCTTCTTACATTACAATATTATGTTATGCAAAATTTGTTCTGAGGTAGAGGTGATCTCATTAATCAAATGATGTTTGTTGATCGTAGTTTGCCTGCCAATATGGATGGGAACTAAGATGTATGGTCTCTATCTACATTGCAAAACTTCAATCATACTGATAATTTTCAGTTGAAGCTGAGCACAATTCTGCCGGTTTCCCTCTCAAAAGCAATTCTGTGTGAATCTGACTACTGTTAAGTATTCAAAAGCTGTTAGATGTGCAACTTGCTCTCTCAGAAATTTTTTTTTGGAATATGAATGCTATTCCAACTTTTGGCTTAATTTACCAGTGTGTGACATCATTAACAGTCACCTTGGCTGCTGCTCTTCTATTTTCTGGTTGAATCTAGCATATTGAGCCATGTAAATGGAAAGTGAATGACAGTAATACAATACGTTGGATGGTCTGTCGGATCTGATTTTTCCTTGAAGTTATTTTTCTAATTTCGTGGATCTTGTAATTTGTCCGTTCTAGACTTCTAGTAGATTCCTTTCTTATATTGGATTTTTTCCCCATGTTTCATCTATTTCTTCCAGCTTCTCGTCTGTATTTCTTCATACAACTTGAGATGTATTGTTGCTCAAATACTATACTTTGTCAGGGTATTGGATTTCTTAATGACCCTCGTAGGTTGAATGTGGCTCTAACACGAGCTCGCTATGGCATTGTTATTTTGGGGAATCCGAAGGTTCTGAGCAAGCAGCCTCTATGGAATGGTTTACTGACGCATTACAAGGTACTTGTTGAACAGATTACTTGTGTAATTGGTCTTTATTTGTTGTCTTATGATTGCGCAAGTTGGGGTCCTGGCTTGGCGCTATCCTTTCTTTTATTACATTCTAGCAATGCCTAATGTGCGTATGGTTCATTGGTTTCAAGATAAGCTTTATTGTCTTCATAAAATCAGAGTTTTATGTGAAATTCCTTTAGACGCAACATATATTGTTTTTTACCGTGTGTTCGATGGCTAATTTTCCAACTGAAGTTTTCTTTTAAAATGGTTTGTCTTTTAATTGTTATTAATCCGTGTTACTATTAAATGGATAAAGATTTTCTAGTTTTGCATTTTTTTTTAATTTTTATAAACCGAAGACACATTTCCATGTATTGCTATGTACCAGTAAGATGGATAATGGCACAGCATACGTTTACTGGTGCCATTCCTGTACTAAACCTTTCTGCAAATACTCTCTTTAATGTCACAGAATGGCCTATTTCGTGTTATTTATGTTCTCATGGAAATAACTCTCATAAGGAGCTTGTGTGGTACCCTTTGGCCCCTGAAAGATTCTAATATGGCAATCTTATATAAAACCGTTATACAGTTTGCTGCAGAGTGTTGAGTTCTTGAGAAAGAAAGAACAGAGAGAAGATGAAATGAAAGCAAAGTAATTTCTCAGATTATTTCATAAACGTAAATAGGAGAGTAATATATAGAGTACAAGAGCTTATGTGGCAGATTTCCCACGTGGCAAGAAAGTACAAAGCTTAACAGCTAACACAGAGTTCATATAATTGTGTTTAAATCTAGCATTTCCCGTAACAAAGATCATGAGTAGCCTTTTCTTATCCGGCCTAGCAAAGCATGGTTTGGACTTTGGATGTTATGGAAGTTTACCTATTTGGACTTTTGGGGGCGATTTAGTTTCTCCAAAGTGGTATACGCTCTTAAAAAATGTGATTTTTTTTTACCAACCAATCTACTGATAAATTTTAAATTGCATCCCTCGTTTATTTCTGGAGCTAAGTTTGCATAAGTGCTTGCTTGGTTATCTAGAAGCTATTATGTGCAAACAAGCAATGATCTTTTCTTATCAATGCTAAATCATTTGCTGAATAGTTCTTTTAACTGTTCATGTAACTTGTTGTGACTCTAAACTAAATGTTGCTAAACATATCTGTTTTTTTTTTTTTTTTAATTTTTTTTTTGTTTTTTTTTTAAATTTTAAATCAGGAACGTGAGTGTCTTGTAGAAGGACCTCTGAATAATCTCAAACAGAGCATGGTACAATTTCAGAAGCCAAAGAAGGTTAGTTGCAGCAAAAATTAAGTTTTCCCATTTTTACTCCTCTTTTTTGGTCTTTTTAATCAATAGGCTTCATTAAAATGTGCCTCCTTGAGTTGGAAGTAATATCTTGTGCCATTGATTTATGTCCAACAGATTTATAATGACCGTAGGCTTTTCATTGGTGCTGGCCCTGGTATTGTGTCTGGTGATAATTTTGGTCCTGTTAATTTGCCAAGCCCAAATGCTGACAAGAGAGTTGGACGGATGAAAGGTTTTTTTATTAAACCTTTTTTATATATCTGATCTTTCTTAATCACTTTTGCGATCGTAACAATTTTGATTTGTTTTAATCAATCATTGCTCTAGCATTTTATGTTCCTCCATTTATAAACCCAGAATTTCACAAATTTCTTCCTGCATGTTGGCTTTAAATAGTTGTAATGCTAATATTTACAATTGATCAAACCAGGCCACTCTTACATGCCATTTTCAACACCAAATGGTACTCATAAACCAGTGGTGCACCCGGCAGGCTATCCATTGTCCCGAATCCCCCTTCCACCTTTTCCTGCTGGCCCCCACTCTCAGCCATATGCTATTCCAACTCGTGGAGCTGTCCATGGACCAATTGGAGCTATGCCTCAGGTTCCGCAGCCCGGGAACAGGGCCTTCGGTGCTGGTCGAGGCAATGCTGGCGGTCCTATTGGAGGTCATCTAAGTCATCAACATAACTCACAGCAGGCTGTGGGCAGCTTTGGTCCTGGATTTAGTTTTCCTTCAATGGACAATCCAAACAGCCAGCCCTCCCTTGGTGGTCCATTATCCCAAAGTGGACTAATGACACAGGTTAGTTTTTCTGTTTGTTTTCAAAAGTTTTGTACGTCCATCTAAAATCTCTGATCTGATCATTTCATATTTTCCTTCATTCTTTCAATTGCTCAGCCACCTGTTCAAGGTCTCAGCCAGACTTTTAATGATGGATTTTCCATTGGTGGCATGTCTCAGGTAATTAATGTTGTTTACTTGGTAACCATTTGTGTGCTTAACTTTTTTCACCTGAACATTTTACCCATTACAAAGCTTTTGATTATATTAGGATTATGGCGACGACTTCAAAAGCCAAGGATCACATGTTGCTTATAATGTGGCAGACTTTTCTTCGCAGGCATGCTTATTTTCTCACTTTTTTTGCCATTTTATGACTAGGTGTTAGGTTATTATGCCATGTGCGAGTACATATGCTAAGCAATAACTTTTCCTTGTGAAGTATTAAGTTGGTTAGCTGATCTTAATATTGATTTAGCAGACTGTTTCTTGCAGTCTTATATGATTAGGGTAGTTGAACATTTTTAAATAAAATAATAGTAATGCGGTGAAAAATAGTTGCAAAGTAGTGACTACTTCATAACATTGAAGTTAACATTGAAGTTTTGCTGTGCATGTGTTTTATGGAGAGTTGTAACAAAAGCTTGTGAAATCACGGATGGGCAGTTTTCATGTTTTAGTAATTTTTTTTTTTTTTTTTTTTGAGGCGGCCTGAGTATCTGCTGTTTTTATCCGCACATATTCGTGGATTCTTCTCTTCATTTCTTTTTGTCCAATCAGAGTTTGTTTGAATGATTCCTCAAAATGTGAGGATTCAGTAATTGATTTTGCCTTATATGTTAGAATCCTTCGTCTACTGTGTCGCTTTTTACTTTCCATATGGCATCAAGTATTGTTCGTGTTTGCAGGCTTCCCAAAGTGGATATGCTGTTGATTATGTTGCCCAAGGACCTCAGGGTGGATTCCCAAGCTACCTAAATCAGAATACCCAACCAGGATATACCCATCTGGGCACTGGGAACGACTTCATCTCTCAGGTAACTTTGCAACTATATTACTTCATTTAATAGGCCGTTGCCTTAACATTGTATCCCTTCATTTGGACTAAAGAATCTCTTTTTATTCAGGATTATATGACGCATGGATCACCAGGGTTATTCACGCAGGCAGGATTCAATGATTCTTCACAGGAATCTTCTCAGAGCCATTTTGGTGGACCAGGTCCTCTTCAGTCACAGGTAGTTACCTTACTGAGCCCAAACTCCTTTTGTCTAAAGAGCAGCACAGAGCCTTACTCATGAGACACGTGCAGGGCCTCATAAATCCTGTTTATTCCCAACCATTCACCCAATACAATACCCAGCCTTTAAATTTGCATCCTCCACAACAGCTGAACAGAACTAAGTGAAGCAAAAGCATCTTTACATTGGCTGAGCTGCTTAATCTTATGGTTCATATGGGGACCAAATTCTCTCAATGAGAAATATGATTTTGCCAGTATTTGCCTTTAGTGGCTCATGGAAAGTTATAGAAGGCTGGGGTAGCTTGCTTTTCCCCCAAGTAGATGGAGATTGGATTTGGGTTCATATAGCTCAGATTGCGGACCCAACCTTCTACCAGCCTGAGGTAAAATGTTGTCCATCCCTTCCATCTTGTTGGTTTATAATACTTGTCTGGGAACAACTAGCCTGTTACATGTCTTTGAGGCGGTCTTCGGATTCTATCAGCCTATACCAGCAAGCAGTCTCGGAGTTGGATTTGATCTTTATTTTAGGATGCCCTAGTTTTCATCCCCTTGGCCTTGAAAGTGGCAATGATATCACATTTTTTGTACATAAAAGTCTTACTCCTTGTTTAAATACTTGGACGATGCTACAGTAGGTATGTTTCCTTAAGTTAGTTGGGTTGTTCTGTAGTTGGTGATTGTCAAATACTTGAGCCCTTGCTCCAGACTCAATGCGTTATGTAAAGTCATATTTAGATGCCTTTTGCTTTCTTTGAGTAAGGTTAATTCTTTGCTTGAGATGCCTGTTTTGGTGTACATTGTTACTTACTTTGCAATCTGTTGCTTGTTTATACATTACGGAGCTCTGTTGGGGATTTTTGATGAGGAGAATTTGATGTCTCTGTGGTCTCTTGTGGTTCATATGGGGAATGGCTTTCATAGGGACTTGAATAAAAGGATATGTTTATTTGTTGTCCACTCATTAGAGCCTGAGCCTTGTTGTGGACTTTCAAGATGGTTTTATTTTGTTCATTTTTGTATCCTTTTGGGGTTCATATAATGTTGGGCAATTGCTTGATTGTTGTATTTGATTGGATTTCATGTGATTGATAGACTCTCTTGAGTGTTGTATTTCATTGTTGTATCCTTTTGTATCTTTTTTTTTCCCTCTTGTATGTGAAGTGGGAACTTTTATTTGGTCCGGTCACCTGACGTAGCTCTACGTTCGGACGCCAGTAAAATAGTGCCACGTGTTCTCACTATTTACCGTGCGGCCCAACAACCCCGACCCGGAACGGAAACGGGATTGCTATATTCGCGTGTTGCTAGGTATTGCTCGGTATTGGTCAATTTTGCTCGGCAATAACGAGAAATACCATTATGTGAAGACCAATACCGAGCAATACCGAGTTTTGCTCGGTGTTTCTCGGTATTGCTCGGTATTTCTCAGTATTGGTCTTCACAAAGCGATATTTTTCATTATTGCCAAGCAATACCTAGCAATATCGAGCAATACTCAGAGCAATATGCGAACATAGCAATCCCGGGTCAAGTCGTCGAGCCGAACGGTATTGAGTAAGACCACGTGGCGATATGTTATTGGCGTCCGAACGTAGAGCTACGGCAGGTCACTTGACCTAATAATTGTTCGTGAAGTGGAGGGTAACATTTAGGGTAACATTTGACACAGTAATTATATTTTGTTCTCTCTTTCTAAATTTTTTCAATTTCACTTATTAGAGGTTTAATTATATTGCCGTCAACAAGAATTTGTTGTCATTCTTTTCTCTGTCACTATCTAAAAACTAGTTGGCTCAATGGGAATAAGAAAATTTTCATTTTCCAAGTTGAAAGAGTAGATAGAGATTTTGATCATCTTGATTACAAACGATTATATGAAAATTTAATTGGGAAAGAAAATAAAATGGCAAGCGTTGCCTTCTAGAAATTAACAGTATCAGACGGTTCTTTTATCTTAGGATTATATGAAGTGTCTTCTTGAATGTAAATTACATGAGTTGAAAGCAATTCATAGGCATTAAAATCCTCAATGCCCAACATCAACATTATACTTGATTTGTTGGATTTTGATCTCCCCTTCTATAGGGAGAACGATCAGACAAAACATCATTAATTTATTCAAGATAATGCCAATGCCTCAAGTCTCCTCCAACTTGCATCATGAAAGTCATCCTTTACCATTAATATATATTACATTGTATTAATGAATTTTCCAATTGTGAATAATAATATTATTTACAATCTATGACACACACTGCTTAAATTATTTCAAATAGGTCAGGCTCCATGATTTTCCTTTTTTTAATTTTAACGTTAAAAATCATAAGTTTCCTATAAATTGTAGTATCAATAACTTCTTTAATGTGAGGAAGGACATCATTTGTAATATATGACACACACTAGTTAAATCATTTTAATTGAGTCATACTTCTTGATTTTCCCTTTTTTTTTTTTCAACTTTGTTGATGTCAATGAGCATTAGGGTTGATGTTAACTGTGTGCATTAGCCTTGATGGTGATGTCATGCATTGATGGTGATGTTGACAGTGTGCATCAATTTTATAAGTAAAGACATGTCTTAACATTCATACCGATGGCATGCATTAGACTTGTTGTTGGTAACATGCATCAGCATTAGTGCTGATGACATAAATTGACCTTGTTGCCGATCACATATATCATTGTTGGTGCCAACAATATGATAAGTGATAGTGATGACATGCATCACTCTTGTTTGACAATTGGGCAAACATAGTAAGATGACGAAGATCAAGTGACAGTGATTATGTGATAGCAGCCCCATTAATAGTAATTGTGTGATAATTGTTGGACAACGATAGTTGGGTAATTGGTCGATTGATCATAGTTATGTAATGATAGTCTGGTGATCAGTTGTTGAGTGGCGGTTGTTGTCCCCAGTGATTATCGCCATTAATTATGAAAATTAATAATTTATTGCAGCATTCATTTAAATAACATCTATTAATAAGGCCTTATGGCCAAAGAACTCATAATCCAAAATTATGCAACTCTAAGCATATTTGAATCAAGGACTCATAGCATCTGAGTAGTAGACCCCAAAATATTATCTATGTAATCCATTATCGACTTAGCTATTGAGTATTTTGAAAACTTTAGCTTATATGTTTTATACACACAATGAGTATAAGGGAATTTTAGCTTCTATATATATTTTTTTTAATTTTTTATTTAATTTTTTACTCTCACTCTAAAAATTAAAGCTGAATCTGATCCTACGAAGATCTTTTGGTTGATAATTAAAACTACCAACTAACACAACAAGGAGAGCTGAGTACAACCCTTAAATTGCTTTTATCGGGCTGTCTTCATGCAGCATATCTATAAATTAATGCAATCTTGAAAAAAAAAATTCTCCATAAACATAGTTCATTTATATTTATTTCTCAAGCTACAAGTCAACTTCGGTAGATTCCAAGTTACATTTTCTTTTCTTTTTTTTTTATTTTTTAGATTCCAAGCTATATTTATTCTCTATTTTGCTAGTCAATAACAAAGACAATTATTTTACACAATACAAAATATATTATTTACAGAATTAAAAAAAATTATAATAGCTTACGAATAGGGGTGCAAGTGAGTCGAGTCGGCTCGAGCTCGACTCGTTTATAGGCTCGTGAGCCGAGCTTATCGAGCTCGCAAGCCGGCTCGAATAAATATTAATATTTTTAAAATAATTTTATTTTATATATTAAATTTAAATAACAATAACCTCTTAAGTTTTATTTAAATATAAAACATTTCATTTTTTTTTCTAAATTTTAAATTTGTTTTAAAAATCCCGCTTAAGTTTGATAATCCCACCTAATTTTAAAAAATCCTGTCTAAATTTTAAAATTCCCGTCAATAGCTCGCGAGACGGCTAGAGCTCGTTTACATTGAGACAAGCTCGAGTTCGAGCTGGCCTTCCAAGTAACGAGCCGAGCTTGATAAGGGCCTAAACTTGACTCGACTCGACTCGTTTACACCCCTACTTACGAAACGTTGCCTTTCTTATAGAGCGAAATTTATTTTAGAATATCTTGAGTAATTTTTTCCTATTATTTAGTATTTTGTATTCCAAGTTGGCTTTTGCTAGGAATACCCTGAGTCGCATTCCACAACAACACTAATGCCATGAAGTGAGTAAGAAGAAAGCAAATCAATCGTTATCGCAACAACAACAACAAGAACCAGTATTTAAAAAGAAAAAAAAGGAAGACCAGTATTTTTTAGCTCATTTATAGACCTTACATTTCATGTATATAAGTCATTCGAACCACTCAATTCCAACGAAAATTTTAATTCTAAGACAATTTGTTAGGTGGTATACAACTCATCTTAATTTGTTGGTTGAGAATATGATTTCACTACAGAAAAATCACGGGATACCAGCAGATTAATAGCTGATAATAAGTGATTTTTCTGTAGTGTCTACCAACTAAGAGGTCATGAGTTCGAAGCTTGCTTATATGACGTGTGTGAGTTTCCCTTAATTGACCCAACTATCCCAAAAAATCATTTGTTAGATAGTCGAGCCATAGATGAATTAAAGTTTGACTATAAACACCAAAACTAATCCCTTTTTAGCTAAAAAATTTATGTTTATGGAAAATAATCAAACACTTGTGTTTTAAATATCAATATGTTTTTCAACTATTTAATTTTAGACTAAATCCAAAGCTCCTATGTGCCTCAACAATATTTTTGATAGCAGCTGAAATGTTGAGATATAACAAAGAAAGATCCTATAAAAATATTGAAAAATATTATAATGTTGTTGAAAAAATTACAGTGAAAAGATTATGTAATTTTTTCCTATTGAACAAATATTATGTCTTAAAAATTAAAATAGAATAATAAAGTTTTAGAAAATAAATAATCAACATTTTATGTTATAATAATTGTGTAGTATATAGTGCTTTAAACTACAATTAGTCAAGGAACTAAAATTCTCTCTCTTATAAAGAGCCTATTTTGACAATATAGCTTCTATATTTTTATTTAGATAACCATATTACTTTTTGTGACAGAATATCCCCAATGACATATAATTTCTTTTATTCTCAGACTAATATTGAACTTGAAGTCCTCTAGGTTGGATTTCAACACATCATCGCTCGCCTCAGCTCTGGCTTTTAGGGCTTCGCCCTAAAACCTCCTGTCGGCGCCTCCGGCGTGGTTTCTGCTCGGCTTCGTCTGGCTGGAAAGTAATTTCTTCCCTTTTGTTTGTGGTTTTTCATTTTGATGGCTTCTTCTCGTCTCCGAGATCCTGGTTTTTTGCCAGTTGATTCGCCTCTGTCTTTTAAAGAAGCGCTTTCTGGTTCTTCTTCTGGTTCTGCGTGTTTTCCTGATCTTAAAGTTTCTTCTTTTAGAGGCATGCCTTCTTTGTGGATTTCTGAGTTGGAAATTGAATTTTTAGTTGCTTCTTTTGAGTTTTCCCTGGTCGGAAAGTTCCCTACAAATCGTCCTTCGCTGGAAGCCATTAGTAAATTTTTTTTCAACCTAAAATTGAAAGGGGAGGTGTCTGTCACAGTTGTAAACCAAAGGAATGTTCTGATTAAAATTTTCAATGAGTTGGACTATTGCCGGGTTTTTGCCCATCGATCGTATTTTGTTAATAACTGTTTCATGAAAATGATTAAGTGGTCTCATACATTAGATGTGGAACTCGAATCTCTTGTAGTTCCTGTTTGGATCTCCTTTCCTAATCTTAGGCCACATTTGTTTGCTTCACAGATCCTTGAGGGTCTGGGTAGGATTTTTGGGAGCCCTTTAAAAACTGATAACGCGACCTCTACTGGTTTGCGCCTCTCTGTAGCGAGAGTTTTGGTTGAAATGGATGTGTCTAAAAAGTTTCATGAGAAAATCTGGGTTGGCCTGGAAGTTTCAGGCTATGTTCAGTCGGTTGTCTTTGAAGATTTGCCGGAATATTCTATTCATTGTTCTTCTTTAGGTCTTTCCAAAACTGGTTGCAAAATTCTTCAACCTCATCTTATTTCTTCCTCTACTTTGGGGGTTGGAGGGATTTCGGGTGTTAGGAAGTTTGTTGTTAGCGGTAATGAAGCTAGTGTTGTTGTTGCCCCTTCTGTTCCTCTGGTTTTACCTGAGAATAATGTTGATTCTCTAATTGTTCCTCCTTCTAATTATTGTGTGAATGTTGGGGGGGATTCTGTTCTTGCGATTCATACCGATGCTTTGGTTATCGAGCGATCGACATCCTCTGTTGCTAAGGCTGTTGAGGGGGGGGGGGGGGGGGGGGGGGGGGGGGGGGGGGGTTGTTATCCATGTTGTTGCTGTAAATGATGGTATTGGGGCGGTCGTTGGGAGAAGCTCTAGTGGTGTCACTATGATTTTGTCTCCTAATGCTATTCCTTTTACTCCTCTTGAGGTTTTGCCGGTGAACTCGTTGGTTGGTAATTGTATTTCGGAAGAGGTTGCTGGGCTTCCGTCTGTGGTTGTTCCGATTCATGTTCCTGCTTCCGATTCTGTTTCGCCGGGTGTGTTGGGTGCCTCTAATCCGGTTGAGAATGTGAATATTTCTGCTGATTGTGAGGATAGTGTGAAAATTAATTCGGTTTGCTCAAACAATTTTGTTAGTGTTCCTATTAATGTGGTGGGTTCACAAACTATGCTTAATCGTTTGGGGGAATTTTTTGGTAGCGACTTGCGTTGCCAGATGAATTGGCTAGATGCTTCATCTGATTATGAATCGGGATCTGAATTTTCGGACGCTGGTGTTCTTTCCTCAAATTTCTGTGGTGGGTCGGATCCTGGAAATGATTTTTCTTTGGTTACTGTTAGGCCGATTTCTGTGGCCTCTCGCGGTAGATTTCGTGGCAGCTTTCGTGGTAGGGGAAGGCGTAGAAGATAATTTCTATTTTCTCTCCGTGATGGTGTTGTTTGATTTTATTGGTTTTGGTCGTTTGCTGGTTGTTTTTGGGCTGTGATGTGGCTGGGGCTCGCATCTCTTTGGTCTGCGTGTGGCAACCATTGGTTCAGTCGCTGTTTCCTTTTGGATGGTCCGTGCCAGATTTCTGGGGTGCTGATAGTCTTCGCAATTCTTATACTGAGCCCCGTATTTGGCTGTATTTTGTTTTCTCCTCTCTCTGTTGGGGTTTGTTATGTCATTTATTGTGTTTGTAACCGTGGACTTTTTATTAATATATTTTCAGTTTCTGTTAAAAAAAAAAAAAAAAAAAACTTGAAGTCCTCTAAAATCGATATGAATTCAAGCTAATTCACACAAGTTTGAATCTGGTTTTCAACTCAGATTCGAAGTTGATTTGAACAAAGTTGAAAGTAATTTGTGTACGGGTGTAAATGAGTTAAGTACTTGCCTAATTGAGCTAATTTTATTTTGTTCTTACTGAGCTCGAGCTCGGCTCGTTAAAAAATTTATAGGAGTCAAGTTAACTCGATTGTTGAGTTAGATTTCTTGTTTTTTTTATTAAATATTTCAAAATTTTAAGAATTTTTTATTTTTAATATACAATTAATTTTAGAATGTTAAAATATACTATAAAATGCTAATTTACATTAATTTTTAAATATATTTTAAGTTAATCAGTTCATCAAGCTTGCAAGGTAAGCCAAGTTGAGCTCGATCTCAAGCTCGTTTAATAAGAGCTTAGGTATATACTTGAGCTCAAACTGATGGTTCCATAAAATTGACTCATTAGTTCGTTAACGAGTTGAGCTCGAGCCAGTTTTACTCACACCCATAAACTTGTGTGAGGGAGAGGAGCCGTGCTACACATGGAGAGTGTAACACACAGACACTCATCAGGCCAGGGTACCAATGCAAGCCGTGTACCGAGCAGATGGTGATGTTGCTCATTCTAATTAGTCTCTGAATGGAGTTCGACATTTGTACAAAATAATTTCTCCCGGACCAGGGAGAACATGAATTCTCCCTGGTCCGGGATAAATCGTGTGAGGTTTCTGTCAGTCTTGTTTATTGGTAATGATCTACAAAAGTTGCAGGAAAGAAAGAGGGCCCTCCATTTCTAATCCTTCTGTACTCCCAGGGGCGGATACAGCTTCTATTTTTAGGGTGGGCAAAAAAAAAAATTTTTGTGAGAGATAGACAAATATGTTTAGGATTGATAAAAGTAGGGCAAAAAATTTTTTTAAGGGGGGGACAAAATGCCCAAAATACTCAAAATATTTCAAAATCTCCCCTAAGCCAAGGGTGGATCCGCCCATGTGTACTCCATTTTTGTTTATATTCCATTGGTTCATTCTGAAAGGCGCTCTCTGTTGCGCAGAACTTGTTAGCTATCTGTTGAATATATGCTGGAAAAATTTACAGGTTTGACTTCAAATACTTTTCATATGTGGCGAGCTGGCTGAATTTGCATCAATCTTAAAGTATTACGAACTTTAAAGCAGCCTGATCATGCTCCTTAACACTTCAAAAATAATTAGAATAAATTTATTAATTATGATTTAAATATACGTTCATGAATTAATCATACATAATTTTTATATCATATAATATTTTTTTTTTCATTCTGACAATACAGTGAAAATTTGGACTCTTTATTTTATATTTTTCTATGATATCATCGCACTCAATATATTTATCCGAACATTTCTACTCAAAATAGCCAAGTTGATTAATGCAAGAGTATGATCATATTCTTGACATCACTTTTTTTTTTTTTTTTTTTTTTTTTAACAAAACCCGATTATATTAATAAGGAAACAAAAGGTTACAAAAGCAATAGTCCAAAAAAAAACTAAAGCGAACAAAGGCAAAATACAAAGAATAATAAGGCGGGCTCAGTAAACGATCGAGGCTTCCAGCGTCCCCGAAGTCTCGCACGGACAATCCAATAAGGTGAAGAAAGCGCTCCAACATCAACTCGATAAACAACAGCAAAGGTTGCCACTAGCAAAACGACAGAGACGCGAGCCTCAGCAACATCATAGCCCTAAAACCAGTCCGCCCACAAAACAGCCCAAACAAAATCAAAACAATCCAGAAACAAAACAAAACTATCTTCTACGCCGGCCCCTCCCACGAAACCTCCCCCGAGAGGCAACAGATGTAGCAGATCAAGGACGAACCAACGCAAAATCATTACCAGGGTCAGACCCCCCCCCCCCCCCCCCCCACAAATATCAGGAGAAACCAAAGCACAATCCAAAAATTCTGATTCTGATTCATACTCCGACGAGCCATGCAACCAATCCACATGTTCCCTAATATTCAAACTGGAATGGCCACCGAAACAATAAACCATAGTATGTGCTTCAACCAATTTAACTGGGACCTCAACAAAAACATTAGAGCACACAGACTTTCCAGCTAAATTCTTCACCCGTAAATGCTCAACATTACAGTCCACATTTGCATTTGGAATACTCGAAGCCTCGCCAGAAGAAACAAAGCCGCCGTCAACATTAATAACACCAACAAGAGACATTAAAGGATCCAATAGAGCACCAACCTCAGGACAAACAACATCAACCACATTAATATTAGTATCTATAGGAGGAAATAAATTCCCCGGTTGGACCCCAGCTTCAGTAGCAAAAATATCTCCCAAAGCACCAGACCCAGCTACATAAGAGATCACCGGAGACTCAATAGAAGGCTCGACACCGCCCACCCCAGCATTATTACCAATAACACAGTTAGCACCAATAACCACATTATTCTCACAAAGAGAAACAGAGTTAACAGCCGGGGTAGAAACAGAGTTCGCAATGGGTTTAGAAAATGGCTCCACCAGCGGTGGCGCAGAAAGCTTATCCGATCGCAAGTTAGGAAAAAGTTTGACACATTCCGACTTCAAATGCCCACAGCCTTACAATGCAAAAAAAAAAAAAATTATGCATACCCTCAAAAACCACTTTTTGAATGTAACCAAATTTTTCCGGCCCCAACCAAATGGACTCAGGGTAAGATTTAGAAATGTCGAGTTCAACAAGAATACGAGGTACAGAGGGACGTGAACCAACCGCTGTAGCATTGTCGGTTAGAATCGGGCGACCAAAGATAGATCATAAACCTAAAAGTATCTGAGGAGAGAAGAGATGAGGACACAAACCAGGGAAAGATATCCACACTGGGACGATCAGAGATTCCTCCGAAAGGTCAAGAAAGGGAGACCACTTAATCACTTTCATGAAACAGCCAAACACAATATACGAACGATGTGCAAAAATCCGTCCATAATCAAGATCATTCGAGAGTTTGATAAGAACATTAGACTGATCCAGCACAGTAACAGAGACATCACCGAATAACTTAAGATTAAAAAAAAAATTTACGGATAGAATCCAAATCCGGCCGTTTAAGGGGAAACTTTCCCACCAAAGCAAATTCAAACGGTTTAGCAAGATGTAAAAATTCATCTTCCGAAAACCATAAAGCAGTCAAACCTTGAATCGTAGAGATACGACATTCCGGAAAACACTTCGAAGAATCGGCTCCAGATAAAGCCTCTTTAAAGGATTTCGAATTCTTACCCTCTAAGAATCCAGGGTTAAGCCTTTTGTTTACCATGGCCAAACAGAAGAATCAGAATCGGAGACAAAGATGTAGCGAAACGGCAGCTAGGGCAAAAAGCCTTAAGTTGTTTGTTTCTTTTATCTTCAATTTATGAATGAGTTTGAGGAGAAGCTACTCTTATAGCTACATATACCATTAATCAAATTCTCACTACTACTATCGAAAATATTTATTATTCTTAAGCCACGAGCATAATTGTAATATCAGTTTTGCTCCAGGTTCGTCCAGGACGAAGTTGGATCGTCTAGGACGATCGGTACAGGTTGTTCAAGAAAAACTGTTCTATCTGTATGGTTCGTCTGGACGAAATCAGGATCGTCTGGACGAAAATTTTCCAGAGAACCCGTCGCCGGGGACGATACTTAAATCTCGCCTGGACAAAGTTCTCTAGAGCTGAGATCGTCCAGGACGAAGCTCGATCGTTCAGGACGATCAGTCTGGATATATATAGAAATGAGATATTTTGAAGAGAGAGAAAAAGCCGAGGAGAGAGAAAAACGAAGGAAAAAGTGGATTTTCGGGCGACGCCGAGCTGTTTTTGTCCGAAGAGATTGTTCAGGAAATTGCTGTACGCAAGGTAAGGCACAATCCGACTTTCTCAATTTTCAGAACCGTCGCTTTTGGCGGTATTATCTGTCCGGAATTAAGTTTTGTTCGTGATTTTCGTCCGTAATTTCCGATTGGTTTAGTTTTTACCGCGTAACTTTCTGTATTTTGTTGAAGTGCCGAGTGTGCACATTTTGGTTATTTTCTGAAGATTTTTGTCCGGGTATTTTTGATTCGACTGTGTTTTTAGTCGACTGGATTTTTCTGTGAACTTGGAAATTATCTGTGCAGTAGAATAAATGTTCTGAAATATTGATATCTATATTCTGTGCGAATTTGGTGAATTTTGATTTTCAAGAAAATTGTGTAAATTCTGTATACTGTCGTTATGCTGCCCGATTTTTGGGTAATTTCTGATTTGTCCGGATTTCTTCTGATTTGATATGCTATTTGTATATGCTATAAAAAGGGAGTTATAAGGGGCCTGGATCCTATGAGATTCAGTTAGTGTCTGGGAAATTCTGAAACGAGCTCAATATGAAATACGATATTTGTTCTGTTCCGGATCCGAGGAAATCTGTTTAGGTGCTATAAGCACTATATTTATGTATTCTGGTGCTATAAGCACATCTGTTCTGGTGCCGTGAGCACAAAGGGAGGCATAAGGGGCCTGGATCCTATGAGATTCAGTCAGTGTCAGGGAATTTAGTTATGAATTACATAATATCTGATATCCGATTCTGATATGATTCTGATACGATTTGTTCTGTTCCGATATGATCTGAATTTCTGATTTTCGTACGAGTTTGATTATGTTGATCTGATAAGTCTGATCTATTCTGTTTCTGATTTGAAACGACATCTGTTTCCGTACAGTTCTGTTCGATTTGATATCTGTCCGTTTCCGTTCTGATTTTGTACGGATTTGTCTGATGTGTTGGTTTTGAGATTCTGAGGATTTTGATTGGAGGTTTGTTGCTTTGCTGAGCTGTTGAGCTCACCCTTGCTTTCTGGTGGTTTTCAGGTTCTGGGAAAGGGAAGGAAGTCCAGGATTAGTTCAGAGTCTGATCAGTATAGATATTGTTTTGTACCTTTTGATTTTTGTACAGTCATGGTTTTTCTGTTCTGTCTTTCTTTCTGTCTAAAAGCCATGTACTGTATTTGTAGATGATTGTTTTGAGGAAAAGAATGAAAAATATATAGATCTTTTGTTCCGCTGCATTTGATGTTTTTAGTGGCTCTGTGTTTCTCTGATTTTTTAGTTAGGTGTTTGGAAGATTCAGTTCCGAACCAAATTCCAAAGCTAGATCCTGGTTAGCTTCTCCGTCGCGGCCCGGTGCGAACGGGATCCGTCTCGTCTCGGGTCGGGTCGTGACAATAATAAATTTCTAAGATTTTATTTAGGCAGTTTTTTATTGATTTTAAAGCAGCTTTCTATTACAATAATTTTTGAACTAAAAAATTTTATATTAAAAATCTACTTTGAAAAACATAAAAAAGCCGCCCCAATTTAAACCTAAGTTACACATTTGTATTAGTGAGAATTTGTTGTAATTTTAAAAAGCAATTCTATATGCATCCATAAACGATTTATCCTTCATGATTGATACGACATCGCAAAATTATCTTGATCGGGCACGAATCTCGAGGCGAAAGATAGTTGGAAACTTCAAAAATTAATTTCGGGAGCATATGAACTCCGATTTCAGCGAGCTTACAGTCAAACTGAGCGTCTCGAAAATAAAAACCCAACGACACCAAGATCAACCCAATCCGAGCCCAAATGAGTTCGAATCAAAGGTTCGAAGCGCTGTTGGGAGGTTTAAACCGCAATTTGAGTTACCAAACGGTCTCCGATTTTGACGAGCTTATACTCGAATCGAACGGCTCGACGAGACGAATCCAACGAGCCCAAGATCATCAAATTCCGAAATCATTAAGGCCTTCAAATGTCCAACGAACGGTGCATGATCGAAGGATTCAATATCGGCCGTCCATTCGGATCACTCCCAATCCGCCCTTGATCTCACGCCTATTTACGGGCTGTGCCACTCCAGAAAAACTATAAATAGAGCCCTCATTCTACACCAAGGGACTCAAGTGAAGAGAGAGAAGAAGAAGAGAAGGAGAATGAGAAAGGGGAATAGGAGATTCCTCACCTCCTCGACCACCGCCGCCGGAGCTTTTCCTGCCGCCTGAAGACGCCGGAACTCTGCCGGATTTGGAGGAAACGCCAAGAATTCGCAGAAGAAGAGAAGGAGAAGGAGAAAGGGGAATAGGAGATTCCTCACCTCCTCGACCACCGCCGCCGGAGCTTTTCCTGCCGCCTGAAGACGCCAGAACTCTGCCGGATTTGGAGGAAACGCCAAGAATTCGCAGAAGAAGAGAAGGAGAAGGAGAAAGGGGAATAGGAGATTCCTCACCTCCTCGACCACCGTCGCCGGAGCTCTTCCTGCCGCCTGAAGACGCCGGAACTCTGCCGGATTTTCAGGGAACGCTAGGAATTCGCAGGACTTTGTGAATTTAGTGGAAGAAAACAAGTTGTATTTGGATAATCCCGACTTGTGGGACGAAATCCGCCATTTGTAACCTACAAAAACACTAGTGGAAATTTGCAACTGGGCAAGGCCCCGTGGTTTTTCCCATTTTTGGGTTTTCCACGTAAAAACCCTCGGTGTTCACCCTCTTTTCTGTTTGTGTGTTAAACTTACGTGCAACGCTCGGACGCGAATTTACAAAACTCTACCGCCGCGTATTTTCTGACACGCAACAGTTTGGCGCCGTCTGTGGGAACCCTCTATCCCGCTACTTCGAGTATTGCTACGATGGTGAATAGGCGCAGCAATCGTTTAGTTGGAGCTTCTCGCTCCAACTCTCGTCAGTCCAGAAACTCTTCTATTAACCATAGACGACCGACTTCAGTATCTTTGCACCCCGGGGGGCAAAATGCTGCCGGCGAAAGGACCTCCGGGCCCTCTTTGGAAGAAAGGATTCGGAAAATGGAAGAATCTCAGGACAAAATTCTTCAACTCCTCCAGGAGAATCGACAGCCGGAATTAGCACGACGGGAGGAAGTCTTCCTCCCCCAAAATCCACCATGGGTTGAGGATGTCCAATTTGGACATCCTCAAGCGGAAGTTCATCTCCCCCCACTTAGAAGATTTCCTCAGTCTCGACAAAATAACGAACTTGCCGATACGGCAAGCTCTACACATCCTCCACCTTCAATTCGGCAGCATCGCATCCTCCCAGATCTCCCTGAAAACTCTACTCAATCACATGGAGCGGAGCTTCCTCACGACACCCTGCGTCATGAACTACGAAAATTAGTAAGGGAAGAATTCCCTCAAGGAGATACGAGACAAATTCTCCGACAGAGAGACTTTCAGGAATCTTCACCTCTAACTGAGGCCATACTGCAACACCCAATTCCGGCTAGATTTAAGCTGCCCAGCATGGAGTCTTACGATGGGACATCCGACCCATACGAACATATCGACCATTACAGAACCATTATGCACATTCAGCGAGCCTCGGATGCTCTCCTCTGCCAAGTCTTTCCTGCCACTCTCAAAGGACAGGCTCGCACATGGTTCTACTCGCTTCCATCAGGAACAATCCCTTCCTTTGTGAAATTAGCGAAAGCTTTTGTCAAGCAATTTGTAGCTAACCGAAGGATTGCTAAGGATTCCTCCCACCTCTCGGGAATCCGTCAAAGCGAAGGAGAATCTTTAAGGGAGTATTTTCAGCGATTCTCCACCGAAGCTCGACAAATCCCAGGAGTAGATCCTGAACTTCTAAGGGGAGTCTTCCTTGGAGGTCTTCGCCCTGGCCCCTTCTACTCGGCACTTATGCGCGACACCGTTCCATCATATGCCGATTTAATTCACCGGGTGGAAGCACAAATCTCGGCAGATGAGGCTATAAACGCCCATAGGAAACAGTTCGAGCAATCTACTGGAAAACGCAAAGGAGCACCGGGAACGGATAATTCTTCCTCGCAACGAAAGAAGCAATGAAAGAATAATCTACCCCCAAGGCCTCCATTGCCCCGACGGGAACCTCGACAAGAGAAAGAATACACTACTCTCAATACTTCTCGAACAAATGTGCTAATGGCTGTTCGAGATCAGGACACGGTAAAGTGGCCACATCCCTTGAAACCAAACACCGGAAATCAGGATCAATACTGTCATTTCCATCGAAGCCGTGGTCACGCTACCGAAGCTTGCAGACAACTAAAGGAGGAGATTGAAAGGCTTATCCGCCAGGGGTATCTCCGCCAGTTTATTCAGAATCCTCCTCCCCGAGAGGAAACTCGTCCCGCTGGGGGGCAAGAACGACAGCAGAGGCCACCAGTAAACAACCGAATCGCAGTTGGAGAAATTGAGACAATAGCTGGAGGCCCCCTGCTATCCGATAAAATCTTTTTGGCTGTGGACAAAACTCCAACTCTAAAGAAAGCTCGTATAGATCACTTCATCACTTTTAATGATTCCGACTTGGAGGGGGTAAAAACCCCTCACCAAGATCCGCTTGTTATAAATGCAGGGATAGGTGATCCATGCTACAACGTTAAGAGAATTCTTGTAGACAACGGCAGCTCTGTGGACGTCTTGTTCTACTCCACCTTCCTCAACATGGGTCTCACAAGAGAGAAACTCCAACCCGCTGCAGGACCCTTATACGGATTTGATAATCGACCTGTACGAGCAGAAGGGATAATTAGTCTCCCCGTTGTACTTGGAGACTTTCCCCGGCAATCCACACACTCTGTTCAGTTCATTGTTGTAAAATCTGAATCAGCTTACAACGCTATTTTTGGAAGGCTACTCCAATCAATTTTTGGGATTGTCACCTCTATCCCTCACCTCAAATTGAAGTTCCATACTCCAACAGGAATTAGTGTGGTACGCGGGGATCAGCAAGCAGCACAAACCTGCTATCTCAGGCAGGTCAGAACACACCCTGCCAATACTCTAAACATAGAGGATTTTGATCTCCGGAGCGAGGACATACCTCAGAGAGCTTCACCAGTAGAAGAACTCACCACTGTATCTATCTCTGAAGAACAACCTCAAAAGACAGTACAAATTGGATCGCTTCTCTCAGAAGACGAGAAGAAAATATTCACAGATTTTCTATGAGAAAATCAGGATATTTTCGCATGGAGTCCGGCGGATATGCCCGGAATTGACCCCGAAGTAATCGTGCATTCCCTTAAGGTCAATCCTGCAAACAAACCAATCATCCAGAAGAAGCAAAATTTTGCGCCCGATCGACAACAGGCAATCGAGCAAGAGGTTGACAAACTTTTGAAAGCCGATTTCATACGAGAAGTGCTTCATCCTAACTGGCTGGCAAACGTCGTCTTGGTTCGAAAAGGGAGCGGCGCATAAAGAATGTGCATAGATTATACTGATCTCAACAAGGCTTGCCCAAAAGACAGCTTTCCCCTTCCACGTATCGACCAGCTAGTCGATACCACTTCTGGTCATCAAATGTTAAGTTTCATGGATGCATACTCTGGCTACAATCAAATCAAGATGAACCCGACCGACGAGGAAGCAACAGCATTTCAAACAGACAGAGGACTGTACTGTTATCGGGTAATGCCCTTCGGGCTCAAGAATGCCGGAGCAACCTACCAACGCCTTATGAATAAAGTTTTCAAAACTCTTATTGGGCATAACATGGAGGTATATGTCGACGACATGTTGGTAAAGAGCCTCGAAAAGTCTCGACATATCTCCGACTTGGAGCAGTGCTTCCGTCTGCTGAGACGTTACAACATGCGACTCAACCCCACCAAATGCGCCTTCGGAGTTGCTTCCGGAAAATTTTTGGGTTTTATGGTAACCCATAGAGGAATTGAAGCCAATCCTGAAAAGATCCAGGCATTAAGAGATATGGTGCCTCCGAAGAACATCAAAGAAGTCCAAAGATTGAACGAGAGAATTGCAGCATTATCACGCTTCCTGGCGCGTTCAGGAGACAAATATCTCCCTTTCTTCAAAATACTCAGAGGTGCCCGCAACTCTGGTTTTCAGTGGACGGACGAATGCCAAGAAGCTTTCAAACAGCTACGAAAGTATTTGGCCTCCCCGCCGTTACTTTCCAAACCAACAACAGGAGAAAAGTTGTATTTATACATAGCTGTTTCAACCCAAGCCATCAGTTCTGTCTTAGTACGGGAAGAAAATGCTACACAACGCCCTGTTTATTATGTCAGTAAAATCCTATCTGAAACGGAGGGGCGTTATCCCTTAGCAGATAAAACAACATTGGCGTTGGTTTATTCTGCCAGGAAACTACGTCCCTACTTCCAAGCCCACTCAATAGGAGTTTACACAAATCTGCCGCTGAAAAGTATTCTGCAGAAACCGGAAGCATCGGGTAGGCTCGTCAAGTGGTCCGTAGAACTTGGCGAATTCGACATTCACTATTTGCCTAGACCCGATATAAAATCTCAAGCACTTGCAGATTTCGTGGTTGAATGCACCGTCCCAGCATCTGATATCCAACTGGATACTTTGCCTTCCCCTCCGCGTTGGACGTTATATGTTGATGGGTCATCAGGAAGTTCTGGCGCAGGAGCTGGAATTCAGCTAATATCTCCACAGAAAATTACTCTTGAGTACGGGCTCCGACTCAAATTCCCAGCAACAAATAACACGGCGGAATATGAAGCTCTTATTGCTGGGCTAAAACTAGCAATCGATTGTGAAGTACAGAATCTGATAATCCACACCGATTCACAATTAGTTGCATCCCAAATAGAGGGGGAATTCGAGATCCACAATTCACAACTAGCCGAATATTGCAAGATTGCAAAACTGCTTTTAACCCGAATAGGAGAATATCAGATCATACACATTCTCCGAGAGCAAAACGCGAGAGCAGATACTCTTTCAAAGTTGGCAACATCAACGACAGGAGACATCTACAAGAGGAAGCATATTGAGGAAATCCACTTTCCTAGCATTCAAGGTCCATGGGTTATACAGTCAATCAACGAAACGAGAGAGGAGTCTTGGATCAATCCCATTTTATCTTTCTTACAAAATGGGATACTGCCTGAAGAGCCCATGGCCGCAACAAGACTTCGTAGACGAGCAACGAATTTCACCATTATTGGTGATGAATTATACAAGCGCGCTTTCACCGGACCATATCTGAAGTGTCTCCCACCTTCAGAAGCTGATTACGCACTTCGAGAAGTTCATTCCGGAGTATGTGGCGAGCACCTGGGAGGAAGAGCTTTGGCCTATAAAATCATGAGGCAGGGGTTCTATTGGCCTACAATGAAACAGGACGCACTGAAGTTTACACGAAAATGCGTGAACTGCCAATTGCATTCCAACCTCACCCATACTCCAGCTCTAGAACTTGCATATCTTCAAAGTCCCTGGCCTTTCGCACAGTGGGGAATCGACATAATGGGGCCCTTCCCTATAGCCACAGGACAACGAAAATTCATCATCCTGGCTGTAGACTATTTCACAAAATGGGTGGAAGCGGAACCCTTGGCAAACATCACTGAAGCAAACGCCAAACAATTCTTATGGAAGAATATAGTTTGTCGCTTCGGTATTCCGGCAAAGGTCATCACCGATAATGGGACTCAATTTACTGGAAAAATCTTCACATCTTTTTGTAAAGACTTTCACATTCAGCTCGTCCACACAGCTGTTGCCCATCCTCAAACAAATGGGCAAACGGAAGTCACAAATCGAACAATTTTAAAAGGGCTGAAAACACGCCTAGGGAAGGCCGGGGGGCAATGGGTTGAAGAACTCCCAAATGTCTTATGGGCTTACCGCACCACCGCCAGAACACCTACAGGAGAGACTCCGTTTAACCTCTGTTTCAGCACAGAAGCTGTCATACCAGTGGATATAGGGGTCCCGAGCGATAGAATTCAGACATTTGACTTCGGTAAGAATGAAGAAAAACTCAGGACTAATCTAGACCTCCTCCCCGAGGCAAGAGATATAGCCTCGCTTAAGACCGCTGCATACCATCAAAGGATCGCTCGTCACTACAATCGAAGGATAAAGCCTCGGACTATCTCCATTGGAGATTTAGTTCTGCGAAGCCTTGAAGCTGCTGGAAAAGGCCCTCAACGAAATAAGCTCTCCCCCCTATGGGAAGGTCCATATTTAGTAGCAGCGATGATCAAGCCTGGAACCTTCAAGTTAAAAGATGCAAATGGAAAGACGCTTCCCCGAACTTGGAATGTAGACAACCTTCGCAAATACTACCAGTAGAAGATTGGTGTCGCTATTTGTTATGTGTAATGCCGTTTGTAACTCTTGTTTTGCTTTGTAGCTATGCATTGTGTTTTCTTTAAGGTTTTTGTACGTTGTTGTCGAAGAACACTTGTTTTTGTATCCCTAAGTTTAATAGGGAATTATCATGCTGTTATAGTAATGTGATGTTTACTTTATCATTGCATCGTCTCTTCTATTCTGAGTTTCCTTTTATGATTCGAGAAACACACAACATATGTAGTATCTCAATCAAAAGCGACTAATCCCAGGGGGATCCAGTCCGACCTCTTCCACACAGGTTATAATCATCAAGCAAATGCTTTGATTAACAACCTCGGATAGGTCAGAGTATCCCAAAGCGGATATCTCTCACATTCATGCAGATTTGAAAGACTTCCTCAACACAGGAGTTAACGTATATAAAGAAGAAAATTATCTTTTTTATATAAACCCACGAACATCAAGTACATCATCCAAAAATACAGCAGAACGTGAACAATGGAAACACACGAACCATCATCACAACAAAAGCAAAAGCGACATAGAAAACATCAAAGCAATTCTACAGAATCTCAAGGTCATCATCGTCGTCCTCTTCCAACGCAAAGATTCTTTGTAAATCACTCTCCAACTCTTCGCCACCAGAATCTGGAGAAGGATCACCAGAAGCTTGGCTTGGGGTCAACCCCTCAATGTCCCCTCCATTTCTGCGTTTCACGGCACGAACGCCTTTCATAAAGCCTTTAATGAAACCATCCTGCATGAGCTCCTCTTCTAAGGCCTTTACCTCTACGTCGTAAAAATAATCGCGGGCTTCCTGGACTTGATCCTCGATAAAAATCTTAAAGCCATAAGATCTCTTGAACTCCTCTACGGCCGAAGATGGCGACAATTGAGCTACCTTCTCCGACAATTTGTTCAGAAGTCTCTTATTCTCGGTCTCAAGAGCTTGTATATTTTTTTGTTGTTGGTTGCTTGTTGCCTCTACCTCCACTAACTGTATATGCAAACGATCCATCTGCTCATTCTGAGAAGAAGATGAAGCAATCTTGTTCGCCAATTCTGCTCTACATCCATCAAGCTGACTCTCCACAGATTCCATCGCTTTCACCCTGCTGCCGTATTTCTTCTTATATTCTCCCTGGAGGTACTTGACCTTCACAAACTCATCGTTCCAGACATCTAAGACTTTATTCGCCTCGAGGAACTGCACAAGAAGAAGATAAGTGAAAAGTATGTCCTCGAAATAATGTCAAAAATGATAGAAACAAAAAGAATGACAACTTACCAAGTCTTCGAGCCGTCGACGACCGATGCACTTATGTTTCAGCACATCCTCGGGGATGTATATTCTTGACGGAGAAAAACGAGGGGCCTTCGCGCCGGCCGTAAAAACTTCGCCCGACTTCTTCTTTTTCGGCGTATGTGAATCTCCATCACCCTCGGGTCGTCTGGACTGAGTTATCGGGGCATCTGAGACTTTTGTGGATATCTTCAGTTTCTGTGCACCTGACCTCCCTGCGTGAGTGGATATTCCCACCTTAAATAAATATTCCTCGTCCAAGCACTTGCTAAGAGAACGCATCTCGTAACGAAGAGCTTCGGTAGTAGGAATCTTTAACATGCTCAACAGTTCATCCGCTCCTAAATGAAGAGGAGCGGGTAACTCCTTCAACGTTCCCCACTTCTCTTGGAGACCGCAATCATTCTGCACGAAAAAGAAATCACTGATCCAGTCTTTGGCTGGTTCCCGAGTGCGAACCTCCAACCACTTTGACCTAAAAGAAATTCGACCCTGTGCGTCAATATAAATACGCCCTATCCGGGATAAGCAATCCACAGATAACACCGCTCCACGTTCTCTAAAAAATGCAATCAGGCCCACCACCACCGACATGGCCCGATAGCAGAATTGAGACAAACTCAATCCACAAGCCACCAGAATGTCCACCAGTTCAAACGGCAGCGGGAACCGCAACCCCGCCTTCAAGCTAAACTCGTACACTGTAACATATCCTCGAGGAGGGTAGCAGGCGCGCTCAGATCTTGTTGGCACCTTCATCACCAAGTCGTTAGGAAAATGATATTTTTTCCTAAAAGAGATAAAGGAGTCTTCTGTAATAGTGGAAATCACGTCGTCGGCTTTTCTCGTCTTAGAAGTCTTCTTCGAACCCTCTGGACATGCAGTTGGACGATCTTCCACGACTGAAACATCTTTAGTAGAAGTACGATCACCCATTTTTGCTTCGCGAGAATCCACCAGGAAGAAATCCCGCAGGTTTCTGCACGCAAGGAAGGGCGTTATTCGAGTAGGAAAAGATTCCAACTCGCAAATAACGGGAGCATCAAACGTCAGTAAACCGGAGGGGGAGGAAGGAAATCCCGTAGGTTTCTATCACCAGTAAACCGGAGGGGGAGAAAGGAAATCCCGTAGGTTTCTATCGCCAGTAAACCGGAGGGGGAGGAAGGAAATCCCGTAGGTTTCTATCGCCAGTAAACCGGAGGGGGAGAAAAGAAATCCCGTAGGTTTCTATCGCCAGTAAACCGGAGGGAGAAAGAAGGAGGAGTTGCAAGTTTCCTAAGGGCCTAGGAGGCCTATTTATAGGTTTTGGAGAGAAAGGAGGGAAGTTATTGCCATTTTTTAGTTCCCCTATTTTTCTAAATTTTTTCCGAATTTTTCGGAATTTTTTGGAATTTTTTGGGAATTTTTTGGGCCCAAAAATAGCAAAAAAACCCATTTTTGGACGGATGTGGGGCCCACATTGGCGGTGCAGCCAACCGGCTGCACCTTTTCGCGCGGCCAGGCCAGCAATCCGCGGCCAGCACCCGCGGATCGCGGCTGGCCAGCCGTGGCACGCGCGGGCCAGCACAGGCGCACCCCAGCGCGGGCGCACCCAGCGGGCGCGGGCGCACCCAGCGGGCACGGGCGCACCGCAGCGGGCGCGGGCGCACCCCAGCGCGGGAGCACCGCAGCAAGCGCGGCCGCGGTTCCGCGGCGGCGGCGGCGGCGGCCGGCCGACCGGTCCGGTCGGTTCGACCACCTGGCCCGTTTCGGGTCCGTTTTTCCGCCCCGAAAGTCCAATTTCGACGTTTTTGGGGTCCCCGGGACCGTTTTTTCGACGTTCCGGATTCAATTTTGGCACTTTCGAAGCCTTTCGGAGCTCCTACACACAAGAATAATTTTGACTCGCTCGGAAAAATTCTCAAAAATTGGTGACACATATTTTCGAACTTCTGAAGCTACAACGTTCGAAAATAGGAGGGCAACTGATACGACATCGCAAAATTATCTTGATCGGGCACGAATCTCGAGGCGAAAGATAGTTGGAAACTTCAAAAATTAATTTCGGGAGCATATGAACTCCGATTTCAGCGAGCTTACAGTCAAACTGAGCGTCTCAAAAATACAAACCCAACGACACCAAGATCAACCCAATCCGAGCCCAAATGAGTTCGAATTAAAGGTTCGAAGCGCTATTGGGAGGTTTAAACCGCAATTTGAGTTACCAAACGGTCTCCGATTTTGACGAGCTTATACTCGAATCGAACGGCTCGACGAGACGAATCCAACGAGCCCAAGATCATCAAATTTCGAAATCATTAAGGCCTTCAAATGTCCAACTAACGGTGCATGATCGAAGGATTCAATATCGGCCGTCCATTCGGATCACTCCCAATCCGCCCTTGATCTCACGCCTATTTACGGGCTGTGCCACTCCAGAAAAACTATAAATAGAGCCCTCATTCTACACCAAGGGACTCAAGTGAAGAGAGAGAAGAAGAAGAGAAGGAGAAGGAGAAAGGGGAATAGGAGATTCCTCACCTCCTCGACCACCGCCGCCGGAGCTTTTCCTGCCGCCTGAAGACGCCGGAACTCTGCCGGATTTGGAGGAAACGCCAAGAATTCGCAGAAGAAGAGAAGGAGAAGGAGAAAGGGGAATAGGAGATTCCTCACCGCCTCGACCACCGCCGCCGGAGCTTTTCCTGCCGCCTGAAGACGCCGGAACTCTGCCGGATTTGGAGGAAACGCCAAGAATTCGCAGAAGAAGAGAAGGAGAAGGAGAAAGGGGAATAGGAGATTCCTCACCTCCTCGACCACCGCCGCCGGAGCTCTTCCTGCCGCCTGAAGACGCCGGAACTCTGCCGGATTTTCAGGGAACACTAGGAATTCGCAGGACTTTGTGAATTTAGTGGAAGAAAACAAGTTGTATTTGGATAATCCCGACTTGTGGGACGAAATCCGCCATTTGTAACCTACGAAAACACTAGTGGAAATTTGCAACTGGGCAAGGCCCCGTGGTTTTTTCCATTTTTGGATTTTCCACGTAAAAACCCTCGGTGTTCACCCTCTTTTTTGTTTGTGTGTTAAACTTACGTGCAACGCTCGGACGCGAATTTACAAAACTCTACCGCCGCGTATTTTCTGACACGCAACAATGATGAACTCTTCAAGACTTTAAATGAGCTCCTCTACCATGGTTTATAAAAATTCACCATCTTCATTAAAATTGTTTGCTACTCTTGTATGATCTTGCTCTTTTATTTCAGGGGTGGAGAAGGAAAAACTTTAAATATTTGCTAAGCATTTTTAATTAGGGTTTGAGATCGGTATTGATAATTTTAAAATACTTTTTATTTGAATTTGTTATTTTAGAAATAAAAAATATAAAATGTTATAAAAATTTATAATCTAGTTATGACTACTCTTTTTTATTTTGAAAAAAGTTGAATGATTAATTTATTATCAATAAAATCAAATATTTTTTTCTCAATATAATTGACTATAGTATTTTTTATCCATCAACCTCTAATTTTACTTGGTAGTTGATATTTTATAAAGACAAGGAAACTGGAATGAATATAAATCACGGGAAGAAAAGGAGAACACCAAATCAAAAATGCGAACAAGATACGAACAAACCGGAGGAAGCCCGGAAGAAAACGGCTAGTGCGAAACCCTAGCAGAGGCACAGAGCGGAGCAGCAGAAAGGGAGGAACTTTCACATCGAGCACCTCTTTAATTTATGAATGAATTTGAAAATAGTGATTGCTCATTCTTTCATGATTTCATCAGAACTAAATATCATGTCTTTATACATGGTGATAATTTGTTGCATTAGTACAAAACATGAAGACTCACTCGTATTTGTACAAAGCAGAAAACATGAAAAACACTCGTAGAATTTGCCTTCCTTCCCGGCTTGCTTAGCAAATAACAAGCAATTGTTCGGAAGATTCTCGGCCATGCCTCCATCGAATTATAGAGAAGAATTTGCATGGAAGGAAACAACAGAAGACAGAAGTACTTAATAAATGATAGTTGAAAAAAATAAATTAAATAAATAATGGCTGCATCGAAAAATAATCTCAACAGAATCAGGATATATTTATTTATTTATTTTTTTTTTTTTGGGACATTTAGGCCATTTAAGGTAAACTCACACACACAACGCATACACATAGACTCGAACCTTAGACCTTTTAGTTGGAAGCCTTAGCTCTCAACCAATAGGCCAAGGAGAGTTGTGTATTTTTGGAAATGAGTATACTGTATGATTTGATTGATTAATCGTATATTATATTTATCTCAAAACAAATTTAATAATTAAAAAATTCAAATTAATTAAATTTAAATCATTATATTTTTGCCCAGCCATTTGAAATCAATATAGTACTGTAAAATATTGCCTCAAACAAATCTTGCATCAACAAATAAAATGGAGGCAGTTGCGCAATTTTTTTGCATATATAATTTTTTTAATATATTACCTATTAATAAATAAACTAATCCCTCTGTACCTCATAAATATATGTGGAAATCTTTTTAATAGGTAATTAATACATAAAATATTATTAAAATTTAAAAGTAAGTATAGAATATTCGGACCAAGCTTTCCATTAAATTAAAATTTGATAATGTAAGTATAATTTGCTAGAAAAATATTTTATTTTTAAAAAAATTAATTGACCACTTTACAATTTTTTCTATTTTAAAAGTATCGTGTTCTTCTTCTTTAATTTTTGGAATGGGGTATCCACTCGGTGACACTCCTGAAAAGGCGCTGGGCAGCGTGACTAATTCTCAGCTGACCTATAAGAGGGCCCCCCAGAAACCTCCTGGCCCGCACTTAATTGGGCCTCACTTAAGAGGTGTTGTGGCTTGAGGGGAATCGAACATGGCTTAGGGAGTTTCCAACCGTATTCTCCATCAACTAAGCTAAACAATGGTGGGTAGTGCTATCTTCTTTAATTATATAATTTAAAATTATTGTACTGTTATGAATATAGACGTTTCAATTCTTTAATGTATAAACATTTAAGGTTCGCAATTTTATATATATATAATTTCTCTTTCAATTGATCCAATTCCGTTGCTTTAAGAATAAAGGAGACGAGGTTGAGCACTGTGGACCCAAAGTGATGCGAGTAATGATAATAAATAGCAGCATTTTGGAAACCTATCTTAGTAGCTAGTCGGCGTGGAGACTTCTCCTGCTCGAGCTGCTTTATTAATCATAATATCATCCGTAGCCCGTAGCTTGAAGCGTTGGCACTAAAAAAAGGAAGAAGGAAGCTTCTCGAGTACTGCAGGAAAAAAAAATTGCAATTTGAATCTTTGAGAAGGGTTTAAATATAATTTTGGGGTTTTTTTTTTTTAAATAATATGAAATAAAGTGGTATGTATATAAATCTCCATTTTTATTTTTTATAAATCATAATCATAATTTTTATTTCACGATTATATTTTTTATTTTTTCTTTAAAATTTTTTATAGAAAAAAGATGCTTTAGACAAAAGCTTTAAAAAGTTATGAAGTTATAAGAAAAGGTATTGCAACTGAAACCTAAAATAGAAGACACATGTAGAATACTACACTTGACATTGATGTATATAGAAAGAAATGTAGAGATAAATAGATATAAAATTAAATAAAGACATCATGTGAAGAAATTTTTATTATTTACAAATACTTTCTTTTGTATATAATAATATGTTATTAACATATATTAATTATTTAATTTTGTTTTATTTTAGGATTAACATATATTAACCTATAATTTCTAGGGCGAAAGATTTATACAAATATTTTGTTAGAACAATACATTAAGATGAGTTTTAAATATATATTAATTTATATTAAAATTAATATTATATATTGATGTTCTGAATTATACCAAATTTTTTTTAGGTGGGATAATTTCAAAGTTTATAATTAAAAAATATATATATTTTTTAATTATTGAGCCATGGGCTCTTTCACACTATGCCAAGATTTTTATTAAAAAAATAAATGAATTAAAAATACCGTAATTAGGATATACATAACTGAATGCCAATGACTTATAAAATCACGCAAATTATCGTTGATGAAGCCAGGTTGGGGACAAAATGGAAACATACTCGGACGTTTTTTGCTTTACTGTCAGCCTGTCAGGTTAGGGAACTTTATTCTATCCAGTGAACGTACGCAGAGGAAGGTTCGGTTTTAGGAAAAAAAACGTCTGTACCGAGTTTTTCGCGCCTGTACCGAGTTTTTTGAAAAAACTCGGTACAGGCACTTTTTTGCCTAAAACCGAACCTTCCTCTGCGTACGTTCACTGGATAAAATAAAAGTTCGAGGTTAGGTTCCCCTCTCTTCTATAATTATAATATAATTAAAAAAAACCATTTGAGTGAGAAAAATGAGTTTTAAAATTTTGAATTACGTTAATATAAGTACAACTTAAGCATTAATGAATTATTTATATATTATATTAATATTAAATGATTTAACTGAATTTTGATCAAAATATTGTAATTCTAATTTCTTTTCAAAAAATATAATCTACTATCTATATACACCATCACTAAATTTTGAAAATTATTAATTTTGAGCTTAATTATATATATAGCTTTAATAATACGGTAATTATAAAATAAATTTAGTAATCTTTAAATCTATTTCTACATAAATAATATTAAAATACTCTTTCATAAATTTTTTTTTTTTCATTCCATTTTAAGGCTTCACCGCGTGAAATGTCGCTTCATATATACCAAATGAAGAGTCTCCGCCTCCCATTACCGAATCCTTGCAACTGCCAAATCTAGCAATTGACTCTCCGCAGAATACTTTCTAAGAAACATAAATAAGCCTTTGTTATCGTTCTCATTGGCTATTTTGTCAAAAAAAAAAAAAAAAATTGAAATACTTTATATGATATTGGAATGTGAAATTCGCATTTCGTAATTCCTTCGAAATTTCTCTCCCGAATCAGTCAGTAAGTACCGCTTGCTCAAATTTCAAGAGACAATGCACGGTGAATAAAATGTACTCAAAAATCAAAATAAGGAAGCTTAGAGGAAGAAGGAGAAGAACGTTGGCAGAGGGAAATTTCATAGCATGTAATAATATTATATTGGTTAAAGTCAGTTTTGGTACTAATAAAGCGAAATCAAGTCTTACACACAGCTCATCTTGACCTATTGGTTGAGAGCTTATGCTTCAACTAAGAGGTCCTGGGTTCGAGTCTTTGTGTATGCGTGGTGTGCGTGAGTTTGCCTTAACTGACCTAAATGTCCCAAAAAAAAAAAAGAAATCAAAGCCTTAGGAGTGAATGTTAAAAGCAAATCCATTAAACGATATTCAGCAAAATAAAATTATATTTTTTATCTATGAAATCAAAATTGCTTATACTATTAAATGATATGTTACCATATACGCAATTGTATTAATTTTTATTTCATTCATTGTTCGGAAGATGGTCAGCAGGGTTAATTTCGGGAATACACCATCCCATATGGCTAATGCAAGAGAAACTTCCGGTGGATTAAAGGAAATGGAAGGGGAGAGAGAGGCATGATTCTGTTTTTACTATTTTTACTGAATCTGCCATTGAGGGCAAACTTTGAAGTCTTAGCTAGGTTTCGTTTCGGACGCTTTCTTACTGCTTTTTAAAACGGATTTTTATTATAAAATATAAAATTTTTATATTAAAAAACTGTTTTAAGAAGCAATAAAAAACATGTTCCAAATGAAGCCTTATGCTCTTACTTTCACTGATGAGATGAGTTTTAGGTTTCAATTGGGATAATTTTTTTACTATTTTTAAGCTATTTTTAGTACAAATTTTATTTTTTTATTAAAAAAATTCTTTAAGAAAATATTAAGTAAGCTGTCTCAAATATAACTTTAATTATAAAGCTTGAGGGTTTCATGACTATGAATCTCTTCTATTATTTTTAGTTGTAATATATGAATGTTTACTTACTTTGATAACATTTATTAGTTTTTATTTCGGATATTTGTTTGAAATTAATTTAATTTTTTATGATTAATTTGAATTCTAACATTTTATATAGCAAAAGTGTTCTTTCGCTATAAAATAATA